>WOFM01000730.1:0-600000 GCA_011428145.1 Ericerus pela
TTTTAGCTGGCAAATATGTAGGTCCCAGGTTTGATTCCCCAAACTGACAAAACCTACATAAAATATAATTGAAGTATTTCTCGTTGACAAAGAAATATATATCTTGGTGAGAAGAACATTTCAAAATTTTCATCATGAAAGCAACAATGGTGTAGATTGTAGACTGTAAAGAATGTGACGAAAAGTTGGAGAAATTATCTGTTTAATTTAAAATATGACGGAAAAAAAGTCATTTTTGTTTTTTCTCTGCTAACATCTCATTCAGAGTGTAGAAGACGAATAAATTGAATTATCATAATCTTTAAAATTTATAAAAACAAAATCTAATCTAAAGCATAACAAAAAATTGTACCGACTTCAGAAAAATAAAAAACAATGAAATAAAAAGCAACAAAATTCTTTTAAAATTTCTCCAGTAAGATCTATAAGTCTAGAGACTGGAATTATTGAATTCGTAGCTAATTGAAAAGTTTTGTCGTATAAAATTAAAAGGAATTGACGTAGGTATAAAGCCTACATTATGAAGGAAAAGAGTGCCAGTTTCAATAATTCCAGCCCCTAGACCTATTAATCTTGCTGGAGAAATTAAAAAAAAAATTATTTTTCACTTTTTAGTGCTTTTTTTTAAGTTGGTTTTATTTTTTAAATAATTTTTTATTTCCAGCGTTAGTGGCATTATTACTTTAAAACTAGCAACTTTTTTATTTACTGATAACTTCATAACTACCCCATCAATTCTTAACAAAATTTAGGACCACTGTGGGATCATCCTCTATCATTTAAAAAAAGTTCATCAAAATTTGTGCCCATGTTGAGAAATTGTACGGGAACAAATATAAAAAATAAAAAACAAAAAACTACAAAATATACAGATCAAATTGATAACCTCCTACTTTTTTTTCGAAGTCAATTTAAAATATGAGGAAAAGAAGAAAATTTAATTCTCTTTTCGATTTTTTTTTTATTCTTAGCTAGCTGTAAAAGTAACATTCTGAACGTGGAATAATACTGAAACATAATAGGAAGTTTTAAAATTGAAGAAATATGGAGGTCATTCATCTGATAAACATGTATTTTCTGAAAGTAAAACAGAAAAATTAACACAACTTTTAAATGGTGCTAATTTACCAACTAATGTTAAACCTAGTGTTATATTACAATCAATCAGACACTTAGCAGGGGTAGATGCTGATGCACCAACAATGAAAGATTTAATTCAAATTATTTGGTTTCAAAAATTACCTACTTGCACAAGAAAAATATTAGTACTCAGTTGAGATAATCTATTGAAAGGCTGATATTGCTAATCAAATATATAATATGAAACGTATGAGTCACAAGGTTCAACTGTTGCAGCTATGTTCAATTAAACCCCTCAATTTAGTGATTTTAGATTGCTATTACAAAAGTTACAAAACCGGTAGGCTGAAGTTTTGTCATTCAAAATGGACAGCCGTTCTTGTGACTGTTATCTTAGCAATAGTCCACATCCACGATTTTGTAGATTTTCTCAAAGTTGATCACATCATGCTGAAAAATGAGAACCTAAGTTAATAAATGGAGTGTGTTGGTATCATTATATCTTTGGTACCAATGCATGTACATGTGCTCCAGGTTGTAAGAAAGTGGAAAGAACTCCATGAAGGTGGTCTCTGCAACCAACCAGTTTTCTATATTGCAATCAACCACAATTATTCATTTGGTTCAAGTTCAAGCAGTCTACTGTCAAATTTTTAATTGATTCTGGTTCCAATCCATCAATTCTGCCCAAATGGTATTTACAACAACCCAACATTAAAATCTCATACACTCTGTGTGTTGCAAATAGTACGTCCATTTGAACATTTAATGTTCACCAATTAATGCTCGACCTTAGTCTTTTGATGGAGATAGTTCATGTAACTCTTAACATCTCATACTTGGTAACACTGAACTAATAATAGAGAATTTTTATATTTTTACTCTCATACACACTGTCACACTGTAGTGGGGAATCTTGTTTCTCAACCCCCGCCACTACATGTACTTTCGGCTGTTCTTTATTCGTCTAATAAATGTTACAGTGAATTCGTTCTTTTTTACTTTATAAGAAACACAATCCTTGGTGAATATATCCTCACATGATAACAGAATGTGGTTTTTTCCTGTAAAATTATTTTTCCAAACCTAACTTCTTTTAATTGATCTGATACTGGTGATTTTTTTAAGTCTTCAAGTGTTTTAGTATCAAATATTCAACGGAGAGTTGAATAGTTCAATGATTGTTTCATCATTTTGAATATTTTGTTTCTTTGAATTTTGGAGTGTCGAATCATTTGAGCAGTTGAACTTGGATCAAACTTCAAACTCAATCGATTCCGCTGATGGTTATTGTGCTGAAGAAAGAAATCTGAAAACAAGTCGTATTAAATTCTGTGTTAAGTCATCAAAATTATAAGTTAAAGTCAATGATTATAACTAAGTACTTGAAGACACTTAAGAAGTGTGAGTAAACAATATTATTACCATTACTTTGAAATTGACTGTAATAGGTAATAGCAAAACATATGTCTGGTCTCGTTCTTAACATAATGTACATAAGGCATTCTAACAGTTCTTTCTATTTGGTTATTAAGACATTATTCACAATATTATTGTCATTATTGTCCAATTGAAAGTATAGTTTCTCTTCAATTGGTGTGTAAATTGGGTTATATATTGTTATATTAAATTTATTAGTGACCTTTGAAATTAATTGTTTGTGATTTATTTTCATTATTTTATTATCTTTATTATATTCAATTTGTAACCATAAATACGAATTTACTATTCCTAATTTGTATGGGTTGAAAGTGTTTAAAAGGAGGATTTTAACTTATTTGTCCTTTTGATTTGATGACTACAAATTAATATTTTATCAACATACATTAAAATAAAAATTACACTTTCATTTATTTTTCTTGAATAGAGGCATTTGTCATGTTCATTGTTTTGATAACCTAAAGATGACAAACCATACCTTGGGCACTTGTTTAAGACTGTATATTGCCCTATTTAGTTTTAATACTTTTTCTTTTCTATTTATGTTAAAATATATTCCTTCTGGTATTCCTAGATAAACATCATCAGTTAATATTCCATTTAAAAATTCATTTTTAATATCCAATTGAAAAATATAATATCCTAATTTATTACAAACAATTAGGAGTGTTCTGAGTGTGCTCATCTTAGTAATCGGGGTATAGATTTATTTAAAGTCAAAAACTTTCTCGACTTAGAAGCCACAGGTGACCAATCTTGTTTTATATAATTTATTTCATGAACTGTCTTCTTTTATCTTATATAGCAAATGTGACTTTATAGGTTTTATATTTGTGGGTCTGTCAACCAATTTCCATGTTTTATTGACATTAAGCACCTTTAACTTTATGGATACCGTTTCTCATTCTTTCAAATTAATTGAGGATTTGGCTTTCTCAAATGTGTTATGAAAATCATTAAAAGTTAAATATGCAAAATGTCACATGTCATTTATTATATTTTCATAAATTTCTATATTGTCTATGCCATCTACTTCTACATTATTATTTATATTATTCAGATTTTCAATTATGTTATTATTAGTATTATTATTATTATTAATTATTAATTATTTATTATTATTATTAATTATTTATTATTATTATTATTATTATTATTATTATTATTATTATTATTATTATTATTATATTATTATTATTTATAGATGTATCTTTATTGTTTGTATTTTTATAAATTTTTTAGAGGAACTTAGCTTTATCAAAGGTTAAGCAGACAAAATCCTTCTGAATTGTATCCAACAAATATCAGAGGGATTCTTTTGTTATCAAATTTATCTTTATGTTTTCTTCCAGTACAAGAGCACTGGCATCACAGCGTAGTATATTGAATTCTATTTGTAGAATACCATTCTACATTGCTATTTCTGGTTATTTTGAAGCCTACAGATACAAGTCTTGCAATACCATTTTGTATCATACACCCCATTCTGTTAAATCATTAAATTTATGTTAAATTTCAGAAATTTTTATTGTTTTAAATTTTTTTATTAACTTGAGAGTTTTTTAATCATTTCATTTGAAATATATTTTCACTAAACAGACTGAAAGGCCAAAGAAACAAGCCACTTATCATACCCAACTTTTTGGAAACAAACTATTCAATCAAAGTTATTGAATGAGAGAAGAATTTTTGTTGTTGAAAGCTGAAATTTTTCTGAATCATTAATATATATTTGCTAAAGATTTTATGAAAATTTCTTTGAAATCATACCATTGGTTTTTGAGACACAGCTGAAAATCTAAAATTGGTATGTAGGGGTAGGTGAATTAAACTGTGGATACAAAATGCTGTATTGCCATACTTGTATCTATAGGGCTCTAGTTATTGCGCCATAAACGTGAAACGCCACAGGGCACACGGGCACACAGCCCGCAAACCACAGTTGATCTCTCAGGAAGAATTCTCCATTCAAAAGAACAAAGCTAGACTCCCGCTCTCTCTTCATCATTACTTGTTGTTATGTTTTCTATATTTTTTTTATGTTTTGTCCGAAGTTGGATAGGACGATAGATAAGAAAGATATAATATCTAATTTAATCTTCCGTAATGGATTTCGTCTTCAAGTACGAAAGTATTTCAATTTTATTGTATTATATAATATTTTTCAAACATAATGACGTAATGTAATCGTTGTAATTATTTAATTTACGCGAAATGCCGAGTGCTTGTTTTGGCAATTCACGATCTTATGCCAGAAGATCAAGAAGAAGACTTCCTAATAGAATTCCGTTTCCTGCTAGGACAAGTTCTGGTAAGTTAGTGATTATTCTCTCTTTTCATCCAATTTCCATTTGACTTATTTAGTTGTTTCCCAAATATACGTACAATCATTTTTACTATTTTTAACGAGTTTCTTCATGAGTATCATAAAACAGTAACCGTAACTTCATATAAGTCGTTCACTTATCAGTAGCATTGAGATACAGATTTATGAAAAATTTGTGTCTACATCTTTTCTTAATCGCTTGTTAATAGAAATGGAATTATTATTTCGACGTCTTCCGTTACGTAATTCTTTTTACACCTTCTGGTAAATTGTTTAAATGAATCGGGAGATTATCGTTATTCCTTATTCATAGGAATTCATATTCATTTCAGTCGAATTATGTGAGCCTGCTTGTGGAGGTCAAGCTACAGTTGGGACATCAGGAGCCGTTGGCCCTAGCATTGTCCCGCAAATTGAGAATAATGGCCAAAGTCCTCCGTATCCGTATGATTTAAGACGGAAATCACCGCCTCATTACTCTCAGCATGGAGAATTATCTACATGTAGTAACATTCAGTGTACTAGCACGAACACTGCCTCGAATTGTAGCGCTGTATACAGCACAAATACTTCTGCATCAATAATAGGAAATGCGTCATTTTCGACTTCAAGTTCTCTTATGTTACCTACTCGTAAAAGATCACGTCGTTCCTGTTCTGGTTGCCATGATGGTGAGTATCTCTTTTGGATATATTTTTTATGTAGCCAATTTATTTATAATTAATCGGTTTGATAATATTTCAGGTGCTAATTATGTCAGTGCATCGCTTTATTTACAATACGAGCTTCCCGATGAAGTGTTGCTCACCATATTTAAATATTTATTAGAACTCGATTTATGCCGAGTAAGCCAAGTATGCAAACGGTTTAATACAATTGCCAATGATTTGGGATTATGGTAAATATTGTTATTTTCGTTGCGTGTTGAATTTTTCTTTTTTATTTAACCTTACCTAACTTGTTTGTCATTAGGAAACGTTTGTATAGCCGAGTTTTCGAATACGATGTACCATTGTTAAATCCAGAACCGTGCAAGTTCGAGTTTATACCTCTTGAAGAATGCGAGTTTTCGAATCCATGGAAAGAAAGTTTCCGTCAACTTTATAAAGGCGTTCACGTAAGATCTAGTTACAAAAATTCAGAAAATGATCCTGGAAGGCGATTACCACACTTCGATAACATACAGTCAGCTTTAGATTATTCAGAAGAACGCGGACAACTGTGTCCTAGAATATTTATCCATGCAGGAATTTACAGAGGAGAATTTCTAGTTATTGATTCTAATGTTTCTTTGATAGGTTTGTCAATATTTTATTTTTTTTTACTTTTTTACCTTTGAATATTAAGTATGTTGATACGGTTTTGCTGCTTTAGGCGCGTCGAGTGGAAGTGTGTCTGAAAATGTGATACTTGAACGAGAGTCCGAAACTACCATTATGTTCGTCGAAGGGGCTCAAACAGCGTACCTAGGTTATATGACCGTAAAATTTACCCCAGACGTTGCATCAACCGTGCCGCATCATAAACATTTTTGTTTGGAAGTTGGAGAACACGCTTGTCCCACCATTGAACACGTCATATTGCATAGTACTTCAGTTGGTGAGTTACTTTTACTTTTATTTGTTGAAATTCATTAATTCATAATTTGATCCATAATTTAAAACAATTCAATTAGGCTAGAAAGTTTGTCCTCAGTAATGGTTTGTTGTCAAATTTTAATCTTAGTGTAGCTTGTAAGAAGCAATGAAATTTAGAAAAGAGTAAATTAGTGAAACGCTATGAATATCGTTGCATTTTTGAGACGTATTCATTGGTTTTCATCGCTAATTGTAATAAATGAATATCAGTAGTGATTGGGCTCCCATCAGTTCTCTGCTTGTAATTTTGGATGTTTGGAAATATTACGTTGAATCTGTCTATCAGATTGATAATCAAATTTTTTAACTGTTCATTTTGTTTTCGCAGTTGGCGCCGCACTTTGCGTGAATGGACTAAATGCAAATCCTACTGTTCGGCATTGCGTTATTAGCGACTGTGAAAATGTAGGACTTTTTGTTACGGATTACGCTCAAGGTACATATGAAGATAACGAAATTTGTCGAAATGCTCTTGCCGGTATTTGGGTGAAAAATTTCGCGAATCCCGTGATGAGACGTAATCATATCCATCATGGTCGGGATGTTGGTGTATTCACATTTGAAAATGGCTTGGTAGGGTTTTTTTCAGTATAGTGTAGAAAACATAGTTGTTGAGATTTTATTTAGAGTTTCGAACTCTTTCAACTTTTTCAGGGATATTTTGATTCGAATAATATACACAATAATCGCATTGCTGGTTTCGAAGTTAAAGCTGGCGCTAATCCGACTGTAATTCAATGTGAGATTCATCACGGCCAAACTGGTGGTATATATGTGCACCAGAATGGTTTAGGTCAATTTATCGATAATCGAATTCATTCGAATAACTTCGCTGGAGTGTGGATAACATCGAATAGTGATCCTACAATTAGAAAAAATGAAATTTATAACGGACACCAAGGAGGCGTGTACATATTTGCTGACGGTCGAGGATTAATCGAACATAATAATATTTACGGTTTGTTTTCGTGCCCCTCGTCGAATTTTGGATTTTTTAGAATCTTAATCGATTTCTATGTATAATTCGTATTTTACGTAGGTAATGCATTGGCGGGCATTCAAATTCGGACGAACAGTGACCCAATCGTTAGAAATAATAAAATACATCACGGCCAACACGGTGGGATTTACGTACATGAAAAAGGATTGGGACTGATAGAAGAAAATGAAGTATACTCGAATACTTTGGCCGGCGTTTGGATAACCACCGGTAGTACGCCCATACTGCGCCGAAATCGTATTCACTCTGGTAAACAAGTTGGAGTGTATTTTTATGATAACGGACATGGGAAGCTCGAAGACAATGATATTTATAATCATCTCTACTCAGGCGTTCAAATAAGGTAAGTGTTTTATGAATGCTATCATATTCATTGTTTTTATCGAAAATATATTAAGTTAAGATAATTAAAACTTTAATGCTGCAATATAGCTGTAAAAATAATGTTTCAAGTTGTGTGACGATTCCAAATGAAATGGATTGCGTGGATGAGTCTTAGACCGGTCAATTCCAATTATTTTGTTTTAGAAGGAGGGGGAAATTTTGAATCATAATATTTTTCTGGATCTCTTAATGCCCTTGTAGTTTGATGTTCGGCCTTACGTTACCGATCCCGCCTAATCTAACCCCCTTCCTCTTTCTCCCTTCTCATAAAGATATCTAATAATCTCCGGGAATAGAGAAATACGGTCTCTATGACGGTACAAAAAACAAACAAAAACATTTTTCGTGTCCCTTTAATCTGCTAAAAATTTTTTTGCAAGTGTGTCCTGATTTGTTTGACGTATTCTCTACCGATTAAGTTATTTCTATTAAAATAAAACTTATGAGTAAACATTATCACTTCAGTCATGTTTGTAAATGTCCTGACTTCAGCCATTAATAAGAAATTAAAAATTTGTCGTATGTGTTTTGCCTTCATGAATAGTGTTGACGAATCTCATTAGAACATTTTTGAAATATTCAGAAAATAGCGCTATTTGACTTTATATTCAGGCAACTTTTCACAAATTTTAAAATGCATGAAGTGATGAAGCGGTATGAGATGAACTGTTTTCCATTGATCAGTTTTCGCTTTAATGGGAACATTACTAATTTTCTTGTCAAAAATTCTTCTTCTGTGTTGCTGGCAATGTACGCTCATTTTTTTGTTATCAGTTTTGTTTTTCAGTATGAGAAATTCGATATATTTGTCGTGCCTGAAACATTATTTTATGTTCAGAATGATCTTTGATTTAGGCTATGCTTATTTATTTACCTCGAAAATTCATCAGGCTTATTTAAATTTCTTAATATTATTGGGCGCGTGCTTAATTTTTATTTCGCAGAACTGGCAGCAATCCGTTCATCAAAGGAAATAGAATTATGGGTGGTCATAATGGTGGTGTTCTAGTTTACAATGGTGGACTCGGAGTGTTGGAAGGAAATCAAATATTCGATAATGCTATGGCAGGCGTTTGGATTAAGACAGATTCAAATCCCACGCTCAAAAGAAATAAAATATTTGATGGTAGAGACGGAGGAATTTGTATTTTCAATGGAGGTCGAGGTTAGCATATTATGAATTATTTTATGTAAAGATTCTTATTTCAGAAATATTTTATATTTTTGGAGAAATTCGACTAAATTGCTATGGTAACAGCAATAAAGAATACGAACAAAATAATGGAAATAGTTATTCTTGCCATTAATGATTGACATGAAAGGCGTAGATAGAGGGTTCCTGAGGGGGCCGTATTGTGGTTTTTTTTGGCAAGAGGCTGGTTAGAAGAGACTACTGAGAATATGTGGACGTCAGCCCCTTTACGATGGAGCTATCTATGCCCTTGAATAACATTAAATGAATTGATGAACTCGAATGCTAAAAACAAAGATTGAATAATTGGAAATAGTCATTCTGGGTACAAATTACGATGAACTGACTTCTGTAAATTTTATGATCAGGGGATGACTCGAAATGAATTACTGGTTTACCTATTTTAACCATAGTCAAATAAATTTAATATATTAAGAAATGAAACATGATTACCATTTACCATTTTTCTTGTTAAGCAAATAATTATTTATCGGCATCTTCATATAAAATGTGGTTTCTTATGTAGGTGTGTTAGTAGAAAATGAAATATTTAGAAATGCTCAAGCTGGCGTACTCATATCCACCCAAAGTCATCCGTTGCTAAAAAATAATCGAATATTCGATGGTCTCGCTGCTGGTGTGGAAATCACAAATAATGCGACTGCAACCTTAGAAAACAATCAAATATTCAATAATCGTTTCGGTGGACTGTGTCTGGCTAGTGGCGTTCATCCTACGGTTAAAAGTAACGATTTTCGTCTTCATTATAGCGTTGATTTCACGAACTCGAAGAAATAATAATATTTTTATCTAATTTTAGACAACGAAATTCACGGTAACCAAGACGCTGTCGAAAAAGCAGTCAGTAACGGGCAGTGCCTGTATAAAATTTCGTCCTATACTTCGTTCCCTATGCATGACTTTTACCGGTGTCAGACGTGCAACACCACCGACAGAAATGCGATTTGCGTAAACTGCATAAAAACATGCCATTCGGGACACGACGTTGAATTAATTCGTCATGATAGGTACGCGATCTTACGGAGAACAATCATTGGTGTGATTCGCTATCTTTTGATTTTTGAGGGAACGATTTTTTTATCATAAGTAACTGCATTTGAAGTTAATAATCAATACAGTTACCGTACTCTTTATTGCTAAAATACCTTTTTTAGAATTATAAAACCCCGCCCACTGATGAATCTTGAATACGGCACTAATGCGAACCATGCTATTCAAGAAGGAAAATCTTGAGAAGCCCCTATTACGAAAAGAAATTTGGAACATACTTAGCAGTGAATGTACTGGTGTTCAAAAAAAAAAAAATTGATTTAGATTCAGCAAGTTGGTTACGAGTTTATTGTTTTCTAGTTCTGACACTGAAAATGTGAAGAAGTAGTCACTGAGATATTTTTTCTAGATTGAGTTTCTGTTTAAGAGAGTAAAATAAGAACACAATGAGAGAATTTTTGAATTGCTGAATCAGAATGTTTTTTATCAATGAGGGAATGAAGTTTTCATTTGTTTTAGAATAGGAGACTTTCTGAAAATTTTTTTCATCTTATTTGTAGGATTTGCGATTGAGTTACGTCTCCTGTCAAATTTGTCCCTATGAATTAATTTCTTGTATCCTTCAAATCATTTATTTATCATTTATCTTTGGTTCTATACTATCTTCATTCTAATTTGTAGATTTTTTTGCGACTGTGGTGCTGGAACATTAAACAATCAGTGCCAACTTCAAGGTGAGCCAACGCAAGACACCGACACTCTGTATGATTCCGCTGCTCCTATGGAATCGCACACGCTGATGGTAAATTAAACCTGTTTTACCGTTCCGTGAATCATATATTTTAAAAATATTCATGTTTACGTTAGTGTGTGAATGTGCGGAATTTTTGATATTCGTCAGGATGTAAACGAGGATGTTAGCAAACGTTTATTTGTAGACTTAAAAAAGAAGAAAGGAAACAGTTATGTGTTCCATTTAACCCATTTTAAAACATATCAGAGGCTCTTTCAGTTCCTTCTTTAAAAAGAGCTTTCAATAGTAACAGTTGTCTAACTTACTATAAACGTCCTCGAAAAGTCGTCCTACACTATTTTCTCCAACTCCAATCTCAGCCGGAAATAAATGACTTTCCGATTAATCAAACGTTCCGGTTGATAAATTTGAAAAAAATATGTGAATGTATCTCGCGTGCCATCATTTAAAAAATGATATTTAAAAGAAATAATGTCTTAAATTAGGCTATGCCTGTTTATTTTACGATGCTTTTATTCGATTTGTAGCTTTAAGTTCTCACAATTTTAATTTGAAGTTGTCAGGGACCTGTTTATTTGTTTCAAGCGTGTCATATTTTAAGCAAATCGCTTATTTAATCCCCCTTTGATGGTTTATACAGCAATTATTGTTTCATAAAGGAGCGTGATAACATTTTTTTCTGTTGAACTTGCAGGGCATGAAGCCCTCAGTCGTTGTCTCTAACCTTTTGGTCATAATTTTTCTGACTTCTTCATTCGTGGTAGTAGTTGAGAGGCTCTAATTGTTTCCGCCCATTATTAGAATATTGGAGTATTAACGTAAATATTTTGTGGAAATGCAGTATCGTATAAAAATTCACTTGTTCATTACCCATTTACACTATATATTAAATGGGCAGATTACACAATTTTAGTTGGAGTGATCCTAACAATACGAATGTTTTTGTGGGTATATTTTGGAATATTTTGTCCTTGGAATTTTAAATTGCTTTTTTCATCCTGCTTTAGATTCGTTTTTTCTCTTGTTTACAGTATACGAGAAAGTGGATATATTTCGATAGGTTTCATCATAATTCTTGGGAATGTTTCAAAATAATGCTATATTTTGTAAATCATACTAGAATAAGAATAAATGCTCAAAAATATTTCGAATAAAGCAAATTTTCGGACTGTTAATTGAAGATAATGTTAAAGCTTCCACCATAAATTACTTATGGTATTTATTTTTCTTACTTTTTGTTCTATGTACATCATAATTTTTGGACTGATTACTGAAATTAGAAGCTAAAGAACATATTTCCAGGATTGTAATACAAATTGATCATTTAAAATTTATAATGCAAAGTACTGCGGCTAGAATTTCCTACACTGGATTATTGAAAAATTGAAAAGAATCTCCGTATTTTCTAAATTTTTCAGAAGTGCTAGACTTATTAAACTCGACTACTCCTTGCAAGTAGCAGTGGCTTTTTAATACATCACCGAAATTCCATTCATTTATTTTTAGTCATTTACCCAAGCGTGTCTCTTTTTTTTTCTCTCCTTCCATTTGTGTTTCAAAAATGAAGTTTTTGGATTTTTGATGGACCAGTTACAGCTTAACTATTAAAAAGAATATCTTATAAAAAAGAAGGGGGAAATAATTTCATTAGTGTTAGATTCAGACAATACTTTTATCTGATCTACAATTGACCAATATTTTAGATGTCTTCGTCGTGGGAGTAATCGCAGATTCGTCGTCATATAATAGTGGTAGGATCCGACATATGACACGTTAAAAAGAAAATTATAAAATTCCGTTTAGTTTTTCAAGAAATCTTAATGAAAATTATTTACTCTAGGTAATGAAAAACAAATTGCAAATTAATAGAATAAAGTTCCTCTGTATCTGAACCCATTTTTATATGCTTTGAAAGGCTGTATTCAGTGTATGTTGCAATCAGTTATATAAATAATTATTTTTAGGCAAAATGAAAAAACTGGCAAAAGACTTGGTGTCCTCCATTTACTCGAATTGTTTAGGTCTAGATTTAGTTTTTTGGGAGCTTGGGTGAAAATATTTTTTGAGGGCCTACACAAACTCCACCCAAAAAAAAAATAAGAAGGAGAGTAAGAAGGAGAAAACTAACATAGAAAACCGTATTTAAAAATTATTTTTACGCGTTGCCGGTGATTCCCAGTATCATCGAAGATGTTTTATATTTTTGTTATTCATAATTATACTTTATCCCTTTGATTTAAATTATTTATTTTTGGGGCGCCCTCGATTATATGAGAGCCTGGGTGCAATTCACCCATTGCACCCCACCCTAAATTCGGGCCTGGAAATTTTGGTAAAACATCGACATATGTTAGTTGAATATTCTGTGAAACTTGGCCAGAAATCATAAATTCTGTTCAATCGAATATTATTTTAGTTATAGAGATATTGCCAAAATTCTGTGATTAAAATGATGAACGGAATTTCAACGATACCTTGAAAACCAAACGTCTAACTTCAACTTTCACGCAGAGTTTCTTAGAATATTCAGCTGATATATGTCAGTATTTCACCTCAGTCCGTATGTAAAATTCTGTGATAAATTCAAACTAAATCATGTTTGCATTTAAGTTTCATATAAAGTGTCACAAATTTTGAGACATTTTAGTTTAGGCACGCCCAAATGTCAGTTCTTTACACATAAAGGCGTTCTTAATTATAATAAATTCTTTTCTCAAAAAAAAAAAAAAAAAAAAAAAACTATCCTTACATAATCTTCTATTGTATCTAAACGTATAAAATGAATTCCTTTTTCAGAATAAAAGTAATTAGTTATGTCGATTCGATATCAATTTAATCAAAAAATCGATTTTTTTGCTGCGATTTTAATCGAAAATCGAGGCTATCCAGGGAAAATCGAATTGATTTGGTTTTTTTTTTAATCATAAAATATCGCTGAATTGTGGTTTTCCTAGCTTTTGATCATAAATAAAGTATTTTATGACTTTAATAAAAATAAGAGGAAAAATAGCTGCCCTCATCCATCTAAAAAATAATAAGACTCTTTCTTGGATTTTTACTAATATTCGTATTGGGAGTTTCCATCCAAGTGGCTGACATCTGGTGGATTTTTGTCAAACTAAAGTAGAGGTGGTGGTGTATGTTATCAACCATGTAAATCTTATGTAAGTTTCGGTTTTTTCTTGAAGGAATGAGTATTACACCTTATTTATCCACAAATTGTTGAATATATTGGTGTGGAAGCAGACACATGTCCTTTTAGAGGTGCAGAAACAATATTAAAACAGCAAAACACAAAGAATTCATTTAAAAATTTAGAGAGATCTGTTTGCAATGAATTCTGTGAATGGCTCATTAACCGAATCCAATATAAACAAACAAACCTATTGTTGATAACATACACCATCATCTCTATTTTTTGTTGACTATAGTGCTCCCAGCGGCTGTGGAAACTCCCAATTTCGTGCCAAACTTTGTTGCTATCAGATTCAGAAGAAAATTGCATTAAAAAAAAAATCGAACGAATTGAAAAAATCGATTTTTCAAACTAGATTTTATGAGAAAAAATCAATGTTTTCAGAGAATCAAATCGAATCTGAAAAATCGATCATTTTTTCAAAATCGACATCACTAAAAGTAATCCACCTGACTTAACCACTATCTCACTATAGTTAAAAGCTAAAAGAGTCAATTTCATGAATTATTTATGTAACTGATTAAATAATTTCAGTTAAATAAGATAATTTTGGTAAATTAATTGAATTTTCCAGCTTCTACATATTTGCCTAGGAATTAATGTAAATTTGGGTATCGTAATATATAATTATAACAAAGTCACAAAGATTATTTATTCGTTTTGCGCCAGAATGGATACATGGGTTTTTGTGAAGGCGGCATCAATGGAAAGGGCATTATGTGAATAATGCTGGAATGTCATTATAATTTTCCAAAATTCGGCAGGTTGATAGTTATGGAAAAAAAGTAAAGATGGGCCCAGACTTATTGAGCCAGAATGGATCTTGACAGATCAGTTGTTATGATTTTATCAATTTTGTATGTGTGAACTATTCGCTCAAGTACAGCTTGTTGTTTGTATATATTACCAGATTATTGATTTTGACTAGGTTAATTTCAGGTAAAAATGTTAATTTGTTAAATGATAGTCACCCAAAAAAAATTTAATTTATGACTGAATTTAGTTGGGAAAAAATATGAAATAGAAACATCCAGTATTTGTGAATTTTTGTAATTTTTTTTTAATGGGACGTATATACTGTCTTACTCTACCATAGTAAAAAATTAAAATAAATATTTGAAATCAACTTTAAGTGTAATTAATTTACCATATCGTTAAGGTGCCAGCTGGGGAGAGGAGAAAAATAATAACGTTATTAAAGTTTCTTGAGAAACTAAGATAAATTCTAGATGAACTAAAATAGCTGTAAGGGGAAGCTTGCTGAAATTTCTTATTGGTGAAACATTAACTTATAAGACGGTATGAACTCATTGTATTCAAGTTAGCCTTGTTGTCATTTTGATGATACAGTTCATTGATCAATCACTTTGGCAGAGTTCTCTGGGCAGTAGTGGATTTCCCAATAGGCATACTAAGCTGGAGCTTAGGGCAAAACCTTCGGAAGGTTGGAATTTCCCCTTAAAAAAAAAAAAAATTAAATCATTATTTCACTTTGTAATTCCGTCCTTCGGTTCTAGTGCAACATCACTTCACTAAAAAACACAGTTGGCCAATTCATCCATCATTAAAAATCTTGGAATCATAAATTTAAGCTCAATGAAAGTTGAACAAAAATTTTTCTTAAAACAATAATATTCAAAAATATTTTCAAAAACACGGTCAACTCACAAGTAAACTTATAAAACAGTGATTAAGTTATTTCATTTTTTTGTTTCTCGAAGCTTTAGTGATTTTTATCGATTGATTATGACTGAACTGCTTGCCATACATTCATTTAATTTACATTGAACATAAATCATCTTATTATTCCCCCTCCTCCAAAAAAAAAATGTACGATACACAATGTTTGATTACATCGGCGTTTTCTGCAAGGTTTGGAAGGACTGGTAAAATTTTAGGAGACATTCTTTGTAGGCTCCGTATTTTTTTCTGCACAATCCCATACCGTCTGTATGATCCCATAAACTTAACGAATAGAGTTTATTACTCGGTTCCTTATGTCAGATTTCTGTATAAAAGTCAACATTATTACTCCTTTTACTTTCTTCTGGAAAAGAGCTCATTGTATGCATGAGAGTTACCTCAGTAACTGTGAAGTTACCTACACAAGATTGCCATAGCAGAAAAGAAGTAAATTGTCTACTCATTTTTTCATTCTCTCTACCATCAGTTATTTTTGGGTAGCTATAAGTAGTGCATACAAAAGCTTTATTATTCATTTTTTATTCGTACTTGACAATAACTTTTCCAGGTGCGTTTGTTATAACCATTTCTGTGTAATATCAATTTAAATGAAACCATACTTTCGCAAAATGTACTGTGTATAGTGTTTTCTAGGGGATATATTTTGTGTTTTTCTGGTTAGTTT
The DNA here is from genome assembly GCA_011428145.1 of Ericerus pela. Classification (NCBI taxonomy): domain Eukaryota; kingdom Metazoa; phylum Arthropoda; class Insecta; order Hemiptera; family Coccidae; genus Ericerus; species Ericerus pela. The sequence continues at coordinate 16,389 of WOFM01000730.1, forward strand.
CACTCTGAATTAATACTGAAAAACCAATTTATGAGGAAGTACAAATTATCCAGCCAGATAATTCGATATAGAGGCCTACAAATGTTTTTATTGTTGATGTAAGAAGGGATGGTTAACTCTCAAAATATTTATAATACGCTCTATAATTTGCATAATATATTGTATAATTTATTCTGTGATTCAGCTGGTGTTTATAATAACTTTATTTCTTTCTTGTGACCTCACACTTCTGTTGTTTGTTCTGTATATAGTTAGTCTTATTGTGTTCTTGTTACTTTTCATATTGAATAAATACTTTGTTTGTTTCTAAATGTTTGTTATTATTTCAAAAGTAAGGGCCATTTTTCGCTTAATCGGTCGATTTAGGTAGCTTTATTATTTTTTTATTGTACACACCTTGCAGGTAATATAATAAAACAGCGAAAATAATGAAAAAATAAATTTACTCGACTCCAAAAAATTCAAAATTAATTCTAAAGAATTGACCAAAATGTCAAAATTGGCCGCTTCTTTTTAGTATATTCGAGATTATACTTGACCTTGGTCACTTTCGCTATAATGAACCAAAGTCATTTTATAAATGAAAGCCTAATGATTGAATAACTACCTACGTGTTAAAATCACGATGATTCATTGGGTCTACCTCATTGAAAAAATAGTAAGTATTCTCAAAATATTCTGAAAATTCTAAAAAAATATTGAACAGCTTTCTTTGAAAAACCGTGAGTGGTAATTCTGTAACTATTTATTAAATTAATAAAAGTTACGCAGATGTAAAGTGTGCAGGTTCTATTATGGGGTACTGCAATAAAAAGTTTCAATTTGAATATTTTTTTCAGATATCGTCGGCGAGATACACCTCCTTGTGTGTGAAGGATACGCGCTAATTTTTTGTCACTTGAGGTGGGTCTTCGAGTTTTTTTCAATTTTATCCTGCAAAATCAAACATTAACTATCCCCACGTTGGAAGAACTGAAATACCTCTTCTAAATCGAACATTCTTTTGTTCTACTTCTGAAAGACTAGACCTCATGAACATGAATCATGATGAAACATGCTAGTGGTTACTGAAAAGGGCATGTTATCATTTATCCTCGTACAAAAAGAAGGGGTATGTAGTCTAAGATTGTACAACAGTAGCGCGCTCTCACGCAGTGGCAGATCCCCATCCTGGAGATGTCTATTTTCACGTCGTTAGAGTCGCAGCGAATAACAGTTCGTTCATTTTTATCCGATTGACGAGTAGTGTATAGGGCACGTACGAGATGCTTCGGAATTTGTCTATTATTATTTTCTTTTTAATCACAATTTTAGTACATATTTAGTGTTATAGTGAGGGTGAAAATAGGCTCGTTCACTCCTTAGACGGTTGGATTTTTACTTTTTCGTAGTCATTAATCATTATTCATTATCGGTAAATGATAGGCCTAGCTGGATAATTAGGGTATTTATATTGTATGTTCAATAATAAGGCAAATAGTGCTATGCTAAAAATTCTAGCTCTCTGCAAGTTCTGTTTGAAGTTATTCTCACATCTCCTATACCTCATAAAAGTTGCTACACACCTTTAATCCAAATTTGATGGCCCATTGTCGGCCTTGGCCCAAATGAAAAAGTCTTGTTAGGCCGTTGCACCACACACTCACACACTCATGTTAGAAGAGAACCAACGTCACTTTTTAAAAAAAGTTTTTTTTCTAGTTCTGCACTAGAAACGGAACAGATGTTTCAAAATTCTAAGGCCACAGTTTTTCAAATCGTACAGTCAAATTTAGAATAAAAGAAGAGTGAAAGTGCCACGGTTTGTAACATATTGATACAATAAAATTGATACTTTAACTATACCAAAGCCAACTTCATGGAAAATAGCAACGTTGCAAATTGATATCTGAAGGACCAATTTTTGACAGTACAGAAGTATTTTGAGTTGATTTTCAAATTCTTCATTCCAAAAAATGTAAAATTGTCATAAATTTCAGATTGTTTTCTTAATTTTTTCTCAAGTTATGCTTGAATATGTACTAAAGAAATGAAGCTATCAACTTTGTTGATGAACCAATTTTCATTCAACTTCATGGCTTGATAAGTAAAGTTAACTTTGATCTTTGAGTATGGCCCATATTCACAAACATCACTTTAACTTAACTTCACTTAAACTTCACTTAAACTTCACTTAAAAATGACTTTTGGCACAATTTTGTATTTAAGAGAGTAGTAACATTTTATTTTTACATTAGAACTCTCATAAGAAATTCAATGTTCCCACATTTTTAAGTACGAAATTGTGCAAAAAATTTTTTTTAAGTGAAGTTTAAGTGAATGAAGGTTAAAATGACATTTGTTAATATGGGCCTATATGTATGTGTAATAGAAGACTGTTTCATATAACATTTCTATTGGTAGTTACTATTAGACACAGATAGCGCTTACAGGGAATGTTATTACTTCATTTTGCATTTTACTATATCTATGTATACACATAAATATAGAAATACATCTTAGGTTAATTTTGTTCCTCAAAATACTCTATCTCTGTTTGATAGGATTATACTAACTTACACCTATCTACACTGGTAAGGATATTCTACAAATATTCAAGTAAAATTTGGCATAAAGTCATACAACAATCCAACATTTTGTGGAATTGCCTTCCAATGTTGGTTGGTGTAAGTTGGTGTAGTCCTATCAAACAGAGCTTCTATCATTGAAAAATGAAACTAGGAGAAACAGCCCTCCATTACATATACATGCAAAAGTTTTGACTATACATAATTATATGGACTGAGCATAGTAATGAGAAGGTGAAAACAATAAATCTTTTATAAATAAGCATAATTAAAGGAATAAGGTACTTTTGAATTTGCTTTTTATCAACAATTTTTGACATTATTCATGCTTGCAAGGTTCATAACAAATGAGAAATAAAGTAATTTTAACCAAATAAAATATTTTCAGTATTCAATTAATGGTAAAGTTGCCAAATTTTTTGTAATGAAAATCACCTTCCACCAATTATACTTATCATGTTGCCCACCAAAGACATATAGCTAAAGAGATGCCCAACTCCCTATATGCACTGTGGTACAAAAATGTGACAAAGATCTTCGACCATCTTCACCTTCATCATCATAATCATCATTAACAAAAAGTCAACTTTGTTCAAACAGACATCTCTATACCAATACACACACTAGCTGTTTTATTTTCTAAAAATAATGACACTAGGGGGACACGGAGGGAAGCTATTTCGATACTTTCGAGTCAGTTCTGCTCTTCAATTGGTGTATTTATCTTGCAAGAATGGAATAGAACTGCTTTATTTTGATCTGGTGTCGACAATGCATGGAAAATAAACAAACCTACTATCAAGCTACGACAACAGAGTATTAAATATAATAGAGGATATATATGAGAAAAAAAAAACCAGCACCACTTTTACAATCAAAATATCCTCCATTGCTAAAGTACCAATAATTTTCAATATCATTTTTATCTATGAAATTTTGTTGATTGTGATTTATATAGAGGTTCTTTTGGATCTTTGTATGAAATTTGATGTTAAATAAAAACAAGTGTGTTGCATGGCAGATCAGTGTATAATAAAAAGAGTCAAAATGGACATATAATTGGCAGACAGTTACATGCCATGTATTATAAAAAAAAAACCAATTATTGAAACACAAAGTATACATTCAAACAATTTTGTCACGGATGATAAACTAGTGTTGGCTAACACTAAACACAGATAGAATTACATTGGTGTAACCTTATAACTATGGAAGATGGATTGAATGGGCAAGGTGGAGTGAGATGGACTATAGTCAACAATTTATATGTTGATAATTACATTTATTCATCTATTTGATTAAATTTTTCAAAAAAATTATAATTATTATCCATAAGCACAAATGAGGGGTGAGAAAATTCAAATTTGGTACCGAAGGAGTGGGGACAAATAACTTCGAAAGCAGCACCATTTTTTGTTTCAGCATTTAAATGTACATGTGTCCTCTATTATATTTAATACTCTGTGATTAGGACACATGTACAGCAATAAATATCGGACTCTAAAATGTTTTGTAACATTCTATTTTTGTTTAAAATGTTTTTGATTGGGTGTTGGACTAGAGCCCTATAAATACAAATACAGCAATATGATATTTTGTATCTGCAATTCAATTCATCAAACTCTTTCAAAATTTCAGCTTAATCTCACAAACCAATCATACAATTTTAGTGAAATTTTCATGAATTGTTTGCAAACGTATGTTAATATTTCACCAAAATTTAATTTTTCTACAAGCAACGGTTTTCCTACAATCGCATTCAATAATATTGATTACATAAAATTGTGTATGATAAGGGACTTGTTTCTTTGGCCCTTCAGTCTGTTGGTTAAACATAGATTTCAAGTACAATAATGAAAAATATCAATAAAACTAATAAGAAAAACTTAAAATTATAAAATGTTTTAACTTTAACATAGATACAAAATGGCATATTACTGAACGCATTTTTAGGGTTTTAGTTGGACATCTCTTTAGCTATCTCAGACTGCCACCCCTATTAAGCTTATTCTATTCATTTATAACCATTTATAGTCGAATTATTTATAGAATTAATAGAATACTAGTTATTTAACCAAATATGTGGCCTATGGTAAACCGTTCAATGCTTTTTTACAAAAAAAAAAAAACCAACAACTTTCTGCAATTTGAACGTAAGTTTGTTTTTAATTTGTGAAGATTGAAGTTACAATGACAAGAAACTGAAGGACACAACTTGAAATATGGAGTTGGAACGATGACATTAAATAAACACTATTAATATAAACTTGAAAGAATGAATAAGAATTAAAAAGATACAAATACTCAGCTCAATTATATTGCATGTTAAGAGTAACAAACGTTGATCAATCAACAAACATAATACGAATGATGAACAGAACACAGTTACAATAAGTTAAGTGCAGTAGAGAAGCACAGAATCACAGACAATATGATATCTAGAACATATAATCTGTGAACCAGAATGGCTCGTCACATTTGATTCAAAGTGAGAATGATTTGATTAATATTCATTATATTCTTACATAATTGAAAACATTATATTACAGGAAAATACAAAATTCAAACTGTTAGCTGAGCAGAGATTTTCAAATTGGAGTTTCTCATAAAACTCAAATGACAGAAGCTAGAGCCAATAAACTTAATTTTAATCACTACTTAAACTCAGAATTGACAGATTGATATGCCTATGTAGTATCAAAATTATATCAGATGAAATACTTTTTCATATTTAATTAATTAATTATACCTACATGCAAATTTCTAAGTGTAAAATATATGCATGCAGCACCGTAGAAATGTAAGGGTGTAGAACAAAACCAAAGTCTTTATTAATATAGAATTAGTTTTAACTTTTTAAGTGAAAAAACCCATATTAAACATCTTAATTGTGTACAGATAGGTAAAACTTAGTAAAATTGAAGGTTAAAAACCCGTTATTTCATTTTAATAAATAATAAAACCGAAAAGTAAAAATGGTTCTTTAAAACTAACAAGTTACATTGCTAAACAATGTGGCGACATGGTTTTTGATTTATTTTTATATGATTTTTATTTTTTTTTAGGTTTGTTTTATTTCTCATGAAAAGTGACCCTAAGGTGACACCATTAACATTAACTATGTATAAAAACTGAAAATAAAAAAATACTAGTAATTGAGAAATTTCAGAAGTATTTTCAAAAAGAAGACAACTGTTGAAAGGAAGTAATATAATTATATATTTCATTTAATAATACTTAACGAAGACAAAATAGTTGAAATTGAAACATTATTATCAATTGTCACATTTTCCATAAATTTATTGCAAAATTAGAATCAAAAAAATAAATGGTCACAGATAACATCATATAAATGTATAAAAATTTTATTTTCATTTTTTCACTGTTGAAAAAGAAAACATAAAACAGGTTGAAGAAAATAAAGAAGGAAAATAAGAAAAATAAATAAATAAATGTTTACAGATATCGTCATAAAACAGAAAATTTTATTTTCACAGTTGGTGATTTTAATAGGGTTTTTTGCAAGCAAAAACCCTAAAAACTAGTTAACAGCAAAGGTAAATGTAAACTGTGTGTAAACCATACTAATACTTATCTATGAGTAAACCTTTGTAAAGTGTTAAACCTTCGAGGATATTTATATATGATGGAGATGACACAAAAAAGTTTTAACATGAAGTTGAGTGTCCAGACTATGGATGCCACATGCTGTCGTACAAAATACCCAGACTGTACACCCCAACCAATCAGAATCAAAAATCAGTGTAAAAGTGAGGTACTTTGTATGCCAGTGTTTATAAACAAATGCACGTTGCGAGATTTTTCTCCTATCAGATATTTAGTTTGAAGTACATGTATTTGTAGAAGCGCTTTCTATAGGTAGGACACCAAAACTTTCCATGTGTCGCCTCCATCATATATAGTATATCTTCAATTGTAAAACTAGAGTACCTATATTAGCTTAAGTATGGAAATATGCCATCTTGTTTCACAAATGGAAAGTGATAGCTCACTGTTACTATTATACTACATTGAAAACTATTAGGATTTACTGTGGTTTTTTGGAAAAATTTTTAGTTTATTTTAATTAATAGAGCTTTGTTGAATATCTTCCTGCATTTTACATTAAAAAAAAACCGTAAAATTATCAAATACGAACATACTTATCTCTTAAGAAGACTGCAACAGCATACTTTCTGAGAATAACAAGGTATTTACAGGTGAAATAAAGCTGGAATAACTTCAATAACTGGTCTATCATAAAGCCACAATATCATTTCAACTTGAAAATATTTCAAAATTAATCTGAGAAATAATTAAAAAAGAAAATTCTCTCCACTACCTCATCAACACACTGGAGGGCGTTCAAAAATGTAACTCAGGGTGACAAGTGCGCAACTGTGGTGGACTATTACATGACTTGAAAATTAAAACGGTTGTCCATTAGGCCACACCCTTTTCCAAACAACTTTAGGGTGATGAATGGTTGTCCCTTGGTTGTGGTGGACAACCCACTTATTTTTGAACGCAAATAACGGTCAACCATGACCTCTAGACTATTTTTTATCATATTCAAATATTTTTGAATAAACTGACATTCATAAGTTTGATGTGACAAATTGATTTTTGAGAGAATTTTAAATTTTATTTTGTTTTGTGCTAAATTAAATAAAAATGAATTATAATATTGTGTCAGATACTAGAACAGAAATGCCATTCATGTATGATGATCATATTCTTGTTCAATATAAGGATGATTGTAAGTATTAGCATAGACTTCATCATTTCTTGGTCAAAAAGAGAGAATAGCTCTTCAATAGGTTTTGTTTTTTTTTTCTTAGCGGACAATCTGTTGTGGTGCCCGTACACTATAAACAAAAATGGAGATTATTCAGTTCAAATTGACTCAGCTACTCCAGTCACGCTCGATATGTTAGTAGATTCTGATTCAGAATTAATCAGTATCAACGATGTCTCTGTTGTGTCGAAAAATAGTACTGCTGCAGTTGATGAAGTAGTATCTGATGATACTACTAGCGAATTATTACCACCAAAAGATAAAAATGATGCAGTCATCACAATTCCCTCCGATGGTACCAGTGGTGACTCATCAGCAACAGTCGAATTACCTCATACTTCTAGAAAACCCAATCTTGAAGTACAAAACAGACAACAAGACGTAGAATTACATCGACAACCGGAGGTACCAAGTACCTCGAACTATAAAAAATCCGTTATTTCAATGCCAAAAAATATTATGGAAGCTATACATAAAAATGGTAGCAAAGAACGGATAAATATGCAAGAATGTAAGTCAAAACCTGTGCAAAATGATACAAAAAACGCGCTGGGTAATACGATTCAACTGAAAACAAATCTTTCAAATATTGATTCTGAAATAGAGGATCAAATACTATTCGAGAAACGAACATCTGAGGCTAGACTACAAGAAGAACTAGATGCTCGATCGTAAACCTTGATGACTCACCTGTACAGAATACAGTATATCATACTGTTGAATTTAATGATGATCTGCGTACATCGACTGGGCCACTGTGGAAATGAACAGATGTCTTGGAGTTACTGACATTGTTTAAAGATGCTGAGCATCTCTTCAAATCAGCAACCTGTAAAAATTCAAAGGTTTGGCAACAGATTGCTGCCAAATTGGTCCCATACACAGCTAGACAATGTGAAAATAAATTGAAGTACCTGAAAAAACGGTACATTACTAAAATTGACAATATGAGCAGTGGAGATACCGGAAAAAAAAGAGTACACTGCGATTTTTTTGAAGAACTTGATGCCATATTTTATAAATCACACAATGTTCGTCCTCCTCATATTGCTTCTTCGGTGAATGGACCAAAAAATATATGTGAAAAAGTTGTTACTGTCAGTGGATATGAAACCGGCGAGTCGACCTCTCCTGAAGAAACAACTGTTTCGACATGTCTGAACAAAGAAGTTGAATATGAAGATACTCCAGAAATAAAAAAATAAAAAATTAGACCTCAACCAGCATCATTGACCAGAAGTGAAAATCTTGTCTATAAAGAAAGAGCTGTTAATGCTCTCGAAAGAATTGCGACGGCATTTGAGGCGTTTGTCGAAAAAATGTAATGAAGAAATGCAATTTGATTTCGAATAATAATCTATTTTTCATCGAAACATAGTTCCAGCATTGATCAACCAATCACAGAGATAGTAGTATTGTTCGTCCTTCATGTGATATACATCTACATCGTCATTTGGTAGCGTTGTTTTTGTCATCACAATGTGCTTCTCTTCGAAATTCACTCGTGCGTGTTGGTGCTTGTATCGAGGAATCAAAATTTCAGAAATTTATGAAAAATACGAGGTTTGTGAACAGATTTTTTTTATTAACATTTAAATTTGTACGTGAAGATGTTATTTGTTTCGTTATTGTTATAGCTCATCTTAAAATAAATAATCCTCCTCGTTGTGGTGTTCCACATGCTTTGTGGAGGCGTTACATGGCGGAATTAATGGAATGCAATCCACGGCAACCTAACGCTGTCCCACCTGAACAAGCACCAGCAGCAGAACGACAACCAGAAAATGATGTGAGACAACCTGAGATTGATGTGAGACAACCGGAGATTGATGTGAGACAACCGGAGAGTGATGAACCACGAGGTGATCATGATCATGAACACAATGCTAGAGAAGACGATGCTAGATTAGACCAACACGGAGATTTGAATGGAAGGTAAGAATTCGATATAATTTTGAGTAAAATGTTGTGTCCTCTTTACCATAACACAGCCCATCGAATTTAGCAATGGGATGCGATGAAATTGATAATTTGTTGACAGTGATTATATTACATTAAATGGCATTAGTATAATATTACAAGGATGAAAATCCTGAAGATTCCCATCGATTATGTAGAATGAACCTTGTTTACTTTTCATTTGTGAAACAAGATGGCGTATTTCCCTACTCAAATCTGTAGTATCTTTAGTGATGTGAGGCGGTAAATACGAAGAACGAAAAAGAGTAAGAGAGAAGTTTTCACGATAGAATTTATTAGCTGACTAAAAATATAATTTCAAGTAAAATACGTAATGGCGAAGCAACAGCGTTATCGGTCCGAGAATAGTAGGGGAAGCACTTCGTGATGTGAGTGTATGTGTGACGTATATATATAGATTGATGTGATGATGATGAAGAAAAATGAGATGGGGTGGGATTTCGTATCAACACCCCCATGAAATTTTACCAGTCGAGTTCTTCATCGTATGATTGCTGAAATTTAATATATTAATTCACATAAAAAGAATAATAAAAAAATAAGTATTGTAATAACATGATGTTTCAAAAAAAAATATGGTAACTTTAAGTTTCAAAAATAATTTTTGGTAGCTGTGCTTCGAAAATAATTAAACGAATATAATAAACAATTAAATCACATGCATATGTATAATATATCTGTATATAAAAATGGTAAATGGTAACCTGTAAAAAAAATTGTGATTAAAAAAAAATAAAGATAATAATTGGTAACATGCAAAAAATATTTCGTGTATATAAATGACTAATAAATGATTCATTGTGGCGTGTGTTCGAATAAATTCTCGAACATTTACGAGTGTATAGTATGAAAGGAGAAAAAGAAAAAAATTCAATTGAAAAGAAATAGAATTAACAAAAGGTTTTTACGATATACGATCGTGCATAGAAAACATTACGTTTTACAATCTTATCTAATACGTTGGCGTGCAATAGTATGAAATGATAATATATGATGTCCGTTAACTTTATCTTTTACGTTTCTCTTTGTATTTGAGGTGGCATTGAACATGTTTATTTTTGGATAAGGCAGGCTATTAGGTTTATCTTTATTGAGGTCATGAAATGAGTTTTTATCTCTCGTATATTGTTAAGATTTTCCTTTCATACTCTATGTGGGAATTTTTCGTGTATTTTTCTCACACTTGTATAAAGTTGCATGTTATTTCTATTATTAGCGTTTATAGGGTTTATACTTGTTTGATTTTAATTCTGTTTTCATTGTTGGGTTTGCAGCAAAATCGAGTATCTATTTTTGACAAGTATTTTCGAGTGTATTTTTCTTTTGAGTATTATTTATGAACAATGTAAGAATATTTTTCTTGTACAAAATGTTTCAAGTTTGGACTTAAATATTTGACTTGGTACGACTTGACTTTTTGGACGGGCATTTTCCTTAAATAAATGTATATAATATTATGTGTACAAATTCGTATTTTCGAGGATTTTGACTACTAAATTTTCAAATTTTGTTCTGTCTAAAGATTTTGTAAGAAAATCTGTAAGCTGATTTTCGGAATTAACAGATCTAAAGGGAATTATTTTTTCTTCCATTGCCTCCAAAATTGAGTAGCATTTTATCATTAGGGCTCTCGATTTCTTTTGGCTTCCACCTGAGCAAATTTTTTGAGTTGATATATTATCTTCCTTTATGTCCACAGTTATTTTGTCTCCAAAAATTTCAAAATTCATATGTTGTATGACTTTTATTATATCTAGGGTGTCAAAGACTGCTATGATTTCTGCAGCGGTGCTAGATGAAGCATGGATTGTCTGCTTTGAACAATTCCATTCTATAAAATCTCCATTTGAAAAAATCATAAAACCAGTAATTGATTTTCCCTTTTGTAAATTATTTGGATCAATATTATTATCATCTACTTGAGGGGCATACGAAGCGTCAATATATGCTTGTATTCCATCTCCCTCCAATCTATATGTTATATTATAATTTTTTGTGGAGCTAATGTACCTGAATATTCTCCTTACGTAATTTTTTAGGGTATCATTTAAATTATTTTGGAAATGTGAGAAAAAGTTTACTGGAAATAATATGTCAGGTCTGGTTAATCTGGCTAAGTATAATAATCCTCCAATCATTGATCTATATTCTGTGTCGTCCTTACCATTTTCAACTTTCTCAATCTTTAGGGCAGTTTCCATTGGAGTATTTGTCTTTTTTATTTCCGAAATACCAAACTTTTTATCATTTTTTCTATATGTTTATTTTGGGATAATATAATCGTCTTGTTTTCAATATTTCTCTCAATTTCCAATCCCACAAAAAATTTTGGATTATTAATAATTGTAATAGTAAAAGATTTTTCTAGTTGTTCGTTAATTTTTGTAATTGCCATTTGTGAATTTGAGGCTATCAAAATATCATCTACATAGCTTAAAAAATATGTGTTTTCGTTATCTCTATTCATTTGATATAAGCATCTATCTGCCTTAGTTCTTAAGAAGCCCATTTCTTTTATTTTGTAGTCTAATAAGTCGTAACAAGATTTACTTGACGTTTTGAGTCCGTATATTGATTTCTTTAATTCGAGGACTTGATTTGAACTAATATTTATCCCTTCTGTTTTTTTTTTTACATAAATAGGTTTTATAATGAGGGAGTTCAAATATGCCATTTTGACGTCATATTGTACAAGAATTAATTTTTGTTTATTAACTATAGAGAGCAACCACCTAATAGTACTTATTGATGCAACATGACCATGTGTTTCGGTAATATTGTATTCAGTTCGGTCTTTGAATCCCCTCGCTACTAATCTGGCTTTGGGTTTGGGGTTGCCAAACTCACCGTATTTTATTGTAAATATACATCTAGTGTCTATTAATTTTTGACGGTCATAATCCACAATTTCCCAAACATTCATATCATTTAATGAATTGAATTTGTCATTAATTGCATTTACCCACTCTGTTCTAAAAGGATTATTATTAAATTCGTTAAAATTTTTTGGGACGCAATCTTCTATGTATGATTTATTATAATTAATATTGATATTCATAATTATTGGATTTATTATTCCCAGATCTTGTTTGTAATTTGCTGGCTGAATTATTAATTTTCTGTTTGATGTTTCCAATGATTTAATATTTTGAGACTCATCTACCCTTACGTCACATGCAATATACGATTTAGTTTCAAATGGATCCCTTAAACAATATCCCGTATTTGTGTATCCCATCATTATACTTTTTTCTGCTCTGGGAGCTAATTTTGGGTCAATTTTATTTTTTGATTTAGATTTAGCCTTAGTTGCGTTTTGTTTTCAAACTTCAAAAGGGATGTGGCAGTATGTTAATGAGCCAAATACTTTTAAATTTTTTAAGTTTGGTTTTGTGCCATAAAATAGTTCGAATGGAGTTTTTAAATCTCTATTGGCTTTAGTTGGTGAACGATTTATTAAATAGGCCGATGTGACTATTGCATATGACCAGTATTTAATGTCGAGATTGGCATCAATGAGCATAGCTCTTACTCTCCTCATGAGTGTCTGGTTCTGCCTTTTGGCTACGCCATTCAACTCTGGGGAATAAGGAACTACGTAATCCATCGTTATACCGTTTTCCTGACAATAATTTACTATTTTTGCATCTGTGTATTCTTTCGCATTGTCGCATCTAATAGTCCCTATGGGAGAATTTGGGAATTTATTTTTCATTGATATTTTTTATATTTTTAAATTCAGTTACTACTTGATTTTTTGTTGATATGGGCATAACAAAGGTATATTTTAAGTAGTGATCGATGAAGGTTAAAATATATTTTTGATTTGCGATCGATGGTGTGAATGATCCCATTATATCTGAAGATGTTATTTCTAATTTTCTTTATGGTTTTGTTCTTAATCCATTGTGCCCTAGTCTCGTATTATTTGCAATGCAGCAGATTTGGCAGTTTTTAAAATCATCGTCTCTAAAGTTTAAATTTTCTGGAATACCAACAGATAAATTTTTCAATTTTTGTATATAGCGTGCATTTAAGTGACCCAACCTTCTGTGTATGATCATTTTTTTATTTAATATATTATTATTATTATTATGAATATCATTAATACCATCAGTATCTTCATTATTATTTGAATTTTCATCATTTGGTATATTTTCTGAATTGTTATTATTTTCACCCCCTCAGGTGAATCTGTATTTTCATTTAATTTGCTGTGTTCCTCATTTTCTTGTATTTCAAGTTCAATTGAAAAATCCTCCTATTTGTCCTCATTTTCTTGGGTTACTGAGCATATTTTTGTAGAACTATCTAATTCTAAATTAAAATTTTCATCGTTTTTTAAGTAATACTTTCCATTGAACACTTTTCCTAATGGAGCTTGAATGGGTTTGATTTCATTTACATTTGACATATTTTCTTCAATTTTCTTGAAACCTAATAAATTATCTTCTCTATTCGTAATAGATATATATTTTTTACTTTCTGATATTTCTTTTTCAATATTTTTTATAAGATTTCGTTCTTTTAATTCAATTTTTTCGTATTCTTTTTCAATATTATTAATTTTTTCTTTTTCTTTTTTATCCAGTTTCTTTATTTTTTATTTTATTATTTATTATTTCAAAAATCTATTTATAAATTTTTTCTCTGATTCCAATGAACTATATATTCTAGATGAAAAGTAATTTTGTGTTGAATCAGATATTTTAATATATTTAAATGGGCTAATTTCCTTTATTTTTCCAGAAATGTCAATTGTGAAAGATTCCAATATTACTTCTCCCATGAAATACGTATAACAAGGAAGATTATATGTTTCTAATTTCAAACCTACTACTTTCTCTTCTTCAAACTTTTTCAACAATTCTTCTAATTCCTCTTTCTCAATCTTATACTCTCCTATTTTATTTTCTAATATATTTTTTAAAGTTGACATATATTTTATAAGGGGGAAGGGAAAAAAATATTTATCACCACCTCAAATGCACAATAAAAAATTTAAGAAATGTAAAAAATAATTCAACTAAACATATATTACCTTGACATGAATGAATTTTTTCATTGATTCGTTGCTGTGTTAATTTGTAGTTTTTTGAATCCCAATTTCACCGTCGTAATCTCCGCCGAATTTTGATGTAGGTTGGCCCAAAAATTTGTGGTCTTTGTTGTTGGTGATCTCTTGTAGAGTCCTTGAAGACGGGAGCAGAAGATTTCTTCAGGTGGTTCGCTGTATCGTTGGTGGTCCTTTCTGAATTGTAGTTTGTTGACTTTCAGGGTTGGCCGTTATTGGATCAGGAACAATTTTTGTTACTTTTTAATTTTTTTTGACTTCAAAAAAAAATTTTAATTAAAAAATTCGAGTTTAACTTACTTAATTGCACGACACTTTTCGTGTATTATTCATATAAAAACGATATAAATTTATGCACAACAATGAATCAATTTCATAAATAAGTCTGCTTTTTTATAATTTTATTTTATTCTTCTCTTACTGTTCAACCACAGCGATGGCTACCATGATGTGAGGTGGTAAATACGAGGAACGAAAAAGAGTAAGAGAGAAGTTTTCACGATAGAATTTATTAGCAGACTAAAAATATAATTTCAAGTAAAATACGTAATGGCGAAGCAACAGCGTTATCGGTTTGAGAATAGTAGGGGAAGCACTTCGTGATGTGAGTGTACGTGTGACGTATATATATAGTTTGCCGTGAGGATGATGATGAAGAATGAGTTGAGGTGGGATTTCGTATCAACATTTAGTAAAACTGGAAGTCCGTAAGTTTAAAACTAAGCAATAAATAGAATCGTTCAGTTATTCTCGTTCGTTCTTAAATTCATTAAGTTCACTTGTAACTAGCGTCGTGAAAATAGACATTCCCGAGGCGAAGCTGTGAAGTAGGTTGCGTGATAACGCTAGTCGAAAATATTTTAGTAGATTATAGAAAATGGCTTCTCTTTGTTTTGAATTTTGATACTGATCCTTTGTTATCGTATTGTAGTTAAATGTAAACGTAATTTTTATTTTATTCCTCCGAAAATGCCAAGTGCTTGTTTCGGTAATTCGCGATCATACACCAGAAGATCAAGAAGAAGACTTCCTAATAGAATTCCTTTTCCGGCCAGGACTAGTTCTGGTAAGTCTTTAATATCCTGTCTGCATGCAAAATCGTTCGAATCTGTTGGCCGATTTTGAACCATTTATATCATAAGTTTTATTCTTTCCAATCACTTTAATCGTGAATATTATAGATTAGTGACCCTATTTTGTTCTTTTGAGTCTCTCACTAATCAGATAACCATTAATTGAAATATCGATTTATCGAAAATTTATGTTTCAAATTTTCGTCTTTTGCTTTTTAGTAGAAATGGAATTCTTTATTTTAATATTTTTCTTTACATGATTCCACAAAAATCATCTTGTAAATCATTTGAATGACTCGGGAGGTAAAAATTGTTCGAAAATATCAAGATTTTGTTTTAATTTCAGTCGAATTATGCGAACCTGCTTGTGGAGGTCAAGCCACGGTTGGAACGTCGGGAGCCGCTGGCCCTAGCAGTGTGCCACCAATTGAAAATAATGCACACAGTCCTCCGTATCCGTATGATTTAAGACGGAAGTCTCCTCCACATTACTTTCAGCATGGAGAAATATCAACATGTAGTAACATTCAATGTTCCAGCACCAACACTGCCTCGAATTGTAGCTCTACCTACAGCACAAATTCCTCTACATCAACGATAGTAACTTCGTCAGTTACGACTTCAAATTCTGTTATGTTACCTACTCGTAAAAGATCACGTCGTTCCTGTTCTGCTTGCCATGATAGTGAGTATCTTTTTTTGTAACATTTTGTTTGTGATTAAATTATTTATATTTAATCGGTTTCATAATTTTGCAGTTACAAATTATGCCAGTGCGTCGCTTTATCTGCAATACGAGCTTCCCGATGAAGTGTTGCTCACAATATTTAAATATTTATTAGAACTCGATTTATGCCGAGTAAGCCTAGTATGCCAACGTTTTAATACAATTGCCAATGATATGGGATTATGGTGAATATCGTCATTTTCAATGCTTGTAATGTTTTCCTCTTTTTGATGTAATCTCACGTAATTTTATCTGTTTTTAGGAAACGTTTGTATAGCCGAGTTTTCGAATACGATGTACCATTGTTCAATCCAGAACCGTGCAAGTTCGAGTTTATACCTCTCGAAGAATGCGAGTATTCGAATCCATGGAAAGAAAGTTTCCGTCAACTTTATAAAGGCGTTCATGTACGATCTAGTGACAAAAATTTAGAAAATGATCCTGGGAGGCGATTACCACACTTCGATAATATACAGGCAGCTTTAGATTATTCAGAAGAACGTGGACAACAGTGTCCTAGAATATTTATTCATGCTGGCATTTACAGAGGAGAATTTCTAGTAATTGACTCCAATGTTGCTTTGATAGGTTTGTCGACGTTTTTCATTTTTCTTACTTTGTTATTTCTTCATCTTAGAACTCGAAATAGGTTAATATGGTTTGATTACTTTAGGCGCATCCAGTGGAAATGTGTCAGAAAATGTGATTCTTGAACGAGAATCTGAAACTACCATTATGTTCGTCGAAGGCTCCCGGAAAGCCTATTTAGGTTATATGACGGTAAAATTTTCGCCTGATGTAACTTCTACTGTGCAGCATCATAAACATTATTGTTTAGAAGTTGGAGAACATGCTTGTCCCACAATCGAACACATCATTTTGCGTAGTACTTCAGTTGGTAAGTTAATTTTATTTATTTTTTGGTTTCTTAGCTGTACCTAAGTTTGAACATTCTTCTCAGTGGTAGACTCTGTTATTTTTCTAAATTGTTTTGAAATGATATTCCCTGTTTCAATTTTATGTGTCACCTCTAGAAAGGCTTTCGAAGTTAAAATTTCAACGAAACTCATTCTAGTATAAATTTCAATCTTATTTTTCAAGCTGTTGTATTTTCTTCAATGTTGGTAACAATTGTTGAAGAGTTATGTATTTATGTATGTCATTACATGTTGAAGTAATCTTTCGTTATTTTTATCTAGAATTTTTCATTCTGAAATTCTCCATGATTTTATCTTGACTATTTTAATGATACAGTGAAAATACTCCAATCACTGAAGTAGATATTCTTTTGGCTTGAAGTTTTTACCTAGTTTGCTTGCAAATGGAGTATTATTTTCTTTATAATTTGAACGATTTTTTAACTTTTCTAACAGTTTTGTGCGAGACTGATTGCTTGTGTTTTCTTGAATAGATTAGTGGTTGCCTACTGGTGGTCTGTGGAGGGGTTCCAATTGGTCCACTGGTTTAATCGAATAAAGACCGAAACTAGATGTAGCCCACCGCATTTTTACAATAATTTTTCTGTATACCGTGGGGAAGAGGGCAGGGAGATTTAAGTGGTTGTCCGCGATGGGCGAAAATTTTCAAAATTGGTCCTTGGATTCAGTTGAATTGGAAACCACTGGAATAGATGAATAAATTGATAATATTTTAGACAATTAAATTTCGAAAAAATGAAAAATTGATAGTATCGATGACACTTCCAGTAGGTTAAATGGATATTCGTTGATTTTTTGGCAACATTAATTCGTAATCAACTCGTAACTGTCTTTTTTGTTTTTGCAGTTGGCGCTGCCCTTTGTGTGAATGGACTAAATGCAAATCCTACGGTTCGGCATTGTGTTATTAGCGACTGTGAAAATGTAGGGCTTTATGTTACGGACTACGCTCAAGGTACATACGAAGATAACGAAATTTGTCGAAACGCCCTTGCCGGTATTTGGGTGAAAAATTTCGCGAATCCTGTGATGAGACGTAATCATATCCATCATGGTCGGGATGTTGGTGTATTCACATTTGAGAACGGCTTGGTAAATATAGTGATTTTTCAAAATCGTGTAAAAAACGTAGTTGTTGAGGAAATGTTTCCAACTTTTTTAACTTTTTCAGGGCTATTTCGATTCGAACAATATACACAACAATCGCATTGCTGGTTTCGAAGTTAAAGCTGGCGCTAATCCGACTGTAATTCAATGTGAGATTCATCATGGCCAAACGGGTGGTATATACGTCCACGAAAATGGTCTTGGTCAATTCATTGATAATCGAATTCATTCGAATAACTTCGCTGGAGTGTGGATAACGTCAAACAGTAATCCGACAATAAGAAAAAATGAAATTTACAACGGACACCAAGGAGGCGTGTACATATTTGCTGATGGTCGAGGATTAATCGAACATAACAATATTTACGGTTTGTTGTTGTGTCCTCTATCCTGTCAAAGTTCGATTTTTTCTAGTTTGATCATTTTTGTATACGATTTGTATTCTTTCGCAGGTAATGCGTTGGCGGGTATTCAAATTCGGACGAACAGTGACCCAATCGTTAGAAATAATAAAATACATCACGGCCAACACGGTGGGATTTACGTACACGAAAAAGGATTGGGACTAATCGAGGAAAATGAAGTATACTCGAATACTTTAGCCGGCGTTTGGATAACTACCGGTAGTACCCCCATATTACGCCGAAATCGTATTCATTCTGGGAAACAAGTCGGCGTCTATTTTTATGATAATGGACATGGGAAGCTCGAAGACAATGATATTTATAATCATCTTTACTCAGGCGTTCAAATAAGGTAAGTTGTTTGTGTCTAGAGTCATATTCGTTGGCTGTTCTTGAAAATTGGACGAATTAAGATTATTGAGACTTCCATTTAGAAAACGTTGATTTTTCTTCAAATTTAAAGCTTGTATTTAATAATAAAAATTTCAGTTATTTGATTCGTATGAAGGAAATAAACGAATGGAATTGAGAGAACGGAACAACTAAGATTACTGAAACAGAAGAAGTTAAGTCGCGACGTTTGAAATAAAGGGACGATCCATAAGGAATGAATTGCATACGCTGCTCCAAGTTCTAGTTTGAATGAATCTGTATGCTTGAGGTCTCATTTTCCTTGTAATTTATTTTCTTTCTACTGGCTAAATTCTGTTTTGTTCCTTATGATCAGACTTTGCATTCAAATTATCCTCTGCCGGTTAATTGTGTGAGAATAGAAATTATACGACTGTAAAGTCGTTTCTGTTATGTTCTTAAGGGAGTTGACTTTGTCCATCATCATTTAGAAATTTACAGTTTTATCAAATCTCTTTTGCCCTCACGAAAAATATCCGCGAATCTCATTACACTATTCTAAATTATACAGATATTACCGTTTGCTTTAGTTTTCCTAACGTTTTTGTGCTATATCGAAAAGTATGAGAAAGGTTTTAAAATGTAGGATGTGAGGATGGTATTGTATGAAGTAAATTATTTTCATTTAATCACTTCCGGTTCATATTCGAATGTTATTAACTTTTTTGATGAATTTCTTCTTTTGTGCTTTTTAACTTACGCAATTTTTCCGTTCGTTGATTTATTTATTTATTTTTTTAAAATTAGATGTATTTATTGTGCTCGAAGTTTTTTATTTTATGCTGAGAATATTATATGGATTTCGCCGTACTTCCTTGTTACCTAGAAAATTCGTCAGATTTGTCAGAAAAATCTCCCAATTGAGCGTATACCTTTTTTTTTGTTGCTCAGAACTGGCAGCAATCCGGTCATCAAAGGAAACAAGATTTGGGGCGGTCAGAATGGTGGTGTTCTGGTGTACAATGGTGGACTAGGAGTGTTGGAGGGAAATCAAATTTTCGATAATGCCATGGCGGGCGTTTGGATTAAGACAGATTCGAATCCTACGCTCAAAAGAAATAAAATATTTGACGGTAGAGATGGAGGAATTTGTATTTTCAATGGCGGTCGAGGTTAGTATATGAATTATTTCAAGTAATTATTTTTGGTTAAAAAATACTTTTTATTTGTATAAAAATTGAACTAAAAGAATCTTCGTCTGTAGAGGGTACAAACACAATGGTGAAGTGAATCTACATATTTAGGTTATAGATGAATAAAATTTAATGGATTGTCGAACTTAAATATTGTGGGCAAAGATTTGGTAATTTAAAATAGTTTATCTGTGCCCAGATTAAATTGGGCTGATTCTTTGGATTCGGTTATTAAGAGGAACTGCTGGTCTACATATCTGAGCTAGAGTCAAATTAGTTTAATATTAATACCTTATGGAGTGTATTTTTACTAAATTTTTTAAACGCTTTCATTTAACTTCTTATTATATGCTTTAATTTAACTCCGTTTGGAAAGAGGATTTAGACTTTGTTTTTGGTTTGTATATGGATGGACGTGTGAATAGTTACAAGTTTCCCGCTAGAGCATTAACAAAGCACTTAGGTCGCAATTATGGGTTAGATTATGTGTTTCTGTGTGAGTGCAATAGAGTTTGCTGGGTTTCACTTCATACATTTTACACTTAAATAAACATATTTTTGAATATTAATTTTCAACATATTTGTAGCAACGGGTGATCGTTGACAAACAAGTGTGTTATGCACTTGTCAATCACCTAGCGAGCCAGTGGATGTATAGTCCACAAACTACTTTTTGCACTCATGGCTGTACATTTTGTCTGTTTAGCTAAATTTCATACTGAGCTATGCTCACACACATACACATCTATGAGAAGAACACGCTCCACCTTCTGTTGTGTGGTGTTTTGTATGTATAAGCACACACCCACAATATTATTTGTATTTTATTTCATTTTGAGGGTGGTAAGCTATCGCCATTTCTGGTTTTTGGCAGTTTGCTATCATTCTTTCGCAGCTTCAGTTGAACATGTTGTGTTGTTTTCTTTTTCTAATTGTTAGCTTTCTTAGAAATCAATGATTTCTAATCTGATTCTCGAGTTGTCAGATATGTGAACAAATTTATCCTGCGTATAGTTTTCAAGATTGATGATTTCTTTACTGTTAGATTCATACATTACTGCGTAGCGTTTAACTAAAGTTATTTCGCTTTCCAAATATTTTTCTGTCGAGCTGAATCCCTGGATTTGTCCCTAGAATTTTTCATTAAAATTGAGTTGTCTCATTTTTTATATGTTCAAGTAAATCTCGCTTTAAACTTGTTTACGTATTTCTAAAAATATGCTATGTAGTAGCCCAACATTAATCACTAATCACTTATCTATATTTGAATGTAACCTTATTCTTGAATTTCTGACATAACTAAGACTGTTTCAGTGGATTTTTTTAGTAAAAAGCCGACAGAAATGAAAGCTCAAAAGAGCACTGTAAACTAGTGTTACATTTCTTCATTTTTTATAAAAATTTACTCGTAGTGCTGATTGTTATGTAATGTCGGTGATTGATCATGGATAAAAATCTGGATCAAAGAAGACACCCTGTACAGAAATGTGTCCTTTGTTTCATCTCTTTTTTACTTGTTAATAATAGCAAAAAAATATTTTTTTAAATTTTCATGCCTTAAAATACGATTTCGGTTTCTTAGGTGTATTAGTAGAAAATGAAATATTCAGAAATGCTCAAGCCGGCGTACTCATATCAACCCAAAGTCATCCGTTGTTGAAAAATAATCGAATATTCGATGGTCTCGCTGCCGGTGTCGAAATCACGAATAATGCGACAGCTACATTGGAAAACAATCAGATATTTAATAATCGTTTCGGTGGACTTTGTCTGGCTAGTGGCGTACATCCAACAGATAAAAGTAATAATCATCCTTTTCATTATTGTTTTGAATTCATGAAATCGAAGAAATAATCATTGTTTTGTTCAATTTTAGACAACAAAATTCACGGTAATCAAGACGCTGTCGAAAAAGCAGTCAGCAACGGGCAGTGCCTGTATAAAATTTCATCCTATACTTCGTTTCCTATGCATGACTTTTACCGGTGTCAGACGTGCAACACCACCGACAGAAATGCGATTTGCGTAAACTGTATAAAAACATGTCATTCGGGGCATGACGTTGAATTTATACGTCATGATAGGTATGTTATCCTGAAGAGAACATCGTTGTTACGGTGAGATGATTTTTTTCTCGCGAAAAACCACATTTAGAGTTTCTTTTTACTTTAAGCCCTATTCAATATGATCATACAGTCGTTATTTTGTTTATCTTTTAAATATCCTTCTGAAAAATTTCATTTTTGAAGTTATTTTTTTGCCGTCAATTATGAAATGACTTCCTCATTAGTGGAGTGAAATCTATTGGTATTCGAAAAGTGAAACAATTGCTTTAGATCCAGTAAGTAAAAATCGAATTTATTATTTTCTGATTCTGAAACTGAAAACTTGAAGTCTTTCTTAAGCTGATTTCTGTTGAAAAGAGTATAGTAAAAGTAAAGTGTGAGTTTTATGCGAGAGAATATAGGAATCGTAGCGCTATTTTACATTAAATCAATGATGCAATGAATTTTTAGCTTGTGTGAAAAAAATAGAATTACAATCCTATTAGCCCATTCTTCTTGTTGGATGTGAGATTAAGTTATCTCACCGGGCAAATTTGTCATTATGGATGAATTTCTTATATCCTTACAATCATTTATCTTTGGTACTATGCATGTATTTATTTTAATTTGTAGATTTTTCTGTGACTGTGGTGCTGGTACATTAAACAATCAGTGCCAACTTCAAGGAGAGCCAACGCAAGACACAGATACTTTGTATGATTCCGCTGCTCCTATGGAATCGCACACACTGATGGTAAATTGAATCTTTTTTCCGAACCCCGAATTTGAAATTTAAGAAAAAAAAAACAAAAAAAAAGAAATTAGTTAAATTTATTTTCTGTCCACTTTTGTCATTTTTATTTTTTTCCCTTTTTTTCTTTTTTTTCTTTTGTTATTTTTTCTTTTTGTAATAATTTATTTCATTTTTTTATGTGTTTGTAAAATTTTTTAGTTGTAAAAATTTATTTTATTTCTGTCATATTTTCTTGATTGAAAAAACCAAAAAATTAAGTGTGAACCACCTAATTTCAATTTCTTAAGAACGTGTAAATGTGTCCCTTTCTTGAAGTTAATGTGTTGTTGTTGTTGTTTTTTTTAACGTTCTATCGATTGAACTGCAAAAACTTTATTTTCGCTGTTCGTCGACAGTGTGTTAGTGCTGCCTAAAGTGAGACGAATATATATATTTGAATTTTAGTTAGTTGTGCGTTCGTAAGTATTCCTGTCATAGTGATGTAGGTATCGAAAATGAATTCAGAATCGATGTATATTAAAATTCTTGTGAATACTCAGATCTTTCGTTTAGTCTTAAATGAATTCTTGATTCACTATATTCTCTTGAAACGTCAAATCCGAGAAAAGTATTTACTCAAATTCACTTATTTTTTGATACGTACCAATTCTAATTTCACGATGGGCTGTATGGCCGGAGAAGTCATTATGCAGATATAGACATAGGTCTGTTTATTTTGGAGGTTTCAGTTTGTGTTGTTTTTCGATCACATTACGAATTTGTCAGTGTCTTGGGGAGGGGCTTGTTCAGGATCCATGTTTCAGTTGTCACTCGACTTGAATTTACTTTCATCATGAAGGAGTATCAGTGAGCCAAGCAACTTACTGCTGATTTTGTGCCTAAGATATTACTGGTGTAAGAACAAGCACCTATTCACTGCGCCCCGTAGACTCCTAAAATTAAAAAAAAAATGAATAAATAATACTATCTTTCAGGAAATTTTTTGTTCGTCTCCAAAATAGAATTAATTTCGAATCCATCGATGCATCGATACTGATTCCATTCTAATCGATTCTTTTGGCATAACTCGTGTTCATTCTACCGAATTCGTTTAGTGCAAAGTGAAAAATGGTTTTGTGCAATTTAATGTTCATAGTATTTTTTAAGTTATTTTGTAGAAGAACAATTAATTCGTTCTTTATGACTAATCGTATAAAATACTTTTGTATTATCCTATTCACTGATTTTCATATTAATTTTATTTATTTTTAAATTATTTTGAGCAAAAATTTTGTCGCTTTACCCTTCGGTTAAGTAGGTCAGAGTTGTATTTTTTTCTTTTTATTGAGATTTATGCCTTTCGTACAGAATGTAAATTTTTTTCTCTTTTTTCCTTTTTTTTACGGTCATTTTTCTTCGCATACATTAAATAACTAACGTGTATAAATTTTAATTTAATAATTTAATTCATGTCCCAGTATTAGCTAACGAACCTAAATTTGAGAAACACTCAAAAAAGTATTTTAGTTTTTCCCTTCTTTTGTTTTATTTATTATTTTCTTTTTTTATTTATTTACGTAGTAATTATTGAGAAAATAATAATCATAACTATAAAGAAACAAATTTTTATTGAAAAATATATCGTTTTCGATATTAATTTCATTGAAGAGATAAATCTGAATAAAAATAAAGAAAAAGGTTTATTAAATCTAGCATTCCTAAGAATTATGAAAGTGCGAAATTTCATCTTGTTGTATGAAATTAGCGTTTATTCAGTAACGTTACCATTTGTATTTTTTTCTTCTATTAAATCTAAGGCTTATAAACCGATTTTATATATATTTGTCTAGAAATATTTTTCAAACGATGAAAACCAGTTATTTTTATTTATGTGTTCGCATTGTTCAAAATTTGGACAATGTATGCCTGTAGTTTGATCTTGTTTCTTTCTTTTTCTTTTTTTTTTTTTTTTCTTTGATCGATGAATTATTTTTTTTACCCTCTTGTGCAACTGCCGGATTACTAATTTTGTACCTCCTTTAAAACTTGTCGCGATGCTGTTCAGCGCTCAGATCATCCGTAACGGATATTATTTCCACAATTTGTTTTCTTACATTCGGATGTATTGTTATTATAATTTGGGCTCTTGTTCTTAGATTAATTATGAGCGTCTAGTGCTCTTGACCTCACTATTTGTGTGAAAAATAGTGTAATGAATTTTTTGCTTCGATTTTTTATTTCCATCAATCCCCAGTTGCTTATGTCGAAAAGCATGAAATTTCTGCCTGATCTCCTAGGTAGCATATAAATGATAGCGATGGTGGACGTATTCATTAAAATCAGTTCATTTTATTTATCATTTTGCATAGTGGCTGTTGAAAGAAGTCTGATTGAACGAAATAGGTTCGGGTTTTATACCTGCTGTTTGTGTGAATAAACTTCCTTCAACTTAAAAATATAGAAAGTAACTAAATTTTTTTGCAAAATTTGTTTAAAAAATTTTTTTTTGCTGCGCTGCATTTATAAACATGTATAAATATTAACATTGCATTTTTTAATTTTTTTTGTTTTGAATTTTTCTATTTTTCTCCTATGGTTGTGTGTATTGGGAATCTTACTGAATGAACTGATAATTGAATGTACCGATTAAGCTATGAAAAATGAAAACGAGTAGTCGATATTTATACGTCAATAATGTATTTTATTTCACAATTTCATTTCTTTTCTACCTACTCCTATTTGCTCATGAAAGTAATTTTTTTTTTTGTTTGATTTGAAAAAAATCAAAAATACTTTTTGCGTATAATGTTTCTCGCAGCTACTGCGTTTCCTGTTGATCTTGATTTGGGGTGGTGCCCAGAAAAAATGTCTTCAAATATCATTACATAGAATGCGAAAAATAATCGTGGAATCGTTTCACTGGGCTGTTATTTCCAAACAATGACTGTTAAACCAAATATGTTTTTTATTATTCCAATCAATTATGTGTAAAATTAGATTGAGTATTTGTGTTTTTGTATTTTTTGTTTTTCTTTTCTCAATTTTCGTATAGCTCCATGTAGATTTACGCTACTTCATCTTCGTTGTACATAACTATTTATTTTAAAATTTTAAGCTGCAAATACATATTTCTACATTATTGCTATAAACGTAATTATTAACAATATCTGTACTGTGAATTAACGTGACGATTGCTTTGTGATAAGACATTGTTAACGTTACTCGTATTACAAAATCAAAAAAAAAAAAAAGAAAGAAAGAAAGAAATGTGAAAAAGTATGTAATAAATTTATTTTTATTATGATAAATATTCTGTTTTTTCTTAAAAAAGATGTGAAATTGAGATTGCAGAAGAGAAAGAAAATGAAATTCTGTTCGATAACACTGAGAAAGAATATAGTACAGTTAAAAGGCTACAGTAGAGATGAAAGAAGTGAAAATAAACTAAAAGTAGAACTAGAGATAGGGAGTAAAAGAAACCAAAGAGGTAGACTGCACAGTCTTACTTTTACATATTTTCACGTACCTATTTGAGGATAGACGTCGTTCGTCATGTGTTGAACTTCAAAAACTAAATACATGTTGAGATTGATGAGTGGAATTTTGATTTCCATTTTGATATGATATAACGAAATAGATTAAAATTTGTAGAAAAAATCAAAAAATTCAAAAGTCGTAGTTGGTGTCTCTGAGAACGCTGCATCTGTTTTAGGTTCAGACTACGCCTACATAACCATCAGCAAACAGCACTTGCTGTCGCAGAAAATAAACTTTAATTAGAAGTATATGTGTGTACATATATTGTGTACAGAAGAATATGAGTGACCCTTTGAATATATAGTACTGGACCAATAAAGAAAAATCAACTCAACCTGTACTTTGATTATAGTTCTCTAGTTATGGTAGCTGGATTCCATCCCTGCTCTAGATACCTATCCAGAAAATGATTCGAATCACAAAATCAAGGATCACGGATCTACCAAAAAAAAAAAAAAAATGGTTGTGGTTTGAGCAGACATATTGCTAAAGAGATGTCCAACTCGCTATATATGCAGGGTACAAAAATGTGACGAAGATCTTCGACCATCATCATCAACAAAAAGTCAACTTCCTTCAACATTCTGCGCAGCTTGTGAAAACATACATTTCTAGATCAGTACACACACACACACTATCACGCCACAACACATGCGCAATAACAAATATGGATGATTTCTAGTTAGGCATGCCAGCGCTAAATAGGCAATCAGGGTAACTTTTGACGTATTTTGCTTTGTGTTTATGTATGCTATCCTTGTGAATTTAAGGGATGTGTTTGTCAGATATATTTTAAATTGGTGAATTCAAGCAAAATGTCAAACATATGCAGAGGGTGCGCAACCTTTGACTATATAGTATTGAACCAGTAAAGTTCCATGAGACCGATGTACTTTTTAATGTTGAGACATGCTAGCAAAAAAGATTTTGTCGTTATAATGGTATTACCTTCGACCATATATTAGATAGACACGCCATATCAATGGAAAATTGAAATATACATAAATGACATCACAATAGGGCAAATGCATGTTAAATCCCATAAGCATTTTTTGAAGAAAAAAAATCAAAAAGTTTATTTTTTCTTCTAAAATGAATTTTTTAATAGAAAAAAAAGAAGAAATGATTATGTACAATTAAAAAAAAAAAAAATTCAACCCACCTAAAATCAACTTCAAAAACCTAGAAATAACAGCAGTATAACCTGGGTATAATAACTTCTTGCCCCAATGTGACCACACTCTATATGTAATAATGCTTCAAGAGGAAGCATTGTACAAGATTGTACAGGGCGTGTCTATTTAGTATATGGTCGAAGGGTATTGCTGATTGATGTGAGAGAGGTATGAGGACAGTTGAATAAGAAGAAGAACTCAGTATGAACAGTTATAGAAATATAATAAATGAACAAGCAAAATATAATACTCGAATAATATGATGACGAAGTGCAGCGCTAGCATAGATTTAACTAAGATGAGAAATTAGAATGGAGGGTGGAATATATAATAATATATATCCGAGAGTTGTGATGATGATGATGATGAATGAGTGAATGAGAGGGAGAATTTCATATCAACACCTATTGTAACGTTGTTTTTGTGAGTATAGCTTTGTAATTATCATCATTTTGTCCAGCTGCCATGGCAATATGGTAGAGGCTGGACTTACCACTTGAATAATGTTGTGTTCAAACCCCACTTGAAGAAAATTCAAAACTTTTTTTTTTTATTTGTATAATTGTTAGGTTCCTTGATTTTTTTTTTAATGTTTTTAAAAATAATTATTTCTAGATTAGACATGTTTTTATTTACAGTGAGTTCAGATACTAGATTCATCCAAGTATTAGGTTCACTCATTGCATTGGTGGTGGGATCTTTTGAGCAGATAGGGGTCAGGTCCATTGTATGCCAAAGTGGGTGGGGCAAAGACCCGTACTGAGTTTATCCTACCATTGCTGAGATACAAAGTGGGAAGCCTTGTCCAAGGCCCTTCACATCATGCAGAAGATCCCTCATCCAGTACTGTGCTGGCATCTACTATGTTCACTAACACATTTGAGAAACAGTAAAAAAAATTAACAAATAACAATTTGATCAAGCTGATGTATATATTGCAAATACGATATCTGGTCTTGTCAACCTTGCAACATATAAAAGATTCCCGATCTAAGAAACAAGAGACAACTTATAATTAAGGGTAACACGAGCTTAACCATTTGACAAGGGAATGAAAGTCATAAATATAAAATAAATTCAATTAAATATGAATAAAGTCAATTAAAATTAATATTACCACTGATGAACTGTTCTCCCTGCCACATCGTAATGAATGTTTGTTTGACTAGTTGAATACAAAACTTTGCTGTCAAGTATGTAATATATGATCGAATCAATTAAAATTAATTCCGGACACATCAATTGCCTGTTTTGAATTTGCAAAGTAATTGGCCCAATATCGATTAGTAAGACATTAAATAAAATGAAATTGTTAATTAAAATTTAAAAAATTCAAGTTTCAAAAAAAAATTCAAGTTCAAACAATAATCTGTATTACTATGTATCGAGGATAGTCAAGTGCTGAACATGAAGGTGCTTAAACAAAATGGCTACTTTCGATGTAGGAATTTAATTCTATAACAATGATGACATTGAAAAGCTTTCCTATTTCGAGCAAATTTTGACTACTGCAAATATTGATCTTGGGCATATATGATCCAGATCAATACCCAGGCAAAATTAATCAAAAAACACAAATTTTCCAACAAAATTATGAAAAAATGATTATGAAGACATAATACAAATGATTGTAATTTAAATTTTTGACTTATCTTGGTAAATTTCCTATAATTTTCAGTCAATTTCTCCAAGTTAAAGTTGGTGCCCACGAATTGATTACCATTCGCATTTATTTTAATTATGAAACGAGATGAATTGAACAAAATTTTAAATCAAAGTTGGCAAAATTTAGAAAAATGATTTTAAATTAAATGACCTACAGTTGACTAAGTTTGACAAACAACTTACATT
Organism: Ericerus pela; assembly: GCA_011428145.1. Classification (NCBI taxonomy): domain Eukaryota; kingdom Metazoa; phylum Arthropoda; class Insecta; order Hemiptera; family Coccidae; genus Ericerus; species Ericerus pela. The sequence continues at coordinate 45,942 of WOFM01000730.1, forward strand.
TTCAACACACATTCACAATTATTAAAATTATTAAATTTACGGTACATAACAAATTCAAAGGCACACAGGCTGTCACATATAGTGAAAAAGATTTGAAAAATTCACGAATTAACACATTTTTTAATTAAAGAAGCACTTTCCATTTCCTGTGCTTTGCTAGCATGTTGGGAATAGATTGAAGGGCAAACATGAAAAGAAATGATTTTTAGAAACTACACAAATGTATTTCAAACAGTTACAAAAACATGGATGCTAAACTGTATGTTCATCAGAGTCAAAATATTTCTAATACATGAAATCAGTGCTACCAATGGGGTAGCACAAAAATATATTATATATATGTTTACAGGTTATGTATATATGTGAATGAATAAAGTACTATTATGAGATAGTGTGGGATCATTTCCCAACACAAACATCTATCACTATAATATGAATATAATTAATGGAAGATAATATTCAATTATCTACTTAGTTCTTATAAAAAAAATTATTCACCTCATCTATCTATCTATTACCTACTAAAAAAATTAAGTAATAAAACTTCGCGTATCAACCTCTATAAAATTGACATATTATTTTAAACCAAAAATTACAAATAAAAGTTAGCTGGGATGGGATTTGGTTCTGCCTTTGGTATCGCTGATACTGGAATCAGCATTTTAAGTGATGTAACATATAACCAATGCAGAACCTAATGGCATAGTAGCTTGAATAAGCTTACTGTGATTTAGTTGTTGCGATCAATCACTATATTTCAAACCATTTCACTAGTAGGATATATTATTTTATGTATATTTCGTACAATGTTTTATAGTCCATCCAATGAGAGTTGATCCCAAAAATGAAATGCAACCGGCAGGTACTGTACAATTTTACAAGCAATTTATTCATCATTGCCAGTTGAAATATATGGGAATACAGATTATGTGATTACTTACCTGAAAATATGAATATTTGACAACGTTGTTTTAATTTGCATGGATGATCTTTTGTTGGATGGACTATAACTTGATATTACATTTTGTCCTATAAATGAATGTTATCCCTCTGCGAATGATATCCAAGAATTGATTCAAATTGAAAAATTTATTTTTCAACTCTTCTTTTTCACTCAATCTCTCTCACTCTCACTCTCACTCTCACTCCCTCTCTTACTCTTGCACCCTTTCTTGCTCTTGTTCCCTCCTTGCTCTCTCATTCTCACTCACTCTCACTCTAGTCCCCTCTTATTCTCTTACATACATGTTCACACTCCTGCACCTGCAATTTGAATCCTGCTCTTATTTGTTCACATGCACTTGCTCTCATGCTCACACACTCACATACTCATTTAATTAATAAATGTTACTTATTCTAATGGGATTTGAACCAGCAACCTTCAATTTGTTAGTCCTGGTATTATAAAACTGCGCTATTTTCACTCAAAACATTGTCTTCATATTTTCATTAATTAATTAACAGTAGCTGCATGTAGATGTAATGTAATTCAAATCATCGATATGATATTATATCAATATGTTCAAATATCAATTTGTAGTAAATATACAGGTTTATATATATTATATTTTAGTTGTTGGTGAGGTAGAATAGGTTAGGATTTATGAAAAAAAAGAGAAAAAAGAAGGGAGGTTTGGGGGCAAAGCCCCCATAAAAAATGAAAAAAGGGGTTTGAGGGTGAAGCCTCCATTTAAAAAAAAAAATTGATCTTTTAATAGATATATTGGTATCAAAATTATTGAATAAATCATTTTCACATTTATGCCTTAGAAGAGTTCACATTTGAAATGTGCACAGATGTAACCTCTTAAACTGAATCAGTTCTTTCATATCGTTTGAGATGGGATGAGATAACACCCAAAACAAATTTGTGGTGGCTGATAAAAGGGACAAAATACAAAATTGTGACTTCCACATGAACATGTTGGATAGGTAAATATCTAGTGAATAAAAATTTTTGATATCGCAATTAGATTTGAAAAAGCAATGTTGATTATCAAAGATGTTTATTAAACAGCTTAAATTATATTAAAAAAGCAGAACAAAAGCAATCTTTTATTTAACGTATCGATTATCTGAGTCAACTCTGAAGTAAAAGTTGGTAAAGGTCGTAGAGGTGAAAGGCCAGGGCTGGGCCAGATTCAAATCCTTTTGGCATCAAATCCAGATTCAAATCATGAAATCTTAAATTCAATTCCAAAATTTTTGTACAGTTTGTGATTCAAATCCTTTATTGATTTTCAAGGAAAGAAGGATTCACAGCTCAAATCCACAAAAATAAACCCCATAAATCACGAATCCATTTAAAAAAATTTTTTCTGTGTTATTATCAAATTATCACATCATTTTTATTATTTAATTGAGTTTGACTGTTTGACTTCAGCTTTGTTTGATAGGACTACACCAACTTACACCAACATACACCAGGAGGGCAATTCCACAAATTTAGGAATGTTATATGACTTTGCGGCAAGTTTTACTTGAATATTTGTGGAATATCCCTACTGGTGTAGGTTGGTGTAAGTTAGTGTAATCCTACCAAACAGAGCTCATGTGAAAATTTTCTAAAATTTAAACGAAAACTATGAAAAGTGAAAGTAAAATGTTATAATGGATATACATATAAGTTTATCAAATTTTTAATAATATAATAATAAATCTGAAATCTGCCTCCCAAGTCCTATGTAAAATATTTGTGATATTTGATAAATAGATTCGAAGGATTCAAAAAATTTTGAATACCAATAGTTTTTAAACCCTAGGATTTGGATTTGTGATTTGAATAATTTTTTTGCATGAGGATTCAAATTTAAGAATCAAATTATTTTTTCCTACATTTTGCCCAGTGCTGAGAAAAACTCCAGTGATGTGAGTCTAATTCATATGAGTATACATACATAGTTTGTAATAATTATTCTGTACTTTTGACTTTATAGTACTAAACCAATAAAGCTCCATCAATGTACTTTTTAATGTTAAGACAAGTCAGCAAAAAAGTAGGCAACCTTAGCGTACCTTCTGTGTATTTTCAATGTTTTACTTGAATTCACCAATTTAGAATATTTACTTCTGATAAAGAGGTCCCTTAAATTTACTAGGATAGCGTACATAAACACAAAGCATAGTATGTCAAAAGGTACACTCCAGTTGCCTATTTAGCACCAGCATGTCTAACTGTAGCTGGAGGCTGTTCTTGAAATTTATAGTTTTATGTTACCATGTGACTATGCTATGAAAATTTTGCATGATTCTAGGTAGGTACTGTTCTGGTTCATCAGTTTTCTTCAAATTTAGCAGAAATGTTTAGTTTAACAAGTTGATTGAGTCTGCCAAATTTAAAGAAACTTGATGAACTAGAACAGTACCTAGAATACAGCACAGTAACATGATGCTATGATTTTTAAGAACATCTACCAAATATATTATATATATATATATCATTTTTCTTTACTGATCCAGTACTATATAATCAAATTTCTATATGGGCTGAACTGAATGCAGAAACAATACACTATGTTACAATCAGGTACTGATGAATCTGACTTGGGACATTCTCAGAGAAGTATTTATAAATTTGGCGCCTATATGTCAGATAAATTTTGCGCTCTAATTCATAGTCCAATCAAATGTATAAAAAAAAAATTAGCTCATAAACTTCAACTATATAGGGTTGTTTGGTAAGTACCCTAGATTAAAATACTAAAAACTGCACCCTTCCTACCTCTTGCATTTATGAGTCCTCCAAAATTTGGTTTCTTACGTTTTTCTCCGCAAATTTCGATTTCGTGATAAAACTAGATCGGTAAAAAATTGTTCAGCATAAAATTTTCTACCAAAAGATGGTGTATAGTTTTTTGCCCAATGCCCCCTTCTCTTCAGACAGTCTTGAAAAAGCAGTTTGTCAGTGAATATGTTCAATTTTTTGGGATAAACGCCTCCTTGCCAAAAAAGACAAAATGTGGGGAGTGTGTAACTGTTAGTATGTTATTCCAGGAGACTCACCCAACAATCCTATTCAGTTAAAGTTTTTGTGTTTTTTTTTCTCATTTTGATGCTGATTTGACTGGAGTATCAGTGCTGCGAACTAAGAGAATGAAAAAGGTCATTAAAAAATACAACGTCACCGATTTAAAACATACAAAACAAAATTAATTTTGCATCTTTTTCCTTTTGCGCCCATAGGTTGCAGCCTCAATGGCCTCCAGCTAAATCCACCACTGGACATTTTTATGAATTTCTCAGTGTTTGCAAGACCGCCGTACTTGTAAAAATGGATGACATAATTGAGTACCTAGCTACCTATTTGTCTGACAGCATTTATTTGTATAGGTACAGGTAGGTGTATCAAAAAGTTGAATTTCTAATCGATAACATGCAGTATACATGTAGGTAGGTACCTACCTACCTTCCAGTATCACGTAAGAATTGTCTTAGCATACCAGTGAGAACAGGCTGGAGTATGTAATATACGATAAAAAAGTAATAATTTCTCAAGTTTTGGCTATGTGAGAAGTTGGCCTTCATCAGTTTCTTCAACAACCCAAGTTTAGACGGAGATAAATAGACATAGCTAAATTCTCCAGTATATTGACAGGAAAAGAAATCCATGAAAGTATAGTCCACTTACTTACGCACATTCAGCCACAAAGTGAAAATCTAACGTGGTTGGTCCTCCTACCCTCATTTTTGGGTTTTTTGAGTTGAATTTGAATTAATTCCTTTGATTCCAAAAATGGTTATTCAAAATGAATGGGTGATTGTTTTCATCCTTATTTTCTCAAACATCGTTGTCAGCAACCCTATTTTGTTTAGCTCTAGGGGAAAGTGGGGCAGGTTGAGACATGGGGCAGCTTGTCACACGCTTATTTCTCAAAAACTATGAACTGTAGGTGACAACACCGTATTACATTTTTACCTCCTTAGTATACCGACACTGAATCAGTAGGTATTAAAAGGTTTTTTCTGTCATTTTGTTTCTGTGCTGTGACATTTATGTGATAAAAACAGAAAATTTTCACATTATTTCTCAGCATATTTTTTTTTATAGCAAAAGTAAATTTAATTCAATTTCAAAGTAAATTGTATTTTCTCATACTAGTACCATGACTATCTATAATGAACCAATAATCATTTTTTTTTTACAACAGATTTGTGTACCATTTTTTTCACGTTTTTCATTTTGGGGTACATTGAGACAAATTTCGCTAATAACAGTAATAAAATTACAATTTGATAATTTTCGTTAAAAAATTGGATTCCAATTGTGATGGGTATGATCTTATATGATGATAGTAGTCCAAAATAATACTCAGTGCAAATTTTTTCATCGCTGCTTGATATACAACTTCGTAATGCTGGTCTAAAAGTGTCTTAATGTTCCCCACTCAAATAATTCCACCACAATAATTTAAAAATAAAGATGTTCGGTAAATATGATTGTAAATTTTCAAAATACAGATTTTTGTTTGTTCAGCATGATAATTTCTTCTATTTTTGTTTTTAACTCATTTATTTTAATTGTCTCAAAGTGCTACAGTTTTTTTTCTATATTGTGACAAGCTGCCCCATCAAATTTTCAATGGGGCAGCTTGTCACAAATTTTTCCAACTGGAATTGCTTTGTTCGTATGATTCTTGGAAAAATATCTCATAGGTCTTTTGAAAGCTTACCCAAGTACCTACTAATTGCATCATAGTTTAACTTGATAGGTGTAACAGGGAAGCTGCTATGGACTTTAAAACAAAAAACCGTCTCAACCTGCCCCACCTTCGTCTACTTTGTATGGCTTGGTAAGGTCCACTTTCTCAATCTCCAGTTAAAAAATTTATCTTTCAGGTAATACTATCCGGCATGTTGTTGACGTTATGTGTCGAATAACAACTATCTGCCAGTTTAACTGGAGATTGAGAAAATAGCTTTAAGTAAAGTACGGTATCGGCTTTTTTTCAGCTCTAGTCATTAGTTCGGAAAACAGGCCACAGCTATAATTTAAAAATATATGAAACTTTTCGTAATTATTAGGCTATGCGCTTTTATTTTACGGTAGTTGAATTCGGTATTTGACGACTCGAATTCTTACAACTATAATTTGTATTGTTACCAACTTAACGTTCGTCTTGACTGTTTCATATCCGTAAACCGTATATATATATTTAGGTATACCTCTACTTACGTTGCTATTTACCTAACCAAATCGTTTATTACTTAATCCTTTCATAATTCAATATAGTTTGAGTTAATAGTTGTTTCTACAGAAATTGTTTCATAGAAGAGTACGATAAAATTTTTCAGACCGAAAGAAGCTGTTTGTTATTAAAATCTGTGGTCACTTGTCCAAGCATACAATTCTTCAAGTAGAAGCTATTGCTTGCTGTTACCTGAGGGGGTGAGAATAATTCGACTTTTTGGACGGCGTACGAGCGAAAACATTTCTTGTGATTTAAACCGTTCCGTTATCAATGATTTGTAGCAAATCTGTTGGTCGTCAATTAGTAACTGTTGTGACTTGTGAGTTTAATAAGTTTAGCGATGGCCTTCTAACTGAAGTAGATTAACCTGAATCAAAATGAAAAACACTCGGATTCGTACGATTCGAATTGAAGTGACATTACAGCTGTTTTCGACGTGGCAAAAAAGAGCGGACTCAAAAACTTTTAAGGGGGCTATTCTGCCGGTGTTGATATAAAAGTTTTTAGGTGCGCTCTTTCTTGCCACGTCGAACGCAGTTACAAATACGTGTCTGACGTCTGAGCGGTACAGCATTAGTGCGTTAATTCTCCAAAAGAGAGCAGCAGCGAAACTGAAAACATTTTTCATTTAAAAAATAATAATCACGGACTATCAGCAGGATCTTTTGCGTTCAGTCGGTGGCGGGAACTTCTGTTACGCGTCCATGTTTCATAAAGCCGGTACTACACGATGCGTCCAATGCTTCCAACTTTGGATGCTAGTATGATTGGACGCATCATGTAGTCGTGTGCGCATGTCATTTGACGAATGTTTTGCTTCCAACGTTGGCATTGGAACGTTGGCCATCAAAAGTTGGTTTTTTTGACCCGCGTCAAAGGAGTACCCAACGTTGGAAGGAAGTTGGAACCAACACTTGTGGTACGACTACACTAGTGTTTCTCAACTTGTGCGTGAATGCTGTGTGTTTTGTATATTTAAACAATTTATATCTCTGCGTCCAGCCTTCCGCCAACGTTGGAAGGCGAATGTTGAGACAAACATTGGGCACATCGTGTAGTTGCAGCGCTGCATCCAGCCTTCGTTCCAATGTTTGGCCAACGTTGGAAGGCGAATGTTGGCGCAAATGTTGGACGCATTGTGTAGTACCGGCTTAAGCAACATACGCAATTTTTGAAAAATACTAAACAATTGTGAGACGCGTACATAATTTTCTGAATTCTAGTATTCCTCTCTCCGAGTGTGCGACTGCAACACACCGGAAAAAAATCTGTTTCTGTTTCTGCTGAAAGAACATTATTTTCATTTTTCCCTCGTAAGTTTACATTTCTGTTAAAAAAAACCCATTAAACCTTAATTTGATTATATTTCCAGAAGACCAGTCCATTACTAATTGGTAGGCTTGTGCCTCCAGATAAGTTTGTTGTAACGCAGTAAGTAATGAAAATAAAAATAAAAATACTACGAGTAATAATTTATTTGGAAAACCTACAATCGATACCGGGTGAGAAGAAATATGGGTTACGTATTAAAAAAACTGTCCAACTTTCAAAGAGTTCAAAGGACTTATTTTTTTAAGCTTAGGTCACTCCTATTCTTGATTATTGAGGGTGATTTTTGCGCAACTCGTGTGTATGTGGCTGATTGAGTTTCTCCCTCCACCTTATGGATTAACTTCCATATTGCTTAATAATCGCTCATCCTGGATTCATGCTCTTCTCCATACAGATTTTACATTATTTTGTCGCTGTATTGTATCAGAGGCTTAATTCGAGGGGGCGAAAGGCAGTTGCTCCTACAATCTTTTAAAAAGAAGACCCCATCTATAACAATATAATAAGGTCCTAGATTCAATGGCTTGTTCGATGTTCCGTTTTTCATTCAACTAATTTTTCAACTTCCAGGGGCTTCAAAGGCAGTCCAAATTTTAACTTCCCTCATTTTGTTGTGGGTATCAGTGGGTATGTCTTTTAGGAGACAGATTTCGAATTTGATACTCATTTTAGAGATTACATGAATTCAGGGCTGATTCCGCAGTATCTCGTAAGAAGTTTCCGCTCATGTTTTTTTTTTTTTTTGCTGTTGAAAATTTCAAAAATTTCAGTTGGCAATTTTCGTTTTTTCTCCCCTCCTAAAAATGGCTTTCGCTACGTCCAAAATTTTGCGTATGTACATACTGTGGGTCTATATGTATATCGGTCAAGTTCAAAGATGGGCCAAATCCGCTAATTAGTTTCCGAATTACGGCTTTTTAAAGTTTTCGTTATATTAAGTACTAAATTCTTGAATAACCAATTACCGACGCAACCCTCAATACTTACTCATAATTTTAAATTCCACCTATTTTAGGTGAAATCTGCGTTTCCAACCGCGGCATGCCATTGATCTTTCATTTGCATTAAAATGGTTTCATTTTTTGATCAGTAGGACGATGTTGAACTGTTCCAACTGCGTACAGCCGTTTCTCGATTCTCGAAAGTCTGAATTATTTTGTTGAAAAGTATTTTCAGTAGTCTATGGAATATTGTGTGAGGTGTTTCTACGTCTTCATTAGTTGTACGCATTGTATTATTTGACCATGGATCTTTGGTGTTTCTCAGATATTATATTAAGTTCCTCATTTTTGAGTTTAAAATTGGCAAAATATTGTTGTGTTTGTTACAGATAGTGCTATGTGGTTGATTTTCTTGCAGAGATTTTTGCCATTTAATTTTTTTTTTTTTAAGAATTCAATTACAACTTTGAGAATTTTTGTATGTACGATGTTTCATTTTTCTTTCTTCTTAAGTTAAGTGGTCATGATGTTTTGGGAAGATTATTGGAAGTACGGGCTAATGAACGTTGTGAGGATTGTAACACTCTTCACTCATTGCTGTTGTCCTAAAATTGTCTGTTAAGATTTATAATACACAGTACTGTTTCTTAGGATTTCTTCAAATTGTAGGGTGTATAAATAAACGTGGCAAGCAAAAAAAACATTTAAAAAATAGTTATTTGGGACACAAAGGCGAAAAATAGATGATTTTGGTACGAGTGTGATATTTACTGCACGAGCCAAAGGCAAGTGATACAAATCACACGAGTATCAATCATCTACTTTGTATGCGTGTCACACACTATTTTTTGCAACACTGTCCCTTCATTCCCCTAATAAAATAAAAAAAAATGATGAGAAAAACAATTATTGGTTCTTAGAAATTAATAATATTAATTAATAATTTTATTTTTTATAACTAAAAAATTTTGAAACCCATTCTCAACCATCCCTCCTACTCAAAACACCCCAAAAAGTCCAACATGAAAAACAATTAATTTTTCTAAAATTAAATGATAATTTTATTTTTTTTTTTAAATTGTTACTTCCATCTTAAAAAAAAAAAAATCCAAGTCCAAAAAATTAATCAATAGTTACTGCTAAAATGATTATAAATTAAAAATTTTAATTATTTTTTTTTTAATTGACTAGAGGTAACAAAAAATTAACCCATGAGAGAAAGTTAACTTTTTAGTGTGCAGCTGCTAAATCAAATTTTTTTTATCAACTGCATACAGAAGAAGTTATATGTTTGGCACGTTTATCTCCTGAACTAACGGAATTTTGTTCGTTCAGAATAAGCATCTTACTTTATAGATTTTAATGAAAGCAGGCTCAAAATATTGCTGACCATTCGAAGAATGTCCAAGGCATTTATATTTAAAAATTAAAAAATTAGAATGGTGTAATTGAAAAAAATTTGAATTTAAAGATGAAAAAATTATTGTCATAAATTTGGGCATATTCACCAATTAGAGCTACTCATTCAGATTAAGTAAGTCTTCCTTTTTCTTTTCTTTTAAATAAAATTTATTTTTACGTCTTATTGAAATTCCCTTCTTTTTATTCAATAAAAGCGCACAAAAAATGTACATTTTGGGGGGTGTTGAAAAAAAAAGTTTTTGACAGTATTACAATCGTCTTATTTTCTGATTTAAAAGAAAAACAGAGTGGTATTTGATCCGACTATCTGTAATGGCCAAAAGAGGTCGTTTAGTACTAGAAATGAATCTCTTTTGGTGTGGTTATACTCCCTTCGAGGTATCACAATATTCAGTTGAATATTATTATACTCGAGAATTAATTAATTTATAATGTTTATTATCCACATCTATTATGGACCTTAACTGTTTAAGAGACTTTAAGTGAAATTAAAACACACAATGAATTTTAACGCTGTATTAAAATAATACATAAAAACACAATATTTAAATACGTTTGTTTATTCACAGTTCTAAGACTGGATGAGTATACAGGGACAGTACAAGACTGAACTAGTAGAAAATTTATAGTACTACAACTGAATGAACATAAATTTACAGTAAAATTTTTCTAATGGAAACAAGAATTTACGTACCCTGTCAGGGTATACGTTTCTATATAGTATTGAGTATAAAGTAGGGATTTGCTGATTTAGAGGGATTTATTAATTCGAGAATATTCGAAGGACCAGTTACATCGAGGTCACCAAATATCCCATTGAAAAATGTATTGTTAATGCCGGCAGGAAGTAACGGTACTTTTGCCAGTTAACTGTACATTTTAAAGGGACAAATGTACAGAGTAAAAATATGTTTTTTTGGGTAGATGAATATGTACGAACATATACGTTACACTATCCCTAGAAACAGCTCTTTTTGATACGTACATAATGGAAATTACATCTACTTATTTCTCGTAATTTACTGGAGTACACTACGGAAGGTGTTTTTGTAATTTAATTGGAGAGTTTTCTTTTTATTCGTTTTCCAGTTGATCCTTTGAGAATTTTCTGGTCTGCTGTGGAGCAGTGGTCCTCAAACGTATTTGATGCGTGACCTACTTCAAAACAATTGCCAACATCTAAGAACTAGAAACATTAAAGAGGTGAAGAGTTTTCGTTGTTTTAATTTTTTTGTGACCCACCAAAAGTCGACTCCGCGCCCTCATTTTGAAGAATGCTGCTGTGGAGCCTTCTTTCAAACCAAATCTTTCGTTCACCTCTCGTTTCTCCACTCAGTGGCTATTCTAACGAGCAGTTCCGCCCAGTTTGAGTAATTTTAAAAATTAATTCAACCTATACCGTTAACAGTTCCCAACTTGTGCAGTTGTAGAAATTTCTATTATTAAAAAACAGTTTGTTCCTGCAATAGGCCTCGTATTTTTTGCTGAATTTGACTTTGGGCAGCTCCAAATTTTCATTTGAATAATCACTATCTCCACCACAATAAATCATTGGTTTTCTTGTTCGACAAAAATAATTTATGCGAAAATCTGAATTTTCATAGAATTTCTCATTCGAATGTAAGTTTATCTCCCGTTGACCAGTCGTCTGGTTAATTAAGGTGTTGGGAACATGATTTGAATGAAAATTATGTGGTTGGTTGATAAAAACGATTTTAAATAGTAAGGAAAAAAAAATACGACGAAACTGTAACATTCAAAAACCTACTAATTGGCACTTAAAGGGCCTTTAAAAATTTAAACAACTCGTTAAGAGTTTCAAAAAATTATACTAAATTCTTCTTTTTTACTTCAAGCGTAATAAATTAATTCTATAATTACTAAAATTGAACGAAATATCTTAAATAAATAAATAAAGAAGAAGGGAATGAAAAAAGTAGCCTACTCAATATTTTTGAGCATCGTTGCAACATAAAAGATAGAAAACAGTAAAGAAGGAAGAGGATGGAAAAAAAAAAAAAAAAAAAAAAAGGAGAGCGAAGAACATTTTACCTTTTTAAAATTTACGAAACGATTTTTGGGGGGCGAAAACAAATTGGGTGCCGCATATTAAAGGACTTAATACGAATGTTCACGCTGGGCTGGCCTTTCCTCGTGATCTCCACAAAACCCCATCCCCCACCTCTTCCAAAGTTCGAAAAAGGGAGTTCGTAGAGCGAAAAGGAAACACGAAAGATGGAATTGCGAACGTGAGACGGATATAAAAAAAGGCATTATAGGGTCCAAAATTGCGGAGTATGAAAATGGAACTGGACACAATTTCCGTTTTCGAACGTAATCAACTGTCACGACAGTGGCGTAGTGTCCCTTTTTTTTCGTCCCTCCTTTCCTCTCCACTTCGAAGATAGGCGAAAGTTTCTGGATTTCCGCTGGACCGACGACTGTTCAATGATTTAAAAAATAAATAAAAAATTTCACATCGAGATTAAATTCGGCCAATACTTCCATCTCATTTACGGTTTATAAATATTTTTGGGGATTTCGTAGCAGGAGTGGGCAAGATTCGCATTAAACAAAAATAGAATTTCAGTTCGTCATTCTTAACGCAAGCAACGAATAAGCCAAGACAACTTGTGAATAAATCAGGAGTGCTGATATTGAAAAAAACTTACGTCTACTTCCTCAAATTTTTTCATGAGGTTCGAAGACTTTGCTGCTTTAATTTCCGTGTGAAAACTTGTACGTTCAAACTGAATCTTTGAAAAAGTAATGGCTCAGTTTGTCGCTTGAATATAGGTAGCATTTAAATCTCCATGAAAATTTACATTTAGGTAGTTTAGTGTTCTCTTCTTTTAAAAGTTGGTTAAAAATTATTTTACTGTAAGAGGTGAAGTTAGAGGGGCGTGGAAAGCTAAGCCTCCCGAAACCTGATGAAGTCCTTCAGTAAAAATTCCAAAATAATTACTGTTAAGAAAAACTAAGAAAATAATTCTACTTACTTTCATCGGAGGATAAAATAATAAGGGTTTCAGCATTCAGCCTTCCTGCGTTGTCTTATTCCAGCTTCACTCCCGTTTAGGATTAAGTTATTTAAAAAACCGACGGTAGAAAAAGTGAGTTCTGTAAGACTGTATAGTACTGATATAAGTTTTATATTTTTGTGTTCAGCTCTGCTGAGAAAAAAGCATTGTTTGAATAGGTCGGTATATGTATTTTCCTTGAGGGTTTCCACCTCGGAAACACTCGTTTATTGAATACTACAATTTTACGTAGCGAATGAAGTACCTAACAACATTTTAATTAATCTACAGTGCACCTATCGGTTGCAGAGTTAAAGGAATAGTAATTTAAATAAAAAGTTTTATTCAGTTAAGAAGAAGATAATATTCTTGATCAAAAAACAATAGTGTTGTAATATGCTTAGAAATTATTTTTTCGTTTTTAGTGTTTTTTTGGTTCATTTTTTTGATATAGGCTTATCTTTTTTCAAGTCAGTTTCATTTAAAAAAAAAAAGTTTTATTATTTTTCAATTTTTGGTTTCAATTTTCTAAATATGAAAAAAAAAAGAAAAAAGGAACCCAATATAAAATCCAACCTTGTGCCATTAGTTTTTTGCTTATTTGTGTAACATCGAGTGAATTCTGATTCTCTTTTCCCCACAACTACCACATTATCCATTGTCTATGATGTAGTCATGTCTGTTTTATTTGGCACGGACTATAACATAGACAGCAACCAAAATTTTCAGAAGCAAAAACTACTGAACAGAGACAGAATCAAAAAATTTTGGGAACAATAACTAAAACAGAAACAGATTTTTCTAGAAACCAGAACCAACCAAATTGGAAACAAATTTTTTGTTTTCCAATCTCTGACGGGAGCCAACACAATACCACATAATTTGTACTTGGATCCCAACAAAGTTGAATCTGGACTGTAATGACTAAGATGGGAAAATAACTGATTTACGCAGGTTATTTGGTTTTGGAAATACAGTACTTTCTAATCAACAGCTTTACATAAAAATAAGTTTACATTAAAAACAAATTTTTTAAAGATAAGTGTGGAATACCTTGTTAATGTGAAAAGATATTCTCACCAGAAGGTAATCTACAGATTTTGCGTGTTCAACGACTTCATATGTAAACATATGGGTAAGCCAAAACCTGGGCAAACACTGGCAATTTTAGAGCCAGTTTGGATGGTTTATATACAGGCTTATCTACACGCACACCAACACACATATGTAGTGATTACATGTGTTTGTGTGAGCAGTCTGGTGCGTCATTTCTTGTAGTGATAAGAAATGATGGGCTGGTTTGTGTACAGAATTGTGACATCATTGTATTGTTGAGATTGTTCACAATTTAGTACTCGTACATTACTTGCGTATATGTGCAAGTAATTACAATCAAACGTAATCTATGTGCTTTTGTTTTACATCATAGAGACAAATATTTTCCAGCCTTGTGGTGGCGACTGTTGTCAAGGGGTCTGAGCCCCTTTTACCTCATATGAGTTGAGTCCCCACAATAAGCTTGTATTTTTATTTTTGGCTTTAGCTTCGTGCGAAATAAATATTATTTCATTGGGGAAGGTTGGCTGCAGTATTGGTATATTTTAAAATGGCATCAGTGAGTAGAAAAAAAACTTATAATAACAGGGTTGGTTGAATTTTTGTTTAGTATTCATTCTATTAGTAGCCCAAACGTTATGGTTGCTGTCAAATTTTTTTTTTCAGAATTAAATTATGTCTAGTATCAGGTTATTTTTTAATACATGATAAAATTTAATCATTTTTAAGTCGTAAATTAGTAATTCTTTTCCAGATGAATATCTTTCTAAAATTCTATGATATTTCTTACATACTTACTTATTCAAAAGATTCACCTTTTGGAAAATTTTAAATCTTAAAACTCTTTACAGCTTTTTGCATTCATTCCAAATTTCAATCCCCCTCATTGAAAAGAAAGCTTCCTTATTTTTCCCACCCACAGAATGACTTTTATGATGACGCCATTGCCCTCGCGTCGGAAAAAAAATAGTACCTATTTTATGAAAATTTTTTAATATTTTGTTGTCTGATATATCCTCAGATATTTTTATCGAAGGGAAAGTTTTACTTCTAATCTGTGTGATGTGGCTCAGGTACTCGTTAGGGTTGTTCTGCTAACCCACTTCAGCTCAATTATGGTTCTTTAGTTCGCTTGCAACCCGTAAATCCTACCTTGTTTTTACTATGCATTTTATAAATGACAAGCGAGAAACCAGTTAAAACCAAATTTCCCAAAATACTCTAAAAATGAAACTTTTCAAAACCTAAGCAAAATTTTTCAAAGTTAAACCTTCATTCTATCATACGTGACGCCAACAAAACTTTTAACTTTAATTACAGCTTTTAGGGTGCACCTTTTAAAACCAAAATTCCCAAAAGACCCGAAAATAAAACTTTTCAAAGAATAAATAAAACTTCTAGAAGTGATACCTTCATTATGTCATATTTATGTAATATTATCGAAAATTTTGAACTAATTACTGCTTTCAACATGGAGCTTCTAAAACCAAAATTCGCAAAAGACTTTGAAAATGACGAAAAAAAAAAGAAATTTCGTCGTGAATCCTGAATTTTTTGATATGTGACCCCATTGAAAATTTGGAACTCAGTTACAACTTTCAGGGTGAAGCTTTTAAAACCAAACTTCCCAAAATACCCTGAAAATGAAACCTTTCAAAAAATAAGTGAAACTTTTCGAAGTTAAACCTTGATTCTTATTTTCTTCCCATTAAAAATTTTGAGATTGATTACAGCTTTCAGGGTGGATTTTTCAGAACCAAACTTTCAAACCTAAATTGAAACGATCTAAGTGAAGCTTTCATTCTTCATATGTGACATCCCTGAAACTTTTGAGAATGATCACCGCTTTCTGGACGAAGCTTTCAAAATCAAACTTTTTATCATTTTATGCATATAGGTAATACATATAGTTAATTATAACGGATACCTATCATGAAATTTTCAAGCTTAATTATAGTTATCAGATTGAAGCTTTTGTAATAAAACTTCGTAGACCTCCAGAGATAGGTATAAGTGTTGAGCCAAAATTTCATCTGAATCCTTCGGTAGGACTATGGTGGTGCTTTTACAAAAAAAAAAGCGCCATAATATTATTTAACAGATTCCATCTTTGGTTTCAGTTTCTACAGGAGTTTGAATTTCAGCAATTCTTTCGAGAATTATCAATTTGAATACGATTTTAAAGAAGGATTTAATAATAGAATGAAGTTCTGCATCCGTCTCACTCATGCTTCGCTATAAAAGTATTCTAAATAAAATGTAAGTGAAATTAATTTATAAAATCGTTAAGGTAATTGCTGATAACAAAAAAAAAAAAAAAAACAACATAAAAAAACGGAGGTTATTTACCCTCTTTTCGCCACCCACCATTGCCACTTTTTCAATATTAACGATACAAAATTAAATAAAAATAAATTGAAAGTCCGACTTTTAAAACGGATTACGAAAAAGTTTCTTCGGAAAGTATCCAATAAATCAATGGAAGTTTTTCTTCCTCGCAGTAGAGGATTATAAAGGATTTAAAAGTTTCGAACATTCCGATACCCTGAAAGATTTTTTAAAATTACTTTCTTAGAAAAGAAAACGGTTTCCAGCTTTTAATGTTATTATCAAATGACTGGATAAAAGTAACTTTTCTCCCTTTTTTTTCCGGCTCGCTTTTATTCTTTTTACTTTTGGTGTACGAGTTTGACAAAAAAAAAAAAAAAATGAATGAAGAGACGATGGCGGAAGAGGATTTGAGATTTATTCTATTTTTGAAAAATTGATTTTCTCTTAAATGGAAAAAAAGCGATTTGAAAAACGACAAAAGCAATGTTAATCAGTTTCTGAGATAAAATTAAAAAATTTCTTTCGTAAAATATTGGTCAAGTTTTTTTGTTCAACCATAATAATACGGTTACAAAAGTAATTAATTTTGAAAAATAAAATATAATGAAAACAATCTTTTCGGCTCGATGATAGTCGGCTAGAGAAGAGAACGTTAATCGAGTCCTAAGAAAATGACTTGTCTCGAAAATAATGCCGCATGCGATATGTGGGTAATGTACTTATGCTTTGGAAATTGATTGGTGGGTTTATCCAGCCGATGGGTTATCGAGAATGCACGCAATAATACGAAAACTTTAAGAAAGACTTTGATGACCAAGTATGAAACCAACGAGACAGCAACACAAACAGTTACTGTACTTTGACTTTTGGAAAACAAACTAAAAAGTTGAAACTAAAATAGACTGTCTTACAGAAATATATAATTAATTATTTTTTATAATCTGAGAATCACAATGAGAAAGAACCAGAAAATTTATTTTCAGTGACGGATTTGGTTAATCCATTGATTAGTGAAGATTTGTTCATAATACTCAAGAACCAGACATCAGATCTTTTTTTTTTAATCAATCAAAATTTAATACCTACCATTTTTAACAATTATCTCCCATGAATGGAAGTGGAAGAGTTTCAATTAGTTTTTTTTTTCTTTTATTCTCATAAAACTAGAGAAGCAGCCCCCATTTTATGTCCATTTTGCTTGTAGGCCAATTAGGCCAAAGCCCAGAGTGATTGAATTTGCCAAAAAAAAATGAAGAGAAAAAATGAATATTTAAAGGATGCTGTGGGGACTCATCTCATATGAGGTTAAGGAGCTTGGACCCCCAACAGCAGTTGGCGCCACAAGGATGGCAAATATTTGTCTCAATGACGTTAAACCATATGGACGAATTACGTTTGATCAAAATTACTTGCACATACATGCAAGTAATGTACGAGTACCAAATTGTGACTAGTCTCAACATTACGATGATGTCACAATTCCGTACACAAACCAGCCCATCATTTCTTATCGCTATATAAAAATGACGCACCGGGCCATTCACATAAACATATGTAATCACTGCGTATGTGTGTTGGTGTGCGTGTAAAGAAGCCCATATATAAACCGTCCAAACTGGCTCTAAAATTGCCAGTGTTTGCCCAAGTTTTGGCTTACCCATATATTTACATATGAAATGGTTGAACATGCAAAATCTGTAGATTACCTTCTGGTGAGAATATCTTTTCATGACAAGGTATTCCACAGATGCTTTTTATGCTACTATAATTTGAAAGAAGTTGAGAATATATGTGGAAGTTACCTAATTTACTTTTATATAATATATATTCTATTAATTAGTTTTTTAATTTTTAGGCTAAAAGTTTGTCAGTTAGGTAGGTAGGTAGGTACGTGCTTTTGTTTGTATTTAATGAACTATAACCATGCATAGTTAGGTTCAGTTTTTTTTTTTTTTCTATTTAAAAATCACTTATTGAGGTAAATTATTTGATGAAGGGTTAGTCCGCTAGTGTCGATTTGTAAACTGATCCCACAAACCGCACCTGTTTTTCTTTCTGACCCTTTATACATACGACCAACTTGATCCAAAGGACCTATTAAATTCAACCTCAAATTGGGAGACTTTGGTACGTCAAAATTAATAATGAAATTAGGAAGAGTACTTCCCATTGATGCCAGATATCAAATCTTAAACCAGAGACGTAGCTAAGGGGGGATGAGGGAGGCTCCCCTAAAATATTTGTAGAGTTGAAAAAATCGATTAGTCGCAGATACAGTTGGAAAATCATGGAATTTGATAAAATTTTTTTCTAGCTATTAGAAATTTTCGTGTTTTTCTCCCCCCCCCAAAAAAGTTTTCGCTACGTGTCTGTCTGAAGCCGTTTAAGACAATAATTTTTCCATAATTCTGGTTTAAAGCTGAAAAATATAGAACATCAGGACCGTACAAAAGATATTGTGGAACTTTTAGTACGGAGGTAGTGTTCGTGTGCTTCAAAAATATAGGCTTTATTAACTTTTAGGTGGCATCCAATTTTGTTGAAAAACAAAGTGTCTAATTTTCGGGTCATTTCCAGTTGTTTCCGGATTAAACTATACAAATGACATTAGCCTTAGCAAATTTTTTTACCAATCTGAACCCAGCTTTGGTTTATATGTTCACGATATTTTGACAACCATTTCTTTATAAAACAATCACTCCAGGAGTTTAAAATATTCTTATTTTATTTTATGTAATAAAGAGAGTCAGCCCGATGATTAAAATTGCTTTCCATTTTGTACGAAATCTGTATAGAAACTTGAAACTCATGGTAATCTACTTCCCTCCATATAACCAATCATTATTGAAACATGAAATCACGATTCAATCGAGTATAATGGGATTTCAAATTTTCGCATCCACCGAAAAAAATACAAATTTTTGGTACTTTTTCGAAATAATTCTGGCAAGTAGGAAAATTAATTAACGAGTAAACAATTTTATTGGTACATCTCAAACAACTGAGCAACCAAATGGGTATCAGTGAATTCGACGTCATTATTGAAAAATCTCAGTTCTCATTGTCAGTGATGTTTAGGCTTCAACCAAAATATGTGAAAAAATTTTAGTTTTTAGAGAACCCTACGTTATTCTATTTAAATAATTTTATTTTTTCAATTTCGAGGAAAGATTGAGCACAGGATCAAATTTAAGAAGGCTTCGAGGCTCTCACTCTCTCTCTCTTTCTTTTTTTCTCTCTATCTCTCTAATATTTACAAAATTTCTCCCCAGTCCTCAATGCTTACGCAGTACCTTTCACGTTATTTATACTTATGAATGTTTTTATGATTTCCTTTTGAACTGACAGTGAATTTGAATAATGAGCACATTAAGTTCATCGTAGTGCTAAATAAATTTAGGACCAAGAGCGAATTAATAAATCATTTTTACTATCTCTCGTTGAATAAACTGTTACTGACACACACATTCTTAAATTGTAATGTCTACAAGTGCTTATTTTTCGCGGTAATTTTTCTCACCCACTTTAAACAATTACAAAAATTATCCTATCGATATGCTTAGAAGGTTTATTTTGCTGAAATAAAATTCAAAACTAAATTAAAAAAAAGAATTTATTATAATATAAACTTACTAAGTCTACTTGTAAACAAATAAAAAAACTTCAATATCGAGCTGTTATGCCTATATTTTGATAATATCATCGAACGCCTCCTTTTTTCAGACTAATAATTCAAAAACAGAATACTCTCTAAATTTCTCTTCAATTTTTTTGTTTATTTTTGAAGTCTAACGCAGAATTTTAATGCGTTGGTTTTTTAATTTACATCTCCCAGATTTCTCTTTTGTGGCTAGTATGTATTTCCCTATGATTATAAGTTCAAACTGAAATTAGTACCGATTCCAGTAAAGGTTCTTTGGTGATTTGTTCCTCCTTATCCACCCACGGCTTCAAAAAAACAATTAGAAATCGTTTATAATAGACTCCAAGGGACCACACATTTTTGTCTACCATAACCGGATTCTACCATATAGCCGATATATCGCTTGCAATAGACTGTTTAGGCGCTGTAAATGATATCAACCGCTGCTGTAATAGAAAAATAAGTTTTCCATTCACGCATATATGTCAAATTTATTTTATTTCGAAACAAAAAATTGTTATCATTAAAATGAAAAATGTGTAGTTCTCTGACCTTAATCAACTTCTACATCAAGTCAAAATGCATCCTAAATAATTATGAAGGGCGCAAATATCACTTTATTAGTGTGTATATATGTCGTAGGTGACTTGGAAAATCCGTTTTTTCCAATCAGTCTGCGTTCTTTTAGCAAGAGTCGGCAATCCCGAAAATGAAGAAGAAAAAAGTTTCAATCAGTTTCAAAATTTTATTCATTTTTCAATGAGCCCAAACAAGTTGAAGCAAGTAATAAAATCAAAAATTATTAACCAAATTTGTTTCAATTACTCTATCGTCATAAACACGCGCATCTGTACACACACGTGGCATATGCGAACGGATGCGAGTGTATGAGATGATTTTAAGTTGATTAGAACAATTTTTTACTAGCCTTACTAGGTTTGAGCTTATTACAATAAGTCTACTTAGTACTAGTCAAATTGGGCCAGTAATTTTCAAATTTTGAACTGGCTTAAACGTGTTTGGGCTCATTGTAAAATCACTAAAATTTCTAGGCAAATAGAAATTGTTTTTGATGTGTAAACATCTTAGGGCTCAGTGTCTACGGTAGGGACTAAATGAGAATTACAATAGTCAGATTCGTGTAACTATTACTGCTGACAGTTGTAATTGTCATTTGTGTGTGTTGTATGATGTGCAGTTGTGTGCATGTGCAAAGTGTTACACAGGCACACAACCACACTGTTTTATATTAACACATCAATACTTCACGAGTATGCCCCGGCGGAACTTACGTCTTTTTGTTTCATTTTCTCAATTTCCGGCGCCTTCTAAAATGTTAGCTACATTTGGAAGAAAAGGAATTTTCCAAAACACCTACAACATATAATTATACATTATACAAGAAAAAGCATGAATTGTCTGCAATAATCGAAA
Organism: Ericerus pela; assembly: GCA_011428145.1. Classification (NCBI taxonomy): domain Eukaryota; kingdom Metazoa; phylum Arthropoda; class Insecta; order Hemiptera; family Coccidae; genus Ericerus; species Ericerus pela. The sequence continues at coordinate 67,309 of WOFM01000730.1, forward strand.
GCTCCCTGCTTTGAAATTGTTATTACGTTTAATATACATTAATAATGTTTATAGCGTTTCATCAATACTTTATATTCGTCGTAGACTTTTGTTCTTGAATTAGATAAGGGAGTAGGATACCTATTGTTAGTATTGAAGAGAACAGTTAAACTTTAACCGACTTACTTCGAGTTTGTCAGGAATAGTCTTTGGAAGGTTTGTTATTGGCTGAAAAAGGAATAGTTTTTTAAATTCAATAACCATAACTTTGAGCCATATGAAAGGAGACCCAATATATGGTAGGGTATTATTCGATTTCATTTCATTAAAAATGAACTGTTTTTGTATCTATAAAATATTGTAAGTTTTCCAGAAAATGAGTCTTAGTACAGGATGGTAAAATTAATTCGTTCATGAAATTTTGCTCAAAATTAGAATTGAAGATTCGCCAAGTACGTGAAAAGTACCTACTGGAACACCAATTTAGGGATAGGGGGTCGAGGCCAAATTTAGGAAAATTGTAGTTTCACGTGGTCAAGTGAAGTGTGATAATCTATAAAATTTTTCACGCTGAATCGAATGAAGTCGACTACAGGTCGTTCGGACCAATAGTTTTAAAGTTATGATGAGCTTTGTATTGAAAAACGTGATTTTCAAGTCGGAACTTATTAAAATTATTGCAATTTGGTGAAAGCTTGAATTACCTTTTGAGATGCCCGACCTGTATTTTCCCCCGTTAATAAAATTACGTAAATTCCCGCCTCTGGTCCCCTGTTTTTTTTCCTTCTTCCAAAATATTATTCCCCTTTTTCTACTCACAAATTCGCCGAAACATTTTTGAATTAATGTACACGTACATATTTTTTTTCTCAAACAAATATTACGATTTCTCGCCTACGTATTTTCTCTCGTACGCGGCTAGGCTACACAAACTTTAACATGTTTCGCCTGTCCGTACGTTGTATTATTCGCCACTTAGCCTAGCCGCGAAATACGTACGTTTATACAATAGCCTATGTTCGATACCTGTAATGGCTTGCCTAAACATCGGCGGTCCGTTCGGTTGCTCGCCTAACGGACCGAAAAATACGTTAGAGTTTGAATTTAAATGCAACGGCCGAAATAATTTATTTTCTTCAACAGGATTGGCTGTAATTTTATAGTAGGAAACGTGTACGAGGCGATGCAATTGGTGGTGAGTTTTGGTGGGAATTTCTCTCGATGCTTGGCGCGATCCTTACATTCTTAGCCTATAGTTAGTTGAATTTTAGCAGTCGGATCGCGCCGTGTAGAGGTTTTTGCCTCGAAAGTGTTGTTTTTTGGCCACTAAATTTCCTCTCAAAAATTAGAAAACTTACTCGGAGGGGGCTTCCCTCGCCGTTTAATGTTACCAATATAATTCGCGAATTGTGCATGTGAAATTATCATTAATTTTATGAAGTTTCGTGCCTAATTTTGGAGCAAACGAATTAATTGAAAGTTGACATTTTTCTTTTAATTTCGTCCATCAGGGTGGCAATTTGTAAGTAAAATTTGTCAATCGAAATCAAAATTACTTGACCTTCAAAGTCAATTTCGAATCTGGGTCAAATCTAAATTCGAAAAAGGCCACAGAGGGGTGCAGAAACCGCACCTCCATAGTGGACCTGCCTGCAGCCAGATTAAGTAGCGGGAGCAGAGAAGAGGATTCAACCAGTTGCTGTTTCCACAGTACCAGTGTTCGTCAGCGGGGCTACAACAGCCGGGGCAACGAGAGCATCCAGGACCACATCATCTGAAATTGCATCGCCTCAAGGCCGCTGCGGAGCTGTGACGAAGGACAGTAAATATATGGTTTTTTCTTTATTATTCTGTTTCTGTAACTTTTATTTGGGAATCGAAATTAGTATGATAGCCTAATAATAAGGCATGTGGTGGGAGGGGGGTGGTTGGTTATTCTGGCAATTGGGGTGTCAGTTCCAAAATGGTGAATTTCCCTTTTCTTCCTTTTTGTCTTTTCCTACACTTGGCCATGCAGGAGTCCCCATACTCTACCTGCCTTTCTGTGGCTCTCTTTTTTTTTGTTTGTTGTTTGTGTTGTTTCTGTGATTTTTTCGGACGTCACACTTTTATATAAATCAGAATTATTGGTACGGAGTATCTACCGAATAGTTGTCAGTTAAAATGACGATGTCGTCGACAGAATAGGGTTGGAGGGAAAATGTACCTAAAACTCGACTTTTTAAAATATATTTTTTCAAAGTTCCCAACTTGTATGAAAATTTTTGACAGGAGTCACGTAACACATCACATCCTGCTAAGACCGTCCGCCGGTCAGAAAGACAAATATTTTCTGAATTACTACGGATTTTGTACCAAGTTTTTTCTGGTAAAATTCACATTTTCTGGTAAAAAATCGGCTTCCAACTTTCTCCATACGTATCCGAAATTTTGGTTTTCCTCTTTTGGGTAGTCGCAATAGGTTTAGTATTTCGACATTATTGACTTTATCTGTGCTGGGTAATTCTTAAAGATAAAGATAAGTAGGCTACAATTATAACTTACTGAGTAGAAAATGTGATTTGATATCTGTTGTGAGGACCAACATAGTTACAGTATTGGCTAAACTGCTATATATCCAGTCTTACACCAGTACGTTTAGGAATCAAGAGAAACACAGCAATAACTACTCCTTTCAGGACTCCATATTAGCTCACTTATTACTTTTGAACAACATTGTAAATAAAATACTACTGATAACTCAGCAGTGGCCGGTCCAGCGAGGGGTGCGCCTCCTTCCTGACATGAAAATCGGGCCATCCTGTGACTTTGCGAGGTCGGGTGCAAGATAAAATTAGCGAGGCCTTAAGGGCTCTCCGAATTAATTTTCCCGGAGGGGGGGGGATAAAATTACTAATTCAGCCAACTTTTTTAATTATAAAATTACATTGAAGAAAAAACAAGTCATCTAATTTTGCTAAATTCATCACAATGTTTCCTACTAACATCGAGCCAGGAGGGTGAGACACCTCCACACTCCCTGCTTGATGAGCCCAAATGAGGCCTGTGGACTGTGGTAAAGTCTTGGTTGTTATTATTATTATTATTATTATTATTGAGGAGGGACAAAGGGATTCACCAAAAAATGTGTCTTTTTGTAATCATTCCAATGCTTACAAGTTCTATAATTCTAATAAAATTCACTCTATCCACTGTCCCTAATACAGAAGTTATTCAAATTTGTCCAATTTTTGAGGGAAAAATGTATGAATTACAGAATAGAAAGTGTATTACAAAATAAAAAATGTATTATATAAATTAAAAGTAGTCTATTTAAACAAAATTTATTCTCCTTGCCTTTTGTGAAGCAAAACGATCTATTAAATTTTTTAATTCAAGGTTGCGAGTTACCTCACTTTCAATTGAGACAAGCTGAACCATTAAGTGGATCTTATTTCGTGGTACTTCTTAAATAATTTTTGATGAGCTTGAATTTAGAAAAACTTCTTTCTCCTGAAGTTACTGTGACAGGTAGAGTGAGGAGAATACAATACGCAATAGTGAGATTGGGATATGAATCCCACACAGATTTTAAAAATTGAAGGGCATCCAACGCTGTTTTCACATCTGGAGAAACTGTATGTTTAAATAATCTCTGCTCTGAAAATAAATCAACTCCATCTACATCTAGTAATTCACCATTCCGAAGCATTGAAGCTAAATTTGTGCAACACTTCTGCAGTTCTTCTTCCACTTTACATAGTAATGGTATGTTAAAAAGAAATCCGAAGCAATCAGAATACTCTTGAAGCTCACAAAATTTATTTATCATACAACTAAGAGCTCCATCAATGATTAGTAAGAAATAGTTAATTTGAAAATCTTTTACTGCTTTAGCTTGGCTTTGATCTTCTAATGTTGCACTATTAACTAGTCCTGATTCATCCTGATTTTCATCATCGTTATTTTTTTCATTTAAAAAATTTATACATTTTTTTTAACGGCGAGTAGAAAATTTCGGATCCTTACCCAATTCCATCATCATTTCTTTTGCTGCGATAATAAAGGATGTGAGGCCAGTCTCTCGATAGCTCTGAATGAAATTTTTTAGACCCTTAATTTCTTGAATTGCAACACCCAATTGTATATCCCTAGATTGCAGCACTTTACTAACTGAGTTGATGGCATTCAACAAGTCATACCAAAAAACCAAACTCAACACAAATTCATAAGAAGTAACTCCATGGTTTACCAATGACAAAGACCCAGAAAGGGCAATAGGGTCTTTTGTTCTTTCAGCAACTTCTTCCAGTTCCTCGCCGGTAGCGTACAGTAAAGTATGCAGACCAGACGCTACCGTAGTTTTATGCACTTTATCAATTTTACTTTTGGTTGTTTTTATTTTTCCAAGAAATTGTTCTGTTTTTTTTTTTTTTTGTATATTTGCGAAGCAACAAACAATCATTTGTATAGATTCCCTTTCATTTATTTTTTTTATGTACAATGTATAATGTAGTGAAAATTTGTTAGTTTTTTTTTCTTCTTTTGCGCGAGGCCCTCTGAGACGCGAGGTCTGGTGCAACTGCACCTATATCACCCCCCACGCGACGGCCCAGTGAAAATTGTCTCATTTTTAGAAGGAAAACTAGCTGATTAATTATTATTATTATTTATTTTTTAAATACCTTAAATTACTAGTTTACGCCCAGAATCATTTAGGAAATTTGCAGAAAAAAGAAAAAATCAAAAAGTAGATATTTTCTTAAATATATTGTGGGACTTCTATGCAATATGCGTAATATGCTAATGAATTCATTCGTATAATTTCAGTACTGGCTCATCGATCGGCTGTGCTATTTCCGCGACGACTTAACACGTGGAAAAGTGTCACAAAATTTGCGTGCACCATGTCCAATCAGCAAGGTAGGTACATTGTCGTCGTATGCTCGAACTTGAAGCTACCATTTTCGAAAAATTACTTTTTACAAGTATATACTTTTCTTATATTATGTGGTTTTAATTAGTTCAGCGGCGTAAACCCCTCCCCCCTGTAAATAGATTCCAGAATTTTTGTAACTCGTCAAAGAATGACGATAAAGGTTAAATACCAAGCCGATTTAAAAGATACGAGTCGATGCGTATCGTACACCCAAAGTCACCCTCTGTAACCAACGCTCAAACCATATTTCATTAACTTTATAATTAGATTAGGTAAAATGTATCTGAAAATAAAACAACGTCTTTTCGTACAAACTAATGAACCACGCAATTGGAACGAGTCGAAGACAAAATCGTGGCACAAATTCCATTTCCGGCTTTTCGACTAATTTTTTTTTTTTTTTTTTGTTTTTTTTTTTCTTTCGGTATCACTTAACAACTAATGCAGCCTTTAAGAGAAAGAGTTTTCGAGACGAAATGAGAAAAAGGGATGAACACGTTCTATTCATCAAATGAGCTATGTGTACCAGCTGTTAACACTTGTAGGTAACTAATCAAATAAAGAGACACGGGTTGAAAGCGTGAAAGCACAACGTGAATTATGGCATCCATCTGTGGGCGCTGCTGTTCGATTACATTTTTATTTCTCGAGTCGCTCGAAGAAATCGCATTCAACTCCCCCACACCTATGAAAAAATAAAAATAAAAAAAATATCGAATTGCAAAATTTACAGTCAGCAATATCAGATCTATGAAAAACCAAAAACTTACTTATTCAAGCTTCTTTCGAACGTCATTTGGCAGAAATAACTGCACTCGAAATAATTCATGACTGAAAGTCTCGAGTCTAGTTCGATGAATATTCAAGCCGTTGACTGAAATATTCAGTCAACGATTCGAGCCTGAATTCTGGTTTCAACATAAGAAACAGGCCGCGAAGGCACAAAAAGAAAATCAGTAAAAACAAATCTAATCGTTAGAAATTTCACATCTTTTGCTAGCGTTTTTCATGTTTCGTCTACTTGTAAGAAATGATTGTTGTATCGAAGGGGTTGTACTGAGGTGGGTTGACACCTTTTCACATTGTTCGGATTTCAAATTCTCTGTTTCAACAATCCAATGATACTGAACATCAACTCGGTTAGCGAGCTGGTTTTCCTTTATTTATTCGCAACGGATTAGCCGCGTACCCTAAAACTGGCAAAGCGTTTTTGAAATAACTATTATGATATGTATGGGATGCGTGGTATGCGCAGGTGTACAACCACTATTCAACCTCATGTTTGTGTAAGCCTTGCTCAGTATTAAATCAGATCAGTAGTGGTGAGCTACTAACCCGTGTGTACCAAATGAGTGTTTGCCCTATGTAATGTAGGGATAGGCCACACAACCTATCAGCGAGTGTACAAGTACACCCATCACCACTGGTAGGAAGTCGCCACAATATGAGTTGCTATTACTGAAGGAAATTGAGATATTTTGTAACTACCAGGGAAGCAGATGGGTAATGGGAGGCCAGGAGAAATGAATATATTAAACAATGGGCAAAGGAGGTGTCATCCTGTTCCCAGAAGCAGTTCAAAATCACTTTCTTAAAGAATCTATGATAGAATTAAGACACAAATTTGATATTATGCCAATCATGGCTGGTGAAATGTGTGGTTCAAAGGATAAAATGCAGCACACAGAACATTGAATGTTTTGCACCACACAAAATTCTGAATTTATAAAATATTGATTGAAATTGAATAAAAGCAATAAGCGCTAAGTTTGCTCGTAGAGACGTTAAAAATCAATAATTTTCTTAATCGCCTTAAACTCTAATCGATTATTCTGAAAAAAAAATCAATTTAATTAATCGATTAAGATCGACGATATTAATATGTCTGTTGTTATCAGTTTCAGTCTTTGTGACTGTGACATTTGTGTTTACTCTGAAATGTGAAAAATATAATGGTTGATTCAATACTCAACGGACTTATTTGTAACTCGTATTCCAATACCAAAAAGAACTGAAAAGAGAGATGGAATTTATATACAGGAAATATTCCCTCTCTTGATTAGAATTTTTCTTGCTTTTGCAAAAATTTAATCAGCCCCCACTGAACTCTGCACTACACAGGAAGAACAAAAATTGCCGGCTATGATACCAATGCTAAAAATCTATTGGTAACAAATATTTTATGGTAAAGCTTATCGATTGAATTTACAATTTGCTACCATGTAGTGTTTAAGCTAGTAGATGCGGCGGTGGCTAACCAGATGATAAGGCATTATCATCTCAAATGTATGCCTCTACTGCGAGCCGATACTGTGGCTGAAAGTAAGTATATCGCAAGTCATTGCAGCATTGTTTCATTCTTATCTTTAATATGGGGGATCTTTTTATAAACATTTCTCAGCCAACTAATGAATTATGTTCGGCTAATTGCATGCGAAAAAATTTTGAAGGGGCTAAATTCAAACTGTAAAAACTGAGTAAAATTCAATTTTAGCACTTATCGTTTGTCTTGTTTATCTCACCGTTATTGATTATTGTGACGGTTATATATCGTAACAGAACAATCAAATACACAAGTTGGTTAAAAGAGTGTATTAGATAGTAACTTTATAAAACATTAATCCAAAAACAAACACCGATGGGATACAGTACCTGTCAGTTGCCGAGTGGGATAATATTTTAGAATAATTATCTGCGGCACTGTGAATTGTGATTGGTATTGCACACAGTTCCTGAGTTTCCCTCGTCTGTCTCGGTCTTGCATACAAGATTTTCCCAATTAGGTACCTATTGATGGGTTGAAAGAGCAATATCAAAACCAATTTTGTTCAGTATCTCGAGCCTAGATAATTGCGTTATTTTATTGTAAATTTAAAGATGGTGATGTATGTTTTTCCGTGTAGACTACTACATTAATTTTAAAAAGACACGCTGTAATTAGTTACGGCGGCAGACAAATTTATAAATGAAATAGGTAAGTGAATCTTTTATGGCCATCTTCCCTCTTTCGTCAAGTCAAAAAAAAATAATGTCGCTTCGAGGTTTGAGCAAGAACTACTAGTAGCTTATCACTTTTTTATTAGATGCAAATGTCAACTACATTTTCGGCGTCAGCCTAATGGTATTTTTGTTGCCCATACCATACAAACTCGCACACATCGACGTAAAATTATTATCATTAGTTTTTCAAAATCGCATAATATTTAATACAAATTTTTTTGTTAAAAAAAAAAAAAAAAAAAAAAAAACTTTATTTGAAACATCAAACGATAGTTTGATGTTAGTTTTCTTCGTATGTGAATTCTAAATCAATTTACACCGAAGTAATTCAAAAGCCCAAAGCCCAAAGTCAAAAAAAAAAATGTATAAAAAATGTAAAAGAATTAATACAACAATTAACGTCGTTACCCGGTGTTTAACATGTACGAATGTACGTTTGTACGAAGATCAAAGGAAACGGTTATCATTTCGATGTTTAAAATATACTTAGTTGATGTACAAGCTGATTTGTTATATGATAAAATATCCACTGTTATCATCGTGTCAGACAAAGTCGCGATCGTACGTTACCTACTGCTTAAGCTATTTCGACAGTTTACCCAGCAAATGGACGGAATCTAGGGGAAAAACTTAACATGCGGAAGAAACAAAAAATTAAACTTAAAAGAAAATAAGCAATCGTTGTTCGCACGAAAATGAAATATTATTGTAGAAAAGATGACGTCAGACGAATATTATTCGGCGGCTGAGGACAAGATAATTGGCCACCTAAATACACAAAAATGACAACATCAAAATAGAGGCTCGGAAAAAAAAGTTTTCATAAAAAAAATTAATCCCGTTTTATTCGTACGCCGAACAGCAGATCTGATAAGGTACCTAACAACTAATTTCGTTTTTATGTGTGACTAAGAGAAAAAGAATGTGTTCGAGCATATTCACAATTCACAAAGAATGTGTTCGGTATAGGGCTAGAAGGGCAGTTGTTTATGAGATTTTTTGAAATTGCAATAAATCAGTTAAATTTTTGATTTCGCTCTATTCGTGTTATGAGTTTTGATCAGATCCATTGGAATTTACAGTGATGTAGATCTACATCTCAGCGTTAAGTTGTACTTGTCAGATTTTTGCATTAGACCATTCGAAACACAGCTCTGAACTTCGATGATGTATGGGTGTACGGAAACCAAAGAAAACACGAAAATCCGTGCTAAAATTAGCATTCTAAAACCCTAAAATGGACATAGATTTCACTGGATTTTCCAGCATTCACAGCAAAGTCTTCAAATAGTTTTAGATTATATCTGGACTAGTAGACTGAAAACGGATAAAAAAAGACCTTCTGCGCATGTGCAGAAAGTCTGTGTCCAGTTTATGGTTTGATAATCACGACATGTTTGATTCACATTGGCGAAAACCGAGATACAGCTGCTGTGTATCCCTATATGATCGAAGGCTCAAAAGTACCTTCTTTTTTGCTTAGCACCTCTAAACTTTAATTGGAGTCTTTATTTTTCTTTCAACATATTCTTATAATATGTAATTTTTAATCTTTACCAAATGGATATAGGTCAAGTTAGCGCTAGACTTCAAGAAAGGACTATTTAATTTGCAAAACTCCATTTTCTTTCACGGTGGTTACAAATTGTAATCCCTTTTATTAGTCAGTCAGTTTTTTGGTTCTAAAAATATTTATGTGGGGACTATACATCTCCTACGCACATCAATCCTTATCAGCTGTATTATATTCAACAGTATATTATATACACTGTTTGTTCGTATACTCTTACTTGCACACACAGGCAAGTAAGATGCAATGTTTGGCCGATGACAAAATGATAGATAAAGATCTCGGTAATGTCTAGGACTGGTACACGAATGCATTATGTCATTCCTTATCAGTTGCTATAGCAATGAATAAGAAATGACGTGATTTCTACAACATATATACATATGTATATGTACATATGTGTGTCTGTGTGCATGTGCCAATTTCCTTATATAAACTCACAAAATTGGCTCTAAAATTGCCAGTGTTTGCCCAGGTTTTGGCTTACCCACATGTTTAATATGAAGTGGCTGAACACGCAAAATCTGTAGATTACCTTTTGGTGAGAATATCTTTTCACGACGAGGTATTCCACAATTTATTTCAAGTTTTCAACTAAATATATTAATTTAGAATTGGATTTTCTGCACAGCATACGTTACGATGTGAAAGTAGTTTGTGTTTTTCAATAGTCATGAGTTTAAATACTGTGAAGTTTGAAACAGAATGGTTGAAAATTATACAAAAATTTTCACCCTCTGTGTGTGAGCTCCTCGAATAAGATTTTGGGGCCGAGTCGCAATCACAACTTAATATTCTTTTCTTATGTAAAATTTACTGATTTTAAAATACATTTGTCGCATTTAAATCATCTATTTTGTGGTCACTTGTTACCTTCGGTAGTTACAAATTTTTGTTTTGTTGTCTTATTCTGTACTTTAATACCTATCTTATAGTTTTTCATATTCAAATTTCCAAACATCAAATTTTACCGACACTATTACTCGAGGGGGTTAGAGAAAACGAGGACCTATTAGTCCATTCTTAATTTAACAAAACTACTATGTTTTTTCTTTATTTCTTTTTGGAAAATTGATGATTGGATAAAAAAATTGTAATGCCGCAATACTTCGCTTGAAAACCCAGTTTGACAATTTTCATCTACAATTCAAAAAACAAACCTAATCTCCTTGCGTCGTAAATATATACTAAAAAGATACTTAAGCAGTTGTTTTGTTTGGTTGCATTTTTATCTGAAACTACCCACTGAAATGATATGCACCAGTCAATTGAAGTTGAATACAACATTTAAATTTTGAAACAAACCTCTGTTTCTTTTAATGATTCCTCAGTCTCTGTTTAAGCTATAGAAAGCAAGAATTAGTGTTGCTGGAGTGAGGATACAATTTAAAAAAATTTCCAAATAATTTTCGAATCATCTTTAGAAATTTCGAAATGAACAACCGAAAAAAAAGAAACTATTAGAAAGTTTACCATTATTTGAAATCTAGAAACTCTCCTCTTTTACTCAATGATTCCTCATACACTTTTGAAGCCACAGAGCTGAGACTGGTATAATTAGAAAGAGGAGAAAATATTCAAAAATCTGCTATTCGTATAATTTTTTTATCACTTTAAGCAGTTTGAAAATAAACGAACGAAAAAAAGAAAAATTAAAAGAAAACTTGCTGTTTTGTGGTCTCCTTTTTCACTCGATGATTTCTCAGCCGTTATTTACATTAAAGAACTAAAGTTGGTAATGGTAGAAAGAGGAGAAAACACACTGAATCTAACTTACTTTACATAAATAATTTTTCAGTCATCATCGGCGGTTCGAAAATAAACGAAAAAAACACCCAAATTAATGGAAAATTTTATATAGTCGAGATGACTGTCTTTTGCAAAGCTATTGACTGGAATTTTCCTTTTCAAGCTTTTGAACCTTGGTCGAAAATTCAACATTTTAACGATAACGATGTACGAAAGAATACTATGTAGCATCATTTCTAAATTACTGAAAGACGTATTTGACATTTTGAAATTACCGTATGTATATTAATAAATATATATATATATATATATAGTAATTAATTTAATTATAAATCACGTCTAATTCTCTCTTTTTCTGTCCTCATTTTTCTTTCACTTTTCTTCCACCAATTTCGCGCAATCGTTTCAAACATACTTTAGCTTCATAATTAAGCGGTTCGTTTCTTTTTCTTTTTTTTTTAAATTTATTTTCACTTATTTAGTTCCACACCATTAAAAATGTCGTCTTCTCTATTTTAGACTTGCTTGAACGACGCTGTAAACTTTTATACATTTGCCCCGATTTAGCTTACACAGTACCTACGCACAGTTTTTATCAACTGCTTTTGTCTCAACTTTTAATGTCAAAATTGTCAATGCCTTTCACTCACCCGTTAAATTTACAATGAACATAAATCGTCTTTTTATATTGTTTTTTTGTTTTTTTGTTTTTTTGTTTTTTTTTTCACTGCAACGTAATAGCAAATTAAGAAGAAACCAAATAATACAAATCGTTTATTACACCTATACGACTATATTTATATACATACCTACTAGTATTAGGAACTGAAAACAAATGTCATCATACTAGTATAGTAAATTTAATGAAAACAAACCAAATTAAAAACGATTCTAATTTTTTTTTTTTTTTTGGAAAGTTAAATCGATTTTGAACGAGGTTTAGCCTGAAACTGTTTTTTTTTTATGTTCGGACTTTGGAGAGAGAAGGAGAAAAAAAGCGTTCATATAAAACCGAGAAGGGTAGCTTTTTTAATGAACGTGTAGTAGCTGTCAGAAGCAGGCACTCCCCTTTAATTCTTCTTTTCTCTTTTTTAATTTTTTTTTCTTTCACCCATTTTTTGCCCCATTTGAATTTTTTTTTACTCAGTCTTCTAAATTTCCTTTCTTTACTTCTTCTCCCTCTCCCTCAAAAATATTTTTCCTTGCTCTCGTTCAAGTTTTTTTTCTCGATTGTATTGACCAATTTTGTTTTTATGTGAACTTAAAATATCGGTTGAAAAATTAAAAACTCTAGCGCAGCAAGCCTCGCTAGAAAGAGTAGGTTTGTGAGAAAAATAATTATGAATTTTGATGATCTCATTAATTGTCTGTAAGTTTATACGCGAATGGTAGATATGTTATGATTGTGTGAAATATGTTAGCTACTGACAAAATATTAGAAAATGTGAAATTTAAAAGCATTTTTTCTTGAAAAACTGAAAATTAATTAAGATGATAAAGCATAGTACATAATGTTAATATAATTTAAAATAAAGCCAGAAAAATATAATAAATTGTTATGAAAAAAAAAAAAAAAAGAAAAGAAAAAGAAAACATGAACATGTAGTTAATTTTTGTAAAAAGAAAAATTTATGCAAATTAAAAAAAAAGAGGAAGACTAAGCTTTATGGGAAGTACCCTCTGGTCACCAAAATTGGTAGTATGCTACAAGAAATTGCAATGTATATTTATTTCAAATTTTGTACATATGGTTCCAAAATTCCACATTTTATGACCAATATAAAAATAAAACTAGCGGTACCGGAAATACCGTCCGGCCGATTTGCACCAAAATTTGTAGCGTACTACAATGAATTAAAATAAATATTTATTCCGAATTTTGTGGCTATTGGTGCAAATAATATATATATGAACCTGAGTTATTGGTGCCAAAATTTTCCTGAGGTCATAAAACAAAAAACATACCCACCCCAACCCCGGGGGCTAATACCGCACTAAGCGTAATAAGTAGATTTTCTAAAGGAAACCTTCTTAAAAATAAAAGTTGGAAAATATGTTGTATTTAAGTTATATGCTTTTACCTAATTTATTACACGACAAAACACACCATAGTTTGTGTTTTAGGTTCCAACAGCCGCAATCTTTTAGCGCTGCAGTTGTCATAAAGAGAGGAGTCTACTACTTTTTAATTTGTTGTATCTTTTTTAACACTTTGTTGCATTGAAAAAAGAGTCCCATCATTTTATTTTGAAGTAAGAAATACACAATAAGGGTATATTTTACCAGTCTCTGAAAACTGTAGTTTTTGAAAAAAACAGGGCTCCAAATTAAAATTTGGTTGAAATAGTTCTTAAGTTCAGGCAGTATTTCGTATTTTCTTTGCTCAGGCTGCACCTTGACGTTTATCCTCATTAGTGTAACCTTCGAGAACAATTTTAGCTGAATTTTAATCTTCAGAATCGTTTTGCTCAAAAAATGCACTGTTTGCATGGACAGATAAAGTATACCTACCTAATTTTTTTGTGCATTTTTTCCTTTTTTCAAAACAACAAAGGGTTAAAAATATATGACTATTCAAAAAGTGGCAAATCCCTCTCTTTCCTTTCTCAATTTGGCATAAAAGATTGAAGACTATTGAAAATACATAACATACATTGTATTCCTCTATAAACAAATTTCATTCATTTTTGTTAATTTTTGAGGAATTACAGCATATTTTTGATTTTTTTTTCCTCCCACTTTGTTGAGTTTACAGAGTATTAAATATAATAGTGGACGCACGCCCATCTAAACGCTTCCACTAGAAACGCCACTTCATTTGAAGCTGTTGTCCCCACTCCTATACAGTAATAAATTCAAATTTACTTGCCCTTATCTGAGCCCCTTGACAAATTCACAAATGAGAATTTTTTCAATTAATTGAACCAAGTAAACGATTAAATGTCATTATTAATTCAGAAACCACAACAAACACAAATTTTGTAGATTAAAATGAGATTGAAAATTGTAAGGTTCTGTAAGAGTGGGGATATTCTGTCTCAAAAGTGATACCACTTTTTGCTGAATTATGAGACAAAAATGAGTTATAAAATGACATCTTGTTAATAAATAAAACAAGATTCAAGTTTAACAAGTTTATTAGGACGTCTTCACCATGGCGGACATTTTACATCTGATGATACACAAAATTATTAGCAAGAAAGAGGCTAGAGTTACACAATCAAGATTATCGCAGTTAACAAGTTGAGGTACAACTAAAATCATCTAGAATACATATAAGGTGCAGGTTTGTAACATCAGCCTAACAAAGGAACATTCACAAGTACAAGTAAATTTAAAACTAAACAGACACGATTATAAAACTTTCTGTCAACAAATCAACACTTTTCATTACAAGTGCGCCCTCTGTTATATTTAATACTCTGTGGATCGGACTCGGATATTGTGAGAATGATGACAAATTATATTATACGTTAGCTCATTATTCTCACAATATAGTTGTTGTGGTAACACTGACCCAATACATATTGTGATCTGTGATATTTTATATTTGTAACACAACTGTGATAATATATTTTTGTGATGTTATTGTTGCTTGTGAAACGTTGATCAGTCAACATCTCATCCATCTTAAATTTAATAGAAAATACATATTCGTGAATCAAATAATTTGAGTTCTTATTTATGTGTTTGTAAAGTGTTTTTCTAGTCGTCAATATTTATCCACATTTGGTCCGTTGAAACATCGATCTTTTCACAGATGTAATTCCAAAACTGTGTTTACACCAAATTAGCATTCTCAGTTTGTTCTCCAATATTCACAAGTTTACAGGATGTTGTTTACAATTCACTCGGATAGCGAAGTCCGTTTGTTCTTATTGATTTGTGTGATGGCCGTTTACATCAAACAAGCAAAAAAAAGGTTCGTTGTTTGCTTGTTTGTTTGGTGTAAACGTAGCTCAGAAGAAAGCTTTTCACAGAATTTTACAAAAAGTGTTTTTTGTTTTTTTGATTCAAAAATTGATCCTGAAAGATATAAACTTCCATTGGTACGCCTTGAATGTAGGTAACTTGAGTATATTTCCATATATTGTGGGTAAGGTAAAGTCGCCTAATATCGCCCAGTTCCTAATATCGCCTACCACCTTATTTTGCCCTGTAGTGGCGTGATCTGGCGGGAAAAAATTTTTTCATGTCCTGTATCGTAAAACAGTAAAACGTTTAAAAAGTTAGGTTCCGGAAGCCAAAAACCGAAGAGTGAGAACTGGGAGAAGAAATCTAGGACCTGAAAACTTTTTTAGTGTTGTCTTTGGATGGCGCTTGTGACTGATGAGATGAATGCCAAATGTCGAATCAAATAGTGTTGTGATGAGAAACATTCAATTTGTAATTTTTGATAAAAAATTCCAGCATTCATAAATAATTAAGCAGAATATTGCGTCAAAGAAAGTGAGTACCGTTTTCCCTAATATCGCCCACTCGCAAATTCCTAATATCGCCCACTTGATAACATGTAGGCGATATTAGGAATTACATATTTTAAACTGTTATCACTGAACTTCTTTGCTTTCATGAATAACTAGAAGCGCATGAAAAAGGAGGAAGAGTTGCTACGAAGGGCAACGATGGATTTCGTGTTCAAAATGTTCTGTGTGGGCGCATGAGGTTTGCAACGCTGCCTTTGGTGAAGTCTCAAACAAAAAAAAGTACATTTGTTCAAATTGTTTGAACTGATAAAGTCAAAATCTCTTTTATTTTAATTATAAGTAACGTAAAATGTCAATTTTTTTGATTTTTAGCGAGGCGATATTAAGATAATTGATTTTTACATGTAATTTTGGTGGGCGAAATTAGGAGCCCAAAAATAAATTTTACGATTTTGACTACACTGCTTTAAAAATTCATGTAAAATCAACGAACCTCCCCTCCTTCATTTTAGCGTGATAATTTTGTAGCAGAAGAATGTACGAGCATTTTGAGCTATTTTCAAGGTTGATAGATCAGATAAGTGAAATTTTATAGTTATTTTTAAAAAAGTAGGCGATATTAGGCGACTTTACCTTATATCTGAAACTATTTTTGTAAGCTGGATAGAGGTCGAAATTTTAGTCCAACGGGGCTGAAATTTGGTATGTGAGTAGCTTTGACCATAATTTCGCGTGGAATTGGGTTTCATCTTCGATTAAAGTGTGGTCGAGTCGTAACAATCATTTCGCATTTAAGAACATTTTTATGATATGTAGGTATACGAAAATACCCGATAACAAAAAAACATAATTCGTAAAACTAATCATCCATCGGTGATAATGGCATTTTTACACGGAGGTGTAACAGCGTTAAACACAATATTATACATTATTGAGAGCCAATGTAAGTTCCACCAATGAAGGTTGAAAAAGTTATTTTGCAACCGAACGGAAATTTGTTATGTAGTTTGTTTTAAACATAATGAAAACCTGTATCGATTTTGATGGAAGTTTGTTCGGTGGTTTGGCCATGGGGGCTGAATAATTTGCACTAATGAGTGGTCAGATTTTATTATTATTCGATACAGCTAAAATCTGGTATTTGTATTCAGCTTTTGAACATAGTGAAAGCTTTTATAGATTTAAAAAAAAAAAACTGATTGAGCGGTTCGGCCGAGGGGGCTGATGAAATTTCCGTTTGATGGGGCTGAAAGTTTATTTTTTTCTATTAACTTTTGTTCTATGGTGGAGCTTGCTGCCTTAATGTTTTTTTTCCCATTCTTACTCCCTGTACGACCTAAGTATAGAAAGCTCAGCTCATCGTTTAAATCGCCGTATGGTAGCGACTGTGAAAACTACTGAAACAAGATACAAAACTTATGTCAAAAATAAAGGGAAAGTTCTTGAGTGGAATCATACAATGGTGGAACCATCGAACATACCGTCATGCTTAAAAAGTTTTGACCTAAAATGTCCTATACTCATATAGGATAGTAACTTCCTGACCAGTGGCATTATGCACGTCGTATACGTCAGCATTGTACCCTCCATGTTGGAATTTATGAGTTGAATTTTTTTTTCTCTCCTCTTCTAAACTTAGGATACGTATTCATCTGAGCACAAACACAAATATAAACTAACTGAATTCGAATGCACGCTTCGTTTGCGGAGTTAACGAGATTTACCGAGGCAAAAAATGAGGCAAAGATTTTCTTCGTAGAGTCTAATTTTCTTCCATGTACAAATTCCTTTTGGATAGGTAGTATACATATCTCCACAGACTAAGTGGCAAACATCCGAGGTAATCTTTGGCTCACGTACGCATCTACGAACGCCCTCTGCCTTTGCTTGCCTCGATTTTTTTCTCGTGCTCAGATGCATACGCGCTTTTATCTCTTCTCTCTTCCTTCCTTACTGAGCCTGTGTGAAAAAAAAAGGTCGAAGTAAAAAATAAAAATCGTCTTGGAACATCAGGTAGGTAGGTACGTGTTTTTTATTTTCATCCCATTTCAATAAACTATTTTCCATCGTCATCGCATAACGTAATTATGTACCTGCCCGTACGGCTACCAAATTATATGAATTCGTCCTAATAAACACTTGCCTCTTGAAAAAACTAACATTTTACACAGCGATGGAGAGTCGAGACAGATCTCGACTCGGTTAAATATTTGAAAGAGAAGAGAATGATAATTCGGAGAAAAAAATTGACGACAAATTTATACCCTAGAAGCTTTTCTACGAAAAAAAAAGAGTCTGGCGATCAACGTGATGACAAAGCCTAAGTAAGTAAAGTTGGAAAAAAAAATGAAACAAAATTAATAATTTACAATTATTTGCCTCAGCACCAACATACGCTATTTTTTTAAAAACGCTGCTATGAGGCGTGAGGTGATAAAGAAGGAAAAATAAAAAGAAAGAAAGAAAGAAAGAAAGAAAGAAAGAAAGAAAGAAAAAAGAGTTATCACCTCGTGTAAAGTTCAACTTGAAACAAAGCAAAACTTGTTTTTTTTTTTTTTGTTTTTTGTTGTTTCTTTTGCCAATTCCAAACGCAACAGTTAACTGACTACCTACTTTAGGTCTTATCGTAATTTGCACTTTCAGAGCGGGTTCGATCATACGCCACCGAACCATAGGCTACCCGCTGTGAACGACTTACTGTACAAACAGAGAGGAGCAATTGCTGACGATGTAGAGAAGAAAGCAAAAAAAAGCCAAACGAAAACAAACGAAATATAAATAAAAGCTGCTTAAATCGTGAAACGTGTTTCACCTCACTTCGACTTTTTGGCTTGAAATATCACACGCGTGCTGAAGATGCGTATCTTTTGAACCGGATACGATCGCATAGAAATGGAAAAGAATGTGTCTGATGTGTCGCTGGCAATTTGAGCGTACGTTAAAAAAAAAAAAAAAAAAAAAAAAAAAAAAACGAAACAAAACTTGAAGGTTTAAAAACCGAATATATGCCAGAGATTCAGTAAAAACTTTTCTTATAGTACGTACTCTCCAGTACCACGGAGGGGCTTCAAAAGGTCAACTTGATTAACTCGTTGAAGTTTTCATTTCTTCTTCTCTTTTTTATTCGTTTGTATAGGTGTATATATTTTATATTATGTGTGTGTGTGTGCAGGTATATATTTATATGTATTTATACGAAACTGTCATAAATCCCAGACACATACCTATAATACTGATGCGGGGACTTGGGTACAGTGAAATGAAGAAGGACGGAAAAAAATATTATTATTTAGAAGAAAAAAAATGAAAAAATAAAAAAAATGAACCAGTTGTGAGCGACGTGAAATTTAATACTCGGCCAATGAAACGGCGCGTTCCTTCGATGACCTGTAATATTAAGTACACGATGCCCTTACCACCCATAAAGTTGCTAATGCAAGCATCACAACAGTTCATTTAACTCGCCATAATATGGCTAAACATGTTTGACTGGACGTATGCAGTGAACTTTTTCACTGTATGAAACACCAGGTTGACGTTTGTTTTTTTTTTGTTTTTAATTCGTTTAGTTATTTTAAATTGCATAGGCGCGAATAGGCGAGGCAAGGGGGTTTTTGACCTTCAAAATTAGTTATGGCCCCATCAAAAAGTTTTGGAACTTTGTCTTTCTCGACGATTTAATCGTAACTTGGTAAATTTTCTTTCTTTTATTCGCCTACCAGCCCTACAAAAATATTGAAAAATGTTTGGAGTCTGACGACTACTGATTGGTGAGGTGGATATATCTCTCACTCTGTTTCGTTCTTTTTTTCCTTTTCATCATCAGGTTCCACTTTTCAATTTGGTTGTACAAAAAAAAGGTTAAAACAATTATTGAACACTACCCAAGTGAAGCTGTGGGAAATAGCTCGCGTAATATTAGGGTTGCAAGAATTTTTTGCGGTTAGGACCAAACAATATGTCAATACAGCTAAAAAATAAGGGATTTTAGTTATTTACTCGGGACCAAACTGAAAATCAGGGGCTGAGAGGTCACTACCTATCTCAAAAAAGTCCTCGAGATTTTAATTTTACTATCCCTTCAACACCCTTAACATAAAATTGAAGAAAAAAAATTAATTTTTAATATTCTGTGGAATACCTTATCTTAAAAAGATATTCTCACCAGAAGGTAATCAACAGATTTTGCGTGTTCAACCACTTCATACGTAAACATACGGGTAAGCCAAAACCCGGGCAAACACTGGCAATTTTATAGTAAGTTTTGTGAGTTTTGGCACACGCACACAGACACACATATGTACATATACATATGTATATGTGTTGTAGAAATTACGTCATTTCTTATTCAATAAGGAATGACATAATACGTTTGTGTACTAGTTCGAGACATCGCCCAGATCTTTATCTATCATTTTGTTATCGGCCAAACATTGCATCTTACTTGCCTGTGTGTGGAAGTAAGAACGTACAAATAAACAGTGTATATATAATGTTGAATATAATATACTTGATAAGGAATGACGTGCGTATGAGATGTATAGTTCCCACATATTCAATTTCATTATAAGCTTTTATTCTACTCACTACTGCGATTTTAAAATGCACCAATACCACAGCCAATCTTCTGTAGCAAAATAGTATTTATTTTGCATAAAGCCAAACTGAAAAATAAAAATAAAGGCTTATCTGTTAAAAAATCATTTTTAATATAAAATTATTTTACAAATTACTATTGTTACAACTCACAATTTTATTTAGACTACTTTTTAAAAATTATTTTATGTTTTGAGCATCTTGGTGGAAAGTTTGGTAAATTTTCAGATTTTTTTTTTCCAGGTTTTTAAATATTTATAAATTTATTCCTGCAGACCCAAAGTACAGGACATTGACCGTCCCACTGGAACAATTTCATTGGAGCCAAAAATATGGGATGTCTCAGGAAATATGGTACATCGTGGGAAAAATGGGATATTTGGCAACACTTTATGAATATAATAATTATATAATTATAGGCTCCGAAGCGCCGCTTTGGCATGTGTCGGCCTTGGATTTTTGCTGGAATGGTTGGGTAACACTGTAAAATTCATTGTTTGGGTGGAAACAATGAAATATCTTGTTGCTTAATAGTTGGCGCATGCGCATAGAATTTAAGGAGCGAATAAAAGCGGAATAATTTTGTCGAATTGATTTTGGCATACAGTTTCCTTCCTCTACCTTTATTTTCCCTTACCTTCATTACAAAGATATACATACATATGTACCTATATAATATATTTATATATCAGGTGAAAATTGGAAAATGGTACCTACCAGTAATTTTCTTTTCTCATAAAATAAATAATTTTCATCATCTTCACACCTAACCCTTTTTCTAGGTCAATTTTAGTACCCCACTTGCAAACAAACTGAGTAAAAAATAGAGAAAGTTTTTGAAAGAGCACATTTTTCTCCAATTTTCAGGTATACATCTCAGTGCGATATATTCTGGAAATTTTTCAAAAAAGTTCAAATAACATCGAAATTTTATCTTTTAGGATATTTTTTGCCTCCTTATTAATTTTTTCGTGGACTAATCATTGAAATTTGCTGTTTTTGGTTTCAGTTTGTGCTCAACGATATGCTTTTCGATATGATTTCCTGTGAAAAAATCATCTTCTCAGTTGAGAGAGTTATATCAGCAAAAATCCAGTTAGTTAGTTCTCTTGTTGGATTGAATCATTAATTCGTTCGCTTACCGAAGACGTGACTCCAGATCAATATATGCAACCATAAAAACTGAAATATCAGCCATTGAAATTTTACGTTCGGTTCTGGATGCATCCTGTTCAGAAACTAATTGAAAAATTAACTCAAATTTTTTGAATAATTTTTCATAATTTACACTTAATAGGTCTACGTCATTACCTATAAGCCCTGAAGCACTACAAAGTGGCGCTTTGGCTTACGTCAACGCATGACTTTTGTCTACCCAGGACTTGTGCTGTTTTAGAGTCCAAGTGCCTCCAAAGCTTTGCACTCTGTTCCAAGGAAGATCCAAACATTGCCCTGTCAAGTTGTTTCGTTATTAGACGCATTCTTATGGTGTAAAATGAGGAATAGAGAAAATCACTCTTATTTATATAAACTTTTGATTAACTCTTCACCCCTTTCTTTACCAAAATGATAACTGCTGTACCTGCGCTTTGATACAGGAAAAAGAAAAAAAAAAACGCCAAGTTTTAAGGCTGTAGTATCGTGTCTCTTTCATTCATTTTTTTTTTCTTTTTCTTTTACTTGCTCTTCTCTCCTCTCGGGCGCATGGGCAAGAATATTTAAACAATTTTCGTACAATTTATTTTAGTTTTGACTGAAAAAACGGGGTTGTAGGTACATTTATAATGTTGATTCAATAAATCTAGGTTACAAAAAGTGAGGCTCTTTTAGCATTGTTTAAAAAGTATTGAGGTTTGGAGTAGCAGCGTGTTGCGAGTGGATTTTAATTAAAAGGCGATAGTCGTTCATCGAGTCGAAAATGTGTGATGTACAACAGATTGAAATGCAATAAAGTACGAAGATCGTCAGTGTTAACTCATACGAGCACAATTAAAGTATAACGAAAATGAAAGTGCAATTAGTAGTGGGGTTTTCACTAGGCTTTTTTACAAGCTACAATCTCGCTTTTTTAGAAGCTGCGTGTAATGTAAACAAACAAAAGCTGGTTTCTTTACAATTTAGATTTTACTATGTAAAAGTTGAACATCGATTAACTTTCAGATTGTACAATCTCGCTTATGTAGAAGTTGAATTGTGAAGGATTATGAGTCCTAACAAAAACAAGCTTTTCAATTTTAAAAAGTACTCTCTAAAGAAGTCGGTCGATTTTCCAGTGCCGAACTCCAAAAAAAAAATTAGTTTTCTTTTAAAAAATGCCGACTTTCTCAACCCAAGTGGGTGAGTAAGTTCTAAAGAAAAGATATCTTACGAAGATGTGATCGCATTTTATTAAACGCCGTTCATCATAATTTCTTTCAATTTCTTTCCTATTAAAAAAAAGCTCTTTAAATAATTTTGAAGCATCTGTTCAGAAACTCCATTTTTATACTCACTTTGACGATATATAAAGCGGGCAATTTTAGAACCATTTAGAACCAATGTATAAAAAACTTATTTTATACATTGCCTCGGGCACATGCGTCATTTCATACACTGGTCTTAATACCGTATACCTGGTAAGGAATATGGACTTTTACTAGGTATAGCTTCGATTGTGCACGAGGATTTTCCTTTTTCTACATATGACGTATTTCACACACACACTAGCACACATAAAACTGATTAAGCATGAAGTAGAATAATATTTTATGTATTTAGCTTCCTGCATGTGACGTCATTTTACTCACACCAGCACACTAACAAAATAAGCGAGCGTACTTAGTATATAAACGAAGTAGTATGTATACCTTGGTACAAGCTCTACATCATAATGCTTTTTCATTTTTTTTTATTTTATATTTTTATAAAAGTTTCTCCGCTACGAAGATTCTCACCTCTGAATAGCATTGGTAGGCCAGCACTATTGCCAACACGCCACAGAATTTTGTTGAACAGTAGAATGATGGTTAGCATTTATATGTTTCCCATTTGCAAAAATATTTATTTTTCTCTTTTTTTTATTTCTATTTTTTGAGGGAGAGGCGTTGCAAAAAATAGTGTGCGACACACGTGTGTATAGAAGTTGATTGATACTTGTATGATTTGCAGCACGAGCCGAAGGTGAGTGATGCAAAAATCACACTCAGATCAAAATAACCTACTTTATTCGCTTGTAACACTAATAACTTTACTATTATTTTTCTGTTGAACATACCTATCAACTTTCTTAGTTTTTCATTTTCACCGAATTGAAAAAAAAAAGAAAAAAGCCAGAGGTGAGAACTGCGTAACTTTTTTCAAAACTTGTCGAGTATTACAGCTTCAAACACGGCACTTCTTCATTACATCCAGTGACGTCACTACAGGTGGGCCTTGGCTCAATGGAAAAAAGTCCTGTCTTATCGAGAAAAATTGGAAAAAATAAAGGGAAAATGCAGCACAAAAAGTGAAGTGTAGAAGGGGAAAAAATTAAATAAAATTATATATATTTTTTAATGTGATAACATTTTTATTTTCTATATGGGATCTGTTTTCAAATTTGATGTTTCTTTATTTTCCTATTTTTTCTCACACATCGATAAAATATCCGATATTGGTTTACATGCATTTTTATAGAGGATGAGGATCGGAGATGAAACAAGAAAGAAAGATTTAAAGAAAGATTTGATTGAAGTTCCATCCAAGAAGCGAGTGTATTTCAAAGAAGATACATAATTTAAGCAAAGTACATTTAAGTTTGATAAACGAATGTTAACGGAAATAAACGAATGAGCGGTGGAAGTGGTATATCAGTGTAGCCGCAAATTGATATAAATAAATTGTATATTATATGTGATCGTGCGTTCGCAGGAGTGAGAGGGGAGAAGGATTGGTGGTCTCAACACCCCCCTACAATCTTTTGAACCGATCACAACTGCGGGTGTTGTAACAATGTTTAAAAGTTTACAAGTTTTTTATTACATTTAAATATATGATTACATAAAAAATGAAAAGAAAAAAAATAAAATGGTGAAACAATGTGTATAAAAATTAAAAAAATTGGTAACTAGATTGGACGATTATGGTAAGTTCATATTTTGATTATTTAATATATATATATAAAAGATAGATTAAGATAGTAACATGCATTTTTATTTTTTATTTTTTTTATTATATAAAGAGATAAACAGCATGCATTAAACAGGGTAAGTATAGATAATGTATAGTTATTTAGAATGTAAGTTTTTCAGGTATAGATATGAAATATTTTGTTTTGTATGGTTACAGGTGTGGATTTGATATTGGATATGACATTTTAAGGATCAAGATTTGTGGATTCAAGGATTTTGAGAGTTAGGGAAATGTGCTGCTTACTAGATAAGGCTTTTGTGAGTAAGTCAGCTAGTTGGTCTTCAGTAGCTATCTGTTTGAATGTGAATATTTTGTCGTTATAGGCTTGGGCAAGTCCATAACATTTGATCATGAGAGCTCGAAGTTGTTTCTGACCTCCTCCAGAAATGACATGAATAACAGAGATATTGTCTTC
Organism: Ericerus pela; assembly: GCA_011428145.1. Taxonomy (NCBI): domain Eukaryota; kingdom Metazoa; phylum Arthropoda; class Insecta; order Hemiptera; family Coccidae; genus Ericerus; species Ericerus pela. The sequence continues at coordinate 92,112 of WOFM01000730.1, forward strand.
ATATACTGTTACAGGAGTGTCAACTGAGAAGAATTCACGGTTGAGGAGCCAAGCGAGTTCGATATCCTCAAAGGAATCGTGAAGAGCTATTAATTCAGCTGCTGTGGACGATGAAGCATGAATGTTTTGGCGATGAACGCCCCAATTTACGAGGTCACCATACATTGTAATTAAGTAGCCAGTTATGGATTTACCTTTTTCTAATTCTTTTAAATTTATAGGTTGATCATCAATGTCGGGGGCATAAGATGCATCGACATAGGCGGATATGCCTTCAGAATTAGATCTATAAACCAATGCAAAATCAATGGTTGTTTTAAGGTATCGGATGATACGACGTACGTGGTTCTTTTTGGTGTCATCAGAACAATTTTGAAATCTGGACAGGTAATTAACAGAGAAGGATATGTCTGGCCTTGTGCCTCTAGATACATATAATAATGCGCCAATCATAGATCTATATTCCTTGTTGTCAGTTCCTTCATTTTTGCTCAACTTTAAGCCTGTCTCCATAGGCGTTTTGGAAGGATTTGAATCACATAATTTGAATTTTTGGAGAATCTTTTGGATTTGGATTTTTTGAGTGAGCTTTATAATTTGTGATTCACGATTTCTTTCTATTTCAAAACCAACAAAATGAGATGGATTGTTTATGACTTTCATGGTGAAACGTGTTTCAAAATGAACGGTTATTTCGTCAATCCATTCGGGGCGATTGGTTGCTAGCAAAATGTCATCTACGTAGATTATCATGAAGGCAATTCCATCTGATTCATCTCTACGTGTGTAGACACATCTGTCGATTTTGGATTTTGTAAAATTGGATGTTGAAAGATGAGTATCCAGTAACTCAATCCAATTTTTACTTGATGTTTTTAAACCATAAATGGATTTTTCGAGTTTTAACAATTTCGTTTTATCAACATTGCAACCTAGGGGAATGTTTAGAAAGATGTCGTTTTTTATGTTTGAGTTGAGGTAAGCAGTTTTGACATCATATTGAACAAGTTGTAGGTTTAATAGATTGGTTACGGATAAGATCCACCTAATTAGCCAGAGTTGCACAACAGGTGCATAAGTTTCTGTCATGGTATATTCGGATCGATCCATAAAACCTTTGGCTACAAGTCTAACTTTTGGGCACATTATTCCTCTTTCATTGGCTTTGGCTGTAAATATCCAACGTGTATCAATTGGTTTAATGTTGGGTGTACGATCTACTATTTTCCATACTTTAAGGTCTGACATTGATTGCAGCTCATCATTGATAGCCTTTAGCCACTCTTTCTTAAATGGATTTTGAAAAATATCGCTGAAGCTTACCGGCATACAATCTTCTATGAATTGTGAGTCTTCTGATGAGGCTTGTTTTAGTACATTGACCCTATAGATTGCCTCAATTTCCTCTTCTAAAGGTTTGACTTGCAATTCCTCTGGTTTACAGGTAAAGTCGGCTAATGTTTTCGTCTCATCAAATTTAACATCACAGGATTTTTAGGATTTCATTTTTATGGGGTCCAATATCTGATAACCTACATTCGAAAATCCGATTAGAATGGTTTTTAAAGCTCGGGGCAGGAATTTTGGGTCGAGATGCTCCTCTTCATTCTTCTTGGCTCTTACTGCTGATTGCTGTCGTTGTTCAATAGGAACATGTTTATATGCAATAGCACCAAAGACTCGAAGATGGGATATATCGGGTTTAGTCCCGTATAATTTTTCGTAAGGGGTAATATTTCCTGAATTAACGCGGGTTGGACTTCTATTGATGATATGGGCGGCAGCTAGTACAATTGTTGACCATAATTTGAAATCAATTTTTGCGTCATATAGTATAGCTCTAACTCTTTCAAGCAGGGTTCTGTTTTGCCTTTCGGCTATAGCATTTAGTTCGGGGGTATATGCCACACCATCATCTAAAGTTATTCCTTTTTTGGAGGAGAATTGTGTCATTGTAGTGTCGGAATATTCCTTAGCTTGGTCAGTTCTTAATACGGAGATGGGATCATTTGGGAACTTAGTATGGAATGATAAATAGTACTCTTTAAACTTATCAAATGCCTGAGATTTTCTTAATATGGGGAAGGCTAGAGTATATTTTGAATAGTGATCAATGAATGTTATAAAAAATTTTTCTCCGTTATAAGCTTCTTGAAAGGGTCCCATGATGTCTGATGAGATTACTTCCATTCTTCTTGTTGGTCGAGTTCTCACACCATGATGACCAAGTCGGGTGGATTTAGCTTTTAGGCATATTTCACATGTGGCAAAGTCATCGTCCTTAAATACCAAATTTTGGGGCATACCTACAACTACTTTAGATAATGTCTTTAGGCTTTTGCCACTTAGATGACCTAATCTTCTGTGCCAAAGTGTTTTAGTTTTGCTAATATTTTTTCTGTGCTTCCTGTTTATTCTAACACTTTCTCCGTTTAATTCGTTCTCTGATTTGGAATAAACCTCCTGATTGACTGCTTCCACTGCAGTATCTTGTAAATTTTGAGGGTGGTCAATGTTTTCCTGCTCTCCTTGTGGATTACTAGTTTCAGCCTCAATCTGTTGTTCAAAATTTTGATTTAGATCATCTATATGATCTTCCTGTTCTACTGACGTACTAGGTACAGGCATACATACAAGCTCCTGATAGACCTTATTATCTTCATCTTCTTCTACTATCTCGTAATCTATGTAGTACATTGAACCTCTCTTTGGAGCGGTTATTGTGACTTCACCAGTATGTTTATTTATAATGTCTGCATGATCAGTGTCGGTTATTATTTTGAATATTCCTGACTCCATGATTTTAGCACCTGACCAAATATCAAGGCTTAAATCAGGATCGTAATAGACTTCTTTTAAGTGTATGGTGGAAAATTCTGCATTAGAATTGCAAACGTTGACGTACATAGATCCAACATGAGTGGGGTTTACAAGTACACCTTTTTTAGCACAAAGTGCTTTACGAGTATTGTCAACTTTGCGTATGTTTCTTAATTTTGAAAGATCGTTGACCATATGGTCATCTGCTCCATTATCTAATAACATCGTATGGAGTTGATTTTTTTTTTGGGGGGGGGGCGGATTTTGATACTGTTGGGGGCTTGGGCCATTGAAATTCATCGTCGATGTTATCAAAACTTAAGTGATTCAAGTTTGAATGTAACATCATTGAATATTTAACACGAAAATTTGATTTTTCATTTGTCTTATTTTGGGAGTTCGTGTTATTGGAATTCTGGGATTTCAAACTACTGTTCTGATTAGGGGGTTGTGGAGTATTACCTGTATTAGAAGTTTCATTCGGGCATGTTCTAGACATGTGACCTTTTTTATTACATCTAAAACACGTAACATCCATTTGGGAAATGTTATCTTTAGGGGGATAACTATTTTGTTTGTTTTGACTATTTTTGTGATCGTTTAGATAACTGGTTGTATTATAATTCGTATTGGGATTATTTGGGTTATTATTATTTCTAAAGTTTCTGAAATTTCTTTTATTATTCATCGGTTGATATGATGATTTGGGCTGATCAAACCCGGGAAATGTTTTATTAGAGTATTCAATACGATCACATTTTTCAAGTATCATTTTTGTAAGTCTGACAGTAGTTCGTTTTTCTATTTCTAATTGACGGAATTCGGAGAAGACAGTATCAAATTTTTCAGGTAAAGATATCATTAACTGATCGATTTCATCTGCTTCAGATAGGGGGTAATTAGCATCTCGTAGTTCTTCTACAATAGTTGAGAAATATTCTAAGAATCTGCGGATGGTACCTCTCCTTGGATCGAAGCGAAGGGACTGAAATTTTGATTTTAATACCATGATGTTAGTAGAGGTTTGATTTCTGTATCGGGCATCCAAAATTTTGAAAATTTGAGAAACAACATCGCAAGTTTTGATATGATGAAGAATTCTTTTATCAAGTCTTTCGAAAATGTGGGCTTTGGCCCGTTCCTGAGTTTGGAAAAATTTGAGCCATTTAGATGAAAGGCGTTCTTCCGATGATGTGTAAATATAGCTAGTTTCACGAGCAGTTGGAAAAATTGTGGAATGGCACCTTTTACCAATTAGTGTGCTGATTACAGTTGCACGCCATCCCTCATAGCCATTTCCATGGAAAGTATTCGAGACACGATCATTGTTGTCAGTGTTCATAATTAATGAATTGACTGAACTTAAATAAAAAAAAAAAAAAGAAAATGGATGTCAATCCCCAGCAAATGCCGCAAGACTAGGATTGCCGTACCTGTGTAAACCAAACAATGTATTGTATAGACGATAGTATTTAAGTTTGTCCTTATGTGATTCTCAAGTAGGTCCACTCTGGGCAAGAGACAACACACATTCAAGATGAGATTGGACACTTCCCATAAAAAAAATAAAAATGAAATAACAAGACTTTTACAACCCAAAATGATTCGTAATTGAATTCAATGAAACAAAGTAATAAATAATAATAATGAAATAAATGAAATAGTGAAGGTGAAATGAAGTTAGCTACTTTCAGACTAGGGAATTAGGAAAGAAATATAAATAAAAATTTGGATAACAGGGGAAAGAAAAATTCAACGCTGTATCCCAATAAAACAAATAATTCGTAATAAAAATGAAAAATTTAAAAAAAATATATATGGCTGGTGATTTGAAGAGAGAAAATAAAATAATCACCAGATGTAATGTAAAATAATTCTTTTGGTAACTTAAGATTAAAAAAAAATTCACAGTAGAAAAAAAATTTTGTAAATGGCAAAAAAAAATTGAAATTGGAAAAATAATATTTTCGTTTTAACTAAATAAAATTGTACAAAAATAAAATAATTGTGAGATTGAAATTAATTTAGTTTAAGTATTCGAATAAGAAGAAAAAGTATAAATTCAAAAAAAAAATCGTTTAAGTATTTTCGACACAATTGTGCAACTGCAAAAATTTTCAAGTTGCAACAAAATGGTGGTTTGAATATGAAAACCACGCCAACGTATTTATTCAATGGACGAAGATAAGAGTTTGTAGGTTCGTTACACTTAACAAAAGGTTAATGTACAAGTTCGAACGAATGAACGGAACAAGCTGTGCTTACGTCACGAGTTGTACACTCCAAGACAAAAGTGGCTGCAAAATTTTGCACGCAACTTGCCAAAATTTGTACTTAGAAAAATTTTGAAAAGGCCAAAATTATTTGAAAATAACGATATTTTCAAATATACGAGTTAAATTTTGAATCCGAAAAGTTAAGTTATGCAAAAATACGAAATTTTATTCGAAAAATACGAGAAAAATTACGAAAAATATATTTTTTATTACCTTTTTTAGCGGAAATTTTTGTTTATTACCCTTTTGACTGATGGTTTTTTAATTTCAGGTTCGTCTTTCAAGATTTGTGAGATGATGCTCTGGACTTCGATGATTGAACTGCGCTTCGGTTGTTTAGGACATACTTCGGTGAGTGTTTGAGTTGAAATTTTGAGGTTTATGTTGATGCCAAATGATGAAGTTTGATTGAAATGATGAATTCTTGAATTTGATGGTGATGATTTTGAAGCTTTTACGTTGATTTCTGATCAATTTCTGATGGCTCAAGGCGATTTATTACCAATATTATAACTTCGGCGAATTAGTTCATACACAAGCAGGGCAGACACTAATGATTTTACTAACTTTTGAGCAACACAAGCAGGGTTCTCAAACAGTTAAGTAATCGACGAGTCTTGGAATCTTCGTACACTTGGCCGGATTATACACAAGTAGGGCAAATCCAATTCAGCAAAAGACGAAATTCATTAAATGTTTACAGCACTCAAATATTTTTCGAAGACAAAAAAAATATGACTCGAAAAAGGAAAAAAAAAAAAAATTAATAAGTTGGAACTATGTTACCCAACACAAAAACAAAAATTACAAAAATGACTAAAAACACAATTATTCACGAAAAGTATTAAAAAAAAATTTTACTTAGAAAATTCACAATAAAAGATTTTAAAATGTTTAAAAAGTTTGTTTCAGGTACAAGGATTGTTACCGAGCTATGCTACCATATAGATGATGAGGATCGGAGATGAAACAAGAAAGAAAGATTTGATTGAAGTTCCGTCCAAGAAGCGAGTGTATTTCAAAGAAGATACATAATTTAAGCAAAGTACATTTAAGTTTGATAAACGAATGTTAACGGAAATAAACGAATGAGCGGCGGAAGTGGTATATCAGTGTAGCCGCGAATTGATATAAATAAATTGTATATTATATGTGATTGTGCGTTCGCAGGAGTGAGAGGGGAGAAGGACTGGTGGTCTCAACAATTTTCCATTTAACATCGAAAAATATAGATTTTTTTATATATCGAATTTTTATAAACCAGATCGATATTTATTTACATGTATTTCCCATTTAACATCCAAATCGAATTTTTATCAATATATTAAGTAGCTAAAATATTTACTGGAAGAAAATTGGTCGGTGAATCGAGTAGAATCCATCCATGGATTAAAGTCAAATAATATGAAAATGTTATTACATTAATTGTAATCAGCTTCAGCCACTGATACAGACCACTAGTTTTTTACCCATTTGATTGCATTATCTTGGATTCTTAGGCCCATATTCACAAACGTTACTTTAACCTCCCTTCACTTAAATTTCACTTTAAAAAATGTTTTTGCCCAATTTCGCACTTAAACATATGGAAACATCGTAAAACAAACCACTCTTTTAAATACAAAATTGTGCCAAAAGTCATATTCAAGTGAAGTTTAAGTGAAGGGAGGTAAAAGTGACGTTTGTGAATATGGGCCTTAGCCCACTTTAACCCACGTAAAAAAAAAAACGCTGGTGACGCCATTTATTTCATCAACACAGCTGCAGCTATTCTGTAACAATAATTTAGAAAAAAAAAAAAAAAAAAAATTTTAAATGCATTTTTAACTGCAGCGCAATTGAATTCCACTTCAATTTCAGTGTTTTTTATTTATAAAGGTAGGGCAGAGACTGGAGAGAAATGTGATACCTAATTAAAAAAATAGTCGGAACGTAATCTTCCCTCACCATTCTATTTTATTAGGCATAATGTTCGCCTACGACGAGGCCAACGTTTATTTTGTCGAGAAAATGGGAATGTTATCGTCGAATTTGGTGGTGGCGTCTGTAGTAAGTGAACAACATAAAACCCCAAATTCATCGATCATCATTTTCATGATCCCAGACTGAATGTGAAGTGTAGACATACCTGCTGAAGTATTTCTCAAATAAATTTCCATCGTCAGACGCGCAGGATTCGCGCAGATAATGCCGCGTGTCGATACACTCACCTCTCCACTCCCCCTGTCCTTGTCGGATCGACCCCCATTAGCGGATGCACTACCAACGACCAAAAAAAAAACCAAAAAATCCAGCGTTTCAAATGCGACGGCGTTGCGTCGAAAAACGCGCGCGCGCACGCGCGCTACCGCTGTCGCCGCCGCAGCCGCCGCGGCCGCCAACGGCGACGGCGTCCCTTTGATTGAGAAAAAATTTTATTTAGGAAACTGCCAGCAGCGAGTTTACGAGAGAAGGCGCGGCGACGACGTTTGTCGGGGCCGAACACGACCAGCCGACAGAAAACGAAGGGGGGCACACTGCTTTATGAAAAGGGAAAAAAAAAAAAGAAAAAAGTAAGTGCCGCGATCCGCAACGTAGGGGAGGGGGTTTTGAGCTCGAGCATTACGACGTACACAGAGGCCAGCACGCCAAAAACGCATACTCCGCCAGAAGTGGGAAAGGCTGTGAAACACACGTAAGCAGATAGCTGCGTGCGTTTGTGTATAAATGTGCAGATTTCGGTGCCGTAAACATACAAAGGTGGCACTTGGTAAAGAGGAAAGGGTAGGGGCGTCGTCGTCGTCTATACGTGTCTACGTATTATTACAGCGCAGCGTACAGTCGACGTTGTGGATGCTACGCTGCCAAAAGTGCGCCGGGACGCTAACCCCCTTTTTTCTCCTTTTACTTTTTTTTTTTTTTTTTTTGTTTTGTTCATCTTTTTTGTTCTCGCTCTCTCATTCTCTCTCGCTCGCACTCTCGCTCGCCGTTCGCGGTTCTCTCTCTTTTCTGCTTTTTCCTACAACCGAAAGCACACGAACGCACGCCGAGTGGCGTCCACGTCATTTGTCAATGTCCACGGCAACGTACACGCCCGGGCGTTGCCATGGTTACCCAACGAAATTTTTTCTTTTTTTTTCTTTTTTACCTTCTTTTTTCCTTTTGCTTTTTTGTCTCTCTCTCTCTCTTTTTTTTTTTTAGTTTTTGGTGAATTCAACGCGCTTACGCGCACCGTACTGTACGCCGCTGCCGTCGCCGCCGCCGCCGCAACGTACCTTCACAACGGCGAAAACCCTTTTCAGCATATTCAGTACACTGGTGCGGCTATGAGCGCTGCTGCTGCTGCTGCTGTCGCTGCTTCAGTAAAAGCTACAGAGTTACTGCTGATCTGTGCCGTCGTCGTCACTGTACCTATTGTGAATTTTATTTGTCGGAAATGGGAAAAAGGAGAACAACTGTTTTAAACCAAAAAAAAATAAATAAATAAAAAAACCAAAAAAACCAAAATACTCAAACCTCCCACAAAAAACAGGAAAATTGCGAAAAGAAAAGAATTCTAAAGAAAAATGGGCATTCTTATTTTATCGTATGGGTACCCTTTAATTTTCGTACCTATGACTGCGGAAAATTGAAGCGAGTGCATATGATTATTTTGCGCAAAAACCCGTTTATATGACCGTTGATACGTTGGCCACGATTTTAGTTTTTTTCAGGATGGCCAAATTTTATAGTCGTCGTAATTTGTAAATAAGTGGAAAAAAATCTCCAGTGCCGCACAACTTCACTAGAAGACCCAGTTTGCGAATTAATTCATAATTTAAAGCCTTTGAACTATAAGTTTATAATTTTACTGAAGAAAAAAAAAAATCCCTAAAAAATAATATTAAAATTGTTTTATTTTATTCAATAATTATTCTTTTAGAATTTTTTCAAAAAAATTATGTCAAAAAAATTCAAACGGTCCAGAACTTTTTTCATCGTAGTGAAAAAGTATTTCTTTGGTCAAATTCGAATTTGGCAACATACAATTCGTTGAATTTAGCAATTTTGGTTCGCAGCAGTCTACGTTTGCGCGGCGTAAGGAAATGCGTATGCTGGAAAAATACTACGAAAATAATTATTTTACATTGCTTCAGAATTTCAACCATAAGTTCAATGACCCAGAAAACCTCAATTCGAAATACATGAATGAATTGCAAAAAAATTATAGAAAATTATCGATCTTTTTGACAATATTGACAAACTATGGGGCTGCCGGAATGAATATGTAAAAAAAAAGTTTGCACCCCATCGCAAGAATTTTCATTATTTCCTATTTCTTATTAAAAAACTCCTTCATTCATTAAAATTCTTCTTCATTGCGATCCTAGATCGCATAGAATCATTAAATTGATATTCTTACCTTGCAAATGATGCTGCTTGATAGATTATGAAAAAGTCGATCTATCGATGTTTCGTTACTAAAGTCATAGGTTTCTTATAGTTTTTCCGAAAACTATGAAAGCAATATTCCCGAAATTTTTAACAAAATTTGTCCGATATGAATACTATCTGCGACCGAAATTTCAGCCATAGTTATTCGGTAGTTTTCTCCTAATGCCGGAAAAACCACCCTATCGATGTTTTATTAAAATCATTTTTACCGTTGTTTACGTCTTTTGTCAAAACTACTGAAGCAGTAGATAGGTACAAATTTTTACCAGACACGCTCCCACAGAGAAACTATCTCCCAACAAAATTTCAGTCCGACATTTTTCGTAGTTTTTTCAGAATCCTGGAAAAACAACCTTTCTCTGAATTTTTTATTTTGCTTTTCCATATCGGAAACTATTGAGCCAATAGGAAACAAACTGCTTTCTGACCTGCTCCTGCATGAAAACTTTCTCTCGTGAAAATTTTAGCCTTATCTGGTCGGCAGTTTTCTTCAAACCGGGAACACAAAATTGAGCGATATAAGCTTATAAATACATTATAGAAAATTGGTACGTAAGTAAGAAAAAAATTAGGTCAAATTGAAAAAATTATGCCAATCGTTTTCTTTTGTCGTGAAACGGATAATTTTCATCATCTTAGTACCCCGTTTGCAAACAAATTGAGTAAAAATAATTTTAGGTTGGAAGAATGAATTTTCAATGTCGCTCTGCAGCAGTAAAAACCATTTCGGTGTTGCCATTGTACCTCTTGCGTCCGGATGTTGCGCAATACGTCAGTTTTATTGGAGGCGTGAAATTTTCTATTTAATCATAAATTCAATAAGCAAATCCGCAGAAAAAAACTCTGGCGCAGCATCACTTCACTAAAATACCCAGTTTACCAATCCATCCATTCATCATTAAAACTATTGAAATAACAAAAACCTTAAAATATAGCCTAAATAAAAGTTTTTATAAAAATAATGTTTAAAAACATTTTTAAATAATTAACACGCGAATAAACTAATGAATCCTGGCTCCAATTTCAACTGATTCCAGGGCCGTAACTGAGTGTGTATTTTCCAAAAGTGTCAAATTTTGTAATGGCTGCCATTCAAAAACCAGCAGATCGATTTCGCTCAAATTCAAAATCAAACCATTCCCTAATAGTCTCCAACTATCATAAAAATTTCGAGCCAAAATCTTATAATTTGCGGGAATTATCGTGATGACAACGTGGTGGGTTTGCAAAACTTTAAGAACCCCTTCCTCCAAAACTACTGAATGAATTTCAACAATTTTAATACGAATGTTTTGCCAATGAAAGCGTCTAACACTATCTTAAGTTTAATTGTCATAAGTCAAAAAGCGGAGGTTCCACAGACTCCCAAAAAATGCCAAAATCAGTAAAAAGTGTCAAATTTGTAATGGCTGCCATTCAAAAATCAGACGACCGATTTCGCTCAAATTCAATACCAAACCAGTCCCAAGTAGTTTGAAACTACCATAATAATTTCAAGCCAAAATATACAAATTTACGGAAGTTATCATGATGACAATATTCTGGGTTTGCAACATTTTAAGAACCCCTTCCTTAAAAATTAACAAATTAATTTCAAAAATTTTAACACGAATGTGTAGCCCAGGAATGCTTCTAACACTACCCCAAGTTTCATTGTCATAGGTCGAACAGCGGAGGGTTCACAGACTTCCAAAAAGTTCCAAAATGAGCAGAAAGGGGAAATATATATATATATATTGTGTACAGAAGAATTTGAGTGACCTATATATTCGTGATCTACCACTCAGGATCGGCGCTTTTCCACAGGTTCCACATCCAGGTCCCGTCATTGCACTGAATGCAATAGTGAAAAATACACTAAAAAAAACTTAATATATACATTGTCATTGTCTGATACATTGTCTGGACAACGACAAAGAATATCATTCTGATTTAGGTAATGGGAGGGCGTCAAAAAGTTTGTTCGCACAGGGTGGCAAAAAAGTTAGGTACGGCCCTGACTGATTCCAGAATACCCTCTCTGCTGGTCTATTGAAATATTATTAAATAGAAACGTCATTACTGCTGCTGAAAAGACGTTTGTAACCCATTGCGCCAATCCATTGCGCCATTAACACGAAAAGCGATACTTCAGGTAACACAGAGGGCTTGCTTTTCTCTGGCAGTTTTCTGACACACATTTTTCTCAAAAACTGGAAATTGAAAAGCGGTTCTTTTTTGGTTTCTTTTTTCAAAACATGAAAATAAATTTGATGGAAAAAAGTCAGACTTTGGAGTTGACAGTTCTTCACTTAGAGATGGACGTCCTTTCAAAATTCTCATCCCAAATTCAACAATTTTACCGAATTAAAGTTAATTTCATAATTTATTTTATCGAATCCTGTCTACCTCCATAGTATAACTACCTACTAATATCGTACAAAACAATGTAACTTCAATTGCTTTTTCCTGAAAGGCGTTTTTTCTTCATTTGTCACTTTTATTCGTAATTCGAACGTAAAATTCGCCCTGGGAAAACTTGAAGTAGGCTATAGGCTGAAGAACTTTTTTTATTGCTTACAAACTAAAGTCTTTGGAAAATTTTAATTAAGTTTTATTTGTTAAATAAATTTTCAGTAAATATATTTTCAAATTCTTAAAAAAAAAAATAAAAATATCAGTGAAAACCACATTAAAATTGGTTGGATAGAATGGGAGAAAATGAATGGTAAAGTTGAGTTGTCAAAAAATGTTGTGATATTTTTTGAGCAATGGGTGTGATGTCATAGAATTGACACATCAGCAAACTTTTCACCTCTTTCATAGGTTTCTCATTCATTCATTCCTCACTCTCCTGTGTTTGTACATTGGTTTAGTTAATCTCATCAATTTAGAAAGTTCATGGTGACTGTGAGGGAGGAGAAGGAAGCATGTGAACTTGCACCCCCATCCACCCTTATTTATAGACAAATTCAAAACATTGAAAACAATAAATACTAAGAAAATCAAAAACCAATTATTCCTTATTTGTTTTTATATTAGAGCACAGCCTTGGAAAAAATTTTTGGTGGTGCCTGAGGAGTTATTTACTTTGAGGGCTGAGTTCATATTTGCAACCCATTTTTAGATTTAACCCTTCATTTAGCCCCATGTAGCCCAAGAAATGGAATTAAGATAATATTCTTGGTGTAACGTATATTTTCGTCTATTTTTAGAAATGACGAACATATTTGTCCACACATTTTCAAATACCAAAACGTAGATATTTATCAACAATAATCATCCTATAACTCTTTATAAACATCCACTAAATTACCCGTATTTGATTTTATGAATATAGATATACCACCTGTATATTCATGACCTACTTGTGCCTGTCCCTCGAGTACTCAACGAGTCAGCACAACCCTATAATAACAACACCCTACCTCACTTAGCCTATCTGACACGTACCTTTTCATACCCTGAACGAGGATATAATCCCTCGATTCAGTGAAAGAAGACACAGTTCCTCGACAGTTACTTCTAAGTATCTGGAACCTATCTAGTAGAAGTCTCTAGTGAACAGATAGTCTTGTCAAAAGGATTGTGATTGGATATGTATAAATATTAACGTATTAATGTATGTACTGTGATGTACAAAGTATTATTTTATTAAATGTGTAAATTCACTCGTGTGTTTTAAAATATTATTGAGTCTCTATTACACGTTAAGGTCCAATATAGCTTGTGGATGATAAACTTGAATTATTTTAGAAGTATTACTGCTTTTCTAGTACGTGATATTTTGTGTATGGTGTAACATCGAAAGTGGTTCTAATTAGGTACATTACCACCTCTTTTGGCCGTTACATTTGGATGTTATTGAGTGATACATCAATAATATTGTTTTTTGAGGCTCTGAGTTTACATTTACAATCCATTTTTAGATTGAAACCCTCCTTGGCCCCCCGTGACCCCAAATAGGGGGTTAAGATAATATTCTTTGATATTATTGAGTGATATATCATTAATAATATTTTTTGAGGTGCTGAGTTTAGATTTGCAATCCATTTTTTGATCAAACTCCTTATTGAGCCCCCTGTCACCGCAAACAGGTGGTTGAGATACTATATGTAGATATTATTGAGTGATACATCATTAATAATATTTTTTGAGGTGCTGAGTTTAGATTTGCAATCTATTTTTAAATCGAACACCTCATTTACCCCCCTGTGACCCTGAAAAGGGGTTTAAATAAAATTCTTAGATATTATTGAATGATACACCAAAAATAATGTTTTTTGAGGCACTGAGATTATATTTACAATATATTATTAGATTGAACCACTTTTTCTCTTTCAATGACCCTAAAAAAGGGATTGCAATTATATCTTCAATTATTATTGAGTGATTTATTAGGTATTGGATGCCCATGTTTTTTGAGACCAACAAAAAACAACAAAATTCAGTAAAACCACTTGCCCAGCTTACTTGTAAGAAAAATAAGATTTTTGTATTTGTACTCGGAAATTTGTAAAACATTATAAACAATATATCACACAGTAAAATGTGAAAAGTTAAAATTGGCTAGTTATATCTGAATCACTTTTGATCACATTATAAGGAGTTGAATAAAGAAATACATGTCAAAATAAATTTTCAAGTCTAAAAAAATTATCAACAATGTAACAAAATATAATAGGGAAATTCAAAATTAGCCCATTTCAAAGCTCCTGTGGGATCACATAATGGGTAAAATTAAGAAATTACGTCAAATTCAAAATCAGCAGCTAAAAAACTATTACAAATGATGTGTTACGCTAAAAAATATGAAAAGTCAAGAATAAAATAATGTCAAATTTGAACTTGGTGCCTCAGAATATGTAAAAAAACAAAATTGGGCCCTTTTTTGAGTCCCTTTGAGTCAAAATATTGATCAAATTAAAAAACTTAAGGTCCAATTTGAACTCCATACCTCAAAAAATATTTTTTTAAGGCATAAACAAACAATATTATACCACCTTTGTGTTGAGTTGGATAATTTCAGTGTATATATGTTGAAATTTCCAAGAAAATGAATTTTTGGCCCATATCTGCTGCCCCTTTCTTATTTTTGGGATTTCAAAAAAAAAAAAAAAATTAGATGTGATACTCAAGCACCCTCATACCAATTTTCAACCTTCTACCTCAGTGGGAAGTACAAAAAATAAATACAGATAGAAACCTAAACTAATTGAATCTTATTTACTTAGGTGATAATTTAGACTTTGAGCTTTTTGTGCCAAAAGTTTTCTTGGGTCCTGAAATGAAATGTGCACCCACCCTTGCTTCAAAGTCATTTTTTAAAGTCAATTTTGTTCAGTAAATTTTCACCAAAAACCTACTTAAAAATGAAATAATTATGAGATGCATTGAAATCAGCAACCTCTGATAATGCAAAATACAAAAACGTCAATTCTGTGACATCACAACAACAGGGTGCACATCGAGGTACCATTTTTGGTGCAGCTCAACTTTGACATCTTATATTTTCCTTTCTATTTAATATTTTTCAAAAAAATTTCAGAACCTTCATTCACAGGCTTTAGACTATATCTCCCATTAATTTAAAGTAATTCTGAGAGTCATGTCCAGTACCCTATTCTCCAGCAAACATTGACAAACTGGCAGATTCTTGTGTACATTAGTGTGGCAATTGGAAAATTTATTTGAAATTAAGAAAAGTAGCCACTCATTAAAAAAAAAGCTGTGAGAAAAGTCCGCTGAAAACTTGTAGGCCTATTACTAAAGATTCTCTATCGGTTACACAGCCTTGGTATATACGTATTTATACTATAGGCCTGCTATATTTTAAAACCGAGTCGAAGCTAAAAATCGCAATTTCATTATTTTAATATATTTTAGAATATAAAAATTGGAATAGAGAAGACGAAAAGACTGCTTTCGGGGCGAAATAATTTTAGAGGAGGGGAAAAAGAGCATCAGAGGTAAAAAAAGAAAAAGAATAGAAATTACGAGAGAAAATTGAAGTTGACCCTTCGACCAAAAGCGGCCACTTGTGCAAATACTTGTGTGCTATTTTCGTAAGAGGGTTGAAACACGTGTTGGGAATGGACAAGATTTTCAAGGAGTCACTTAAGCAACTCATTTATCACCGTGGCCTAATATACGAATGAATTTAAACCCATTAACGGAGAATTGAAAATTCGTCTTATCAACCAGACATGCGAACACTGTAAAAACTAATCAACGTTTTTATCGAATACTTTGACGATTTCAACGAGGTGTACCTTGAGAGAAAAGGAAGAAAAGTAAAAACTAAATAATGACAGGTTTTTTGGAAACTCGCCGGCAGGAAAAATAAGAATATTTTGCGAGCAAACTTGACGTCGTCTTTTAAAATGTAAAAAAGTACCTATGAGAAAGAGGATTGGTTTGAAAATATATTTGAACTGGGAAGCCGAACGAGGAACTGTAATTTACCGAAAGACTGACCCACCGGATCAAAAAGATGGACGTGTATATTTTATTTCTCGAATCGGTATTTAAGATCAGTAGCTCTTCGAAACAGTTAAATCAAAGGCAGTGAATTCCAATTTAGCCAAAATTTTTACAATGTCGAAAAATGAAGAAATAAACATTCCAAAAAAAAAAAAAGGAAAAAGTCATCAATTAACCGATTTTTGCGACTGAGATCGAGCCAGAGGGGTGAAACACCCATTTCCAACCCCCGCTATAAGAGCCCCTGTTTAAGAGGTTGAGAATGGGTGATAATAGAGATAAGTGCCACATTCCGTTTCATCCGTATTGGTTGAATGTGATAATAGGTGCCTCAATTTGATTTCGACCTAAATTATTCGATATTAAAGTCGACTGGATATTTTTTTTCTCGAAAATTTAAAAACACACAAAGTCTACATAAATCTGAGAAAACAAATTGCCATCATTGCATAGAACAGCGGCGTAAGGTAGGTGTGATATTATATCAGTGGGGGTAATCAGCTCTTTTTTTATTTTTTTTTTTGGGTGGACCAAGGATGCGCCATCAGAAGCAGGTTAAAGGTGTACGTCGTCAATTTTCATGGGGAGCGGTATAGTGTGGATGTGTGACAGAGTGAAGGATGAAAATGACAAAATTTTGGTAATATTTTAATGCTGAAATTCAGGGCCGGCCAGTACATGGGCCACAACTTTGTTGGGGTGGGCCGCGGTCCATTCTGGCCTACCCCTGGTTACGCTGCTGTATTTTATGTTTTATGACATTTTTGTGAAGAAAATGTGTTTTAATGTTGAGGATTAGACGTATTTTCAGAAATATGAGAGCCTAAATTCATTGGTTTTAGAATATCCGTAGCAGTTTACAGAAAGTTTGCTCGGTGTAATGGCATAAAAGAGTCTTGGTAATTTAGTTTTAGACCACTTTCAGTGTTATACCATATACGAAATACCAATACCAGGAAGTATCAATATCTCTGTAATATTTTAAAATAATCAATTTATTATCCATTAACTATTGTGGACCTTACCTGTTGAGAGACTTTATAAAATATTTCAAACACAAAGATTAATTAAATACTTTTAATAAAATAATAATTTGAATGACACAAGTACATAAAATAATATTTCAAACACTAATAATAGGTTGAACATCGGGATTAGACCCTTAGACAAAGACTGTCTATTTTAAAGCTAACTGGTAGCACCGTGTACCGTGTACTTTGTAAACTTCGTCGAGTCTGAGTCGTGCGAAGAAAAAGAACAGCCAATTTTGAAATTTTGATTGATGAACGCGCAGCAACACTGCGAAAGGGTTGGCAAGTAAAAATGTAATTTTCAATTCGCGTTTTGGGGTTACGCACCAGCCAAAAATTCGTTCGAAAATGAAAAACGATTACCACAAATCGTATGTAGACCTGCAGTGTAACACTAGCAGCATACAATACGTTGCGAATGGGGGTAATTGGTAGCGGTGGATGTGGGGGAATCACAACTTATGGCTGAAAGATTACGTGTTATTGACGCGTATAGACACCTCGAAGGTATCGAAATTCTGGATACACGACCGAAAAATAAAGTCCCAACACCCATCGTTTAAGGATTGATTTAATTTTGAAAAAAAAAAAAAAAAAAAAAAAAGAGCGAGGGAACTGGGAAGGGTAGAGTATAAGGGAAAGTGAAAAAAAAAAACGCGACGGAGAATTGTAGGGTTCTTTATCGTTCCTAGGAGCAAACGAAGATTTGTCTAATAAAATATGACGGATTTTGTTGCCCTTTTTTTTTTTTTTTTCATTTTTCTTTTTTTCTATTTTTCCTCTTCGTTTTTATTCCGAGCGCTTTTCCTGCTGTAATTTTATTTTCCGTGTACGAGGGTGCGATATTTTTAAAACTTATAGGTATGAAGTTTTTTTTTTTTTTTTCCAGCTTTTTTTGAAAAGAAAACATTTTATACGTAATTTAATATTTTTCCATTTTTACTGCACAAACAAGAAGGTAAGTTGGTACCTACCTACAAGAGTGAGAAGAAGTGGAAAAAAACTTGCGAAACAAAAAGAGATGCAAGTTTTGTGATTAAAAAAAATAAATATTTTTACCCTTATTTAATTTTTCCTACTTATACTGTATACAGGGTGTCCAATATACAAATTCCAAAACTTGGTGTGATAATTCCATGAAAATTATTTGCACGAAAATACATGTCTAGGAAATCTTGGCAATTCTTCGCTGTTTTTGAGAAATTCCATATTTTCATATTTTTCCAAATTAAATACTCGACTGGAGATTAGAAAATCCTCCATTATTCGAAAACTATCGGTGATTAAACAAATCTGATTTTAACATTTTAAACAAGATTTTGTTTTCAGAACTGTGGTACTTTAAAAGCAAATTCAAAAGAGAAAAATGACTTTTTAATCGTCTAAGAAAAAAATCAAAAAAATTTTTGCCTCAAGTATAAAAATTTCCAATAATTTTTTTTTTTGGTAAAAAATGGAGCTGCTAAACATTCGGTGTCTCTATAGAAACAAAGCTTACTCATGAAATGAGCTTTTCACTGATAGGAATTTAATTTTTTTTATGATAACTTCAATTATTGATGAAGAAAATGTTAGTGGCCGTAACAAACTCGGAAGAAATGAAGCAGAGGAAGTCCAATTGAAAAAAGCGGAAATAAACTTTATTTTTCCAAACAAACTTAGGCCTACTTGTAAGAATTTTAAATTAACAGACTTCTTCGATTATAATCACAAACACAAAATTAAGCGCCAACTTTACCAAGTGAAAATCGCAACGTAGCAAAATTGATATTTGAGTGACCAATTTTCGAAAAACTATAGTTTTCATAGTTGGTTTTTAAATTCCTTATTCCCTAAAATGTAATTTGTCATGAATTCGCAATCATTTTCGCCATTTTTTCTCCAGATATTATTAAGTAGGGGTGAAAATTTGTCACCCAATATGGTTACCAGCTTAATTACTTTAACTCGACTTTATGGCTCGATAAGTTGAAAGTAAAGTTGGTTTTGGGAAATTACTAACCAAAAATTTTTTTTTTTTTTGTTTTGCATTTGACCTTTGACTAGATAGTATTCATGTGTAGACTGCTGGAACCGACTAAAGTTAGAGAAAACAGAATTAGGAATCAACTTGTGTCGAAACATCTTTTGAAACCATTACTATAGGTTTGGATGTTATCGAATTAAAATGCGAATTTGCAAAACTCCAGCCAGGCACTATCTTAATTAGAAAATTGTTGTATTTAGAAAAGTGCGGAACTTTTTTACATTTAATAGGTTGCTTCTGGTTGTTTGATTGGTTTGTGGATCTGAATGTTATATAGCAGTAGGTATCTACTTTGAACTTTGAAAAATGCTTGGACCTTCGAGCGGTCCATGCTTAAGTATTATATAGTCTAAGATTTGTCCATAACAGCGGAGTACGGCGGAGGTTATATGTTTGGGATGTCCTATCTCTGGAACTAACGGAATTTCATTCTCTCAGAATAAGTATTTTACTTTATAGATTTTAATGAAAGTAGGCTCAAAAGATTTCTGACCTTCCGGGGAATGTCCTAATAAACAAATTAGAAGGGCGTAACTGAAGAAAATGAGAGTTTAAGGATTGAAAAAATTTTTGTCATAAATTTGAGTATATCCTATCCATTAATAAGAGCTAGCAGTCGGTTTTTTTGCTGTTTCTTTTTTTTAATAAAATTTATTTAAAACAAAATTCAACGAAAATTATTCAGACAAAATTCAAGGCGCAAGCGCCAACTACGAATGTTTCGTTGTTTCCATCCTAATAACAAATTGATCAGTGTTTCGAGGTCAGTACAAGCCAATTTGCAGCTTCTGGGCTTCTATTGAATAAACATGATACGTCCAATTTTTAATGCCAGAAAAGAGTGGTATATTTGGTGTTTTTACCTCTTCTCAACATTAACACTTTTACCAAGTATTTATTTGCAGAGAACCAAAAATAAATACTTACAAAAAATAAAGATAAACTTTTACAACTAAAATATAATTCCTAGGTATCCACACTCTTATGGTGAACCTTAACTTTCTTTGTATTATAAGACTTCAATTAAATTCAACAAGTTACATTTTATAGAGTATAATATTTGTGGCTTGTTTGGTGTATGTAGATGCTACCTACACGGGGTTCATGGAACCTTTGAGGGAGACAGTGGTTTACGTGCGGGGCGACCAAATTATTTCTCGGTACCAGTAGCCAGCCGGTTTAAGATGCCTTACCATACACTAAGCGTACTTCCTAACTGGGGCAATTGTCCAAAGGCGAAGCGGTACCTTATACAGACCACAGCACGTATACTGTCAGTGAATATGTAATTATTACATACTCACTTGCTTCAGTTTACCAACTCACGGTAAACATAGAAACACATCGTCTGTATGAGTGCATACAGACAATAAAGTTTGTTTTACGTGCAATGCACAATTAGTATGTGTCGCGGACTTTGCTCTGCTACCCATCTGTCAATGCAGGGCTGAGCCCTGAGGGAGGCAAAGAGGGAAACATCCCCACAGCCACTCCCCCATGGTATTTTTGTACGAAAAGACTAAGTCCCGTCATACTCTAAAAGTTGGGGGGACGTTGGACTGAAGATTGTCCGGTGGGATTAAGTCCTCTGTAAGACCTAAATCCTCCAAAGAGGATATTGCAGAGGGCTTGGCCTAAGGCATGGCCAGTAAAAGTCCCCGTATTATAATTGAAGATCCTCCGTTGGTTATAATTAGCACGAGATCGTGCTCCTCTCTTTTTATTCTTGTGACTAATCGCCTGAGTGGAGTTTCTGGAATTTGTATTAGGAATGGAATTCTGTTGTTGGACGAAAGGTTGTATATGGGTGTCTGGTCTATGGACCGTGATTTTGGAGCGAGAAGGCTGAATGCTCCTAGATGGGTCCACAACCATGGGGGTGATCATGGATTGTAAAGCATCCGAGGTCTCGCCAATAGGAAGGTGGCGAGGAAGAGGTTGGGTCATTTCAGCTATGACTGAACTGACCTCTGGCCTCAGGGTGGAATTCAAAGCGAGATTGCTCGCCGAAGAAGAAAGTTGGGAAAGCATGATGTCATGCTCCCAATTATTCTGTTCCTGCTCTTCTGCGAGGCGGGCTTCCTCATAGTCGAGCAAACGTTCAGAAAAGTTGATGGAAGACATTGTGGTGGATTGCAAATGTCAATTAAGACAATGGAAAAGTATTAGAAATTTTCAAGAGTGGTTTGGGTATAGAAATAGGTGTTTGAATTGAACAAATTCATGAAATTAGAATGCGATGTTGCTCGGAGTGTAATCGACAAACGAATGATTTGTGTATCGCTCATGGCTGTTTCATTTGGTAGGAATTTGTCTTCGAGTTTATCATAATTCATCTCAGTATAAAAGATTTAGTATTTTCCCACCATTAAGAAATTCCCACGTAGAAGTTTCTACGAGCAAAATTTGTTGATTTAAATTACCATGTGCTTTTATGTGGGTCAACGTATTCGAGTGAATGAACTTTATTCTTTTATATAGGTCAATGCGATAAGGAACGGTGGTGTGATATCCTTATCACAACGTACGTTGTGGTATGTTCTGCGATAAGGATGTGTGTCATTGTAGTTGCACCGTTTCTCATTGTTCGTCAGCTGATTTCTGTTTTTATAAAAACGCATGTGAATTTATTTTGAATTTCACGATAGATGTTTTATTTTCGAGCTGATTTATTTTCGCATTTTTCTTATCTGTGTCTAGGTTCAAATCCTGGAGGCGAAAGATTTATTTTTTGATTTTTATGACCATTTTTTGATGTTTTTATTTTTATTTGACCATCTGCTATATTTTGATGCAGGAGTTAATGGTGAATAATTTTATTTTGCTTTTTTATAACCATTTATTTTTCTATGGTTTGGGAATTTGGTGGTTTTCGTATGAGTGAATTTTGCATTTGTGAACATGTTTCTGTTTAGCTATTTTGGTGTTGAGCTAACCTTTTTGATCTACAACTCGAAATTTGGTTTCGTTTTTTATAACTACCTTTAGGCCTGCCTCTTTTATTAGGCTTTATAGGCGCTTTTGGATAGTAGTAATATTTTCGTACATTGTCATCGAATTTGACAACTTTTTTGTGTTTGGTTTTTTCAGCCATTTTTTCCAAATTTGGTTTGAGTACATCGCTATGTATTTCTTGTACTATTTCTGGCTGTGTATGTAGCTTTTGGATGTTGGTATTTTGTTTGACAATTTCTTGTGGATTTTTGACTATGTTTATGTCGGTATCTGTAACGGTATAGTTGTTACAAATAAACACAATACTACTTTAAGAGTATATTATTATAAAAAGGTGAACAGATTATTACAAAGTATGAACAATGTAAGAGTAATAATGAATTGATTAATAATAGATGATAATATACAGAACATTAGACTATTTATAAGGGTGAAGTTCGAGTGATTTGAATTGGGTATTGTGGGAGATATGAATATGATTGGTTGTTTGAGGAAAACGTATTTTAGGTAAAACCAATGAAATTAAAAGGAAATGACAAAAAGTAGGAGTGTTTAAGAAATTAATAAGAATTGGAATTATTGCAAGGTATCGAAATATATTCGTAGAAAAGATGACATCATGGAATATAGACGAAAACAGTTTATGGTGTACCAGAGGTGATGTTATCAGATAAGTCAAGACTTGAAAGACAAGTTTGAACTAGTCTTAAATGACGTGAAAGAAAGGAAGTGTAATTAGACGGAAATATGAAGAATAATGTGGGAAAATACGAATTAATAAAGTACGAGAATATTTTGAAATAATATGTATGAAAATATCATTACAGTATCCATTTTATTTTCCTTGCAATTTTTTATGACATTGACTTTATCATCTGCTATTAGGAATGCAGGTTTGACACGATCTATTGAGACTTTTTTCTCTTTATCGGCTATGAGTAGGGTGAACATTTTTTCTGTTCTATCCACTACTTTATAGCGACCGGTGTAGGGTTTCTGCAAAGCCTTTTTCATCCCTTCTTCTCGTAAGAACATGTGCGTAGTTGTCGCTAGGTGTCTCGAGACATAGGTTTTAGGTTTGCCATGAGTTGCAGCTTGTTTTAAAAATTTACATGCGTCGTCTTTTATATTTTGTACCAATGTTTCGGGGTTGATTTCTTTGGTTTTGTAGAAAAAGTCCCCTGGTAAGCGCAATTCCTCACCGAGTGCTAATTGGGCAGCTGAGTGTCTAGTATCTGTTTGCAAGGCTGATTGGAGGCCTAATAAGATGGTTGGTAGCCTATCAATCCATCTTTTAGTGTCGTGTGCCATAATTGGGACTTTGAGAGCCCTAGGCCACCTTTCCACTTTCCTGTTAGATTGTGGGTGGTAAGTGGTGGTGGACCAGTGTTTAGCACCCAAGGTCTTTATTACCTCATTGAATATTTTGCTTTCAAATTGTCGACCTTGGTCTGTAGTTATGCTTTGGGGCACACCGTATCTAGCAATCCACGTTGAATATATTTATATAGCCACTGTTGGGGCTGACATTTCTGTAAGTGGAATTGCTTCGGGCCAGCAAGTAGCTCAGTCTATAATGGTCAACAGATACTTGTAGCCACAAGAAGGTGGTAATGGACCAACTAAGTCTACGTGAATGTGTTTGAATCTGTCAGTATGTCTAAATTTCCCAAGTTTCAATTTCATGTGTCTGCCAATTTTAGATTTCTGGAAATTTAAACAAGCACGGCCCCAGTTTTTGCAATCTTTTTTTATATTGGGCCATACAAATTTCTAGGTCATTAATTTAGTCGTACTCCTAGGTCCAGTGTGTGATAAATTATGAACACTGTCGAACGCCATTTTCCTATATTTTTGTGGAATATAGGGTCGTTCTTGACCTTGGGACACATCACATGTTAACATGATTTTTGGGCCAGGGAGTCTTTTTTGTCTCAGTTGTTGACTTGATTTGTTTGAAGATATCAATTTTAATAATTCTTCATCCCTTAGCTGTTCAATGGCTATTTCAGCATAGGGCAACTGAGATGGCACTGAGACAGATTCTATTTGGCTCAGAGCATCAGCGGGTGTATTTAACTCCCCTTTTATATATCTGATGTCTGTTGTAAATTGGCCTATGAATTCTAAGTGTCTCATTTGCCTTGGCAATGCATGTTCTGCTCTCTGCTGGAATGCATGTGTGATAGGTAGGTGGTCTGTATACACAGTAAAAGTTCTACCTTCTACATTATGCCTAAAGTGCCTGATTGCAGCATTTATCGCTAATAGCTCCCTGTTGTACGTGCTATAATTTTTCTCAGCCTTTGATAGTTTCCTCGAGAAGAATGCTAAAGGCTGGTTTTGATCATTTTTAATTTGGTACAATGTTGCACCAATTACAAAGTCTGATGCGTCTGTTGCTATGCATAATGACAGACTGTCATCTGGGTGAGCTAATAATGTCTCGTTAGCAAGCATATTTTTAACTTTGTCAAATGCTAAATTGACTTCTTCTGTCCATATGACAGGAGTTGTATCGCATTTTTTATTTGTTTTGATCCAATCGAATAATTTGCCTTGTTTGGCCGCTGCGTTTTTTATGCAACATCGATAGAAATTTGTCATCCCTAAAAATCGTCTTAATTCAGCGACTGTTTTTGGTTTAGGGAAGTTTATTATTGGCTCAACCCGGACTTTTTGAGGGGCAATTCCGGCGGAAGTAATGTTGTACCCGAGAAAATCAATATTTGGTTTTGCATATTCACATTTACCGGGATTGTTAGTCAAACCGGCAGCGTGCAGACGCTGTAATACGGTTCTCACTTTCTTCTCGTG
This sequence comes from Ericerus pela, assembly GCA_011428145.1. Taxonomy (NCBI): domain Eukaryota; kingdom Metazoa; phylum Arthropoda; class Insecta; order Hemiptera; family Coccidae; genus Ericerus; species Ericerus pela. The sequence continues at coordinate 116,912 of WOFM01000730.1, forward strand.
CACTTCAATGCCTCCACTGGAGCATATGCAAATATCATCTATGTATGTATAAGCATATGTTATGTCTCTCAATACACCATTTATAAATCACTGGAATGTCTGTGCAGAATTTCTTAATCCAAATGGCATTCGAAGATATTCGAAGAGGCCGAATGGAGTTATTAATGTAGTTTTTTCAAAATGTTTTTTTCTCATAGGTATCTGGTGAAAAGCCCAATTAATATCAATTTTGGTAAATAGATCTTTCCCTTTCATGTTTATATTAAAATTCATGATATTCGGAACTGGATATCTATCTGGTTTTGTTTGGGCATTGAGGGTCTTTAGTCACCTACTACTCGCCATTTTCCACCTGGCTTAGGGATGATATGAATTGGTGAGCTCCATGAGCTATTTGAGGGTCTACAAACTCCTTCTTTTACCATTCTATCAAATGCATCCTTAGCCACTTTTAATCTATCTGGAGCTAAGCGTCTTGCTTTTGCTACACAGGGTTGTCTTACAGTTTCTATTATATGAACTGTGTCATGTTTATATGTATGGTTTGGATTAAAAGTTGGTTCGGTGATACCAGGAAAATCTGTCAATATATTGACGAATTTATCATTTGATTGTGTGCACGCATTAATTATATTAATTATTTGATAATTTTTAATTTTTCCTTTTATGTGTTCACCGGTTGTTGAATCTATAAATTGTTTATTTTTAAGATCAATCAATAGTCCATAATAGGCTAAGAAATCTGCTCCTAATATAGGGTATTTGACATCAGCTATGGTGAAAGTCCATTTCATTGGTTTGTTAAAACCTATATTTACTTTGCATTTTTTGATTCCATTTGCAGAGAAACTATGGTTATCTACTGCATTTAATTGGGATTTCGGAGTATTTTTCTTATGCTTAATTTTGGCTGGCAGTAAGCTTATATCTGAGCCTGAGTCAGCAAGAAATTCTCACCTTTTTGACCTGTCCTGTATGAACAGGCGGCAAGAGTTTGATTTATTGGGAGATTTTTGGTTGTCTCTAACCTTATCCAATTCAGAGAGCAATTCTTTTTTCTTTTGCTCGTCTTTAATCATCCTTTCGGCATAGAATCGGCAGGTTATTTTACAAGTCCCGGCATTTTCTACCCATTTGTTGTGGTGGAAGCAATAGTCTTCAGGCCAATTTGGGTTTTTATATTTGGGTCTAGATTTAGACCTTAGTGGTGTTCTGCCAGGGCTGTTTTTTCTGCTATTATTTCTGTGGTCACGAGATCTAGAGTCTCGCTCTCGCCAACTTCAGTATTTTGAGAGGCTGTTACTATTTCCACTGCTGCTGTTAGCATTATTTTTATTTTCAATTTTTAATGCAGCAATTTCGGCTCTTAGTTCCGCTATTTCGGATTTTTCTGCTGAGATGGCACTAATTGCAGTTTTACCTGTATATTCTAGTGCCTGTTCAGCAGTTTTGGCCAAATTTATCAATGCTTCGTCACTGGTAGCGTTCGTAAGATTTAAAGCTTCAAGTGATTGCAGAACTGATGTAGGTAATTGTTGGCAAAATTGGTCAGCTATTACTAAGGGTGATACATGGTTATCCCCTTTTTTCATAAGTTTAGCCATGAATACTGTGGGCTTGTCATCTCCAATGGACATGCCTCTCATCAGTTCTCAAATTTCCTCTCCAGCAGTTATGCCAAATGCAGTTCTTATTTTGTCCTTGAACCAACTGTATGAGTCTTCTGCTTCATCAGGACATTCCATGATGTCTGGACAAGCTTTTATTATTTGTGCAGGCATGTTTCCACATAATTGCCTGTATCTCTGCTCTCAAGGAATCTCCTTAAGTTGGAAAGAGCTGGTCAGTTGAATAAACCAAGTTTCTACGTCTTTTGGGAGAAACTCTGGTAGTTGGATCCGTTTTTTGAGTGTATTTTTGGCATTTTCTTCGACTTTCTTTTTGTCATACTCCGATATTGACTTGGCTACAATTTCTTTCATGTATTGATGGAATAGCTCTTTTTCTATCTGAGCTTGTTTTTCAGCCAGTAACCTACGTTCTTTTTCCTCTGGATTTTCGTTTGAAATTCCAGGCATTTTAGTTTCGTCATTTTTCAGCATTATTTTTCTTTTTTTTTCCGTTTCTTAATTTTTGGAAATCCAGCTTAATCGAATTTGTAGCAGAAATTATTGTAGGATTATTTTCTATCTAGCAGATGTTTTATGCGTGTTCTACCGAGATTTTATTGACCCGTCCAGTTATGGGCAACGTTTATTTGGTATAGGGGGATAAATTTCCCACTCCGTAGTCGACTAATAGTCACCTAAGTCACATCAGCTGTTTCTAGCCAATGAAAAAGTCGCGTCCAAGCCGCACTTATCAGCAGAGTGATTTCTCGGTTGTTGACCGTTTTCACGCCTGTACCACTGTAGCAACATCAAGGTTACCAATGTGGCTTGTTTGGTGTAGGTAGATGCTACCTACACGGGGTTCATGGAACCTTTGAGGGAGACAGTCATTTACGAGCGGGGCGACCAAATTATTTCTTGATACCGGTAGCCAGCCGGTTTAAGATGCCTTAACGTACACTAAGCATACTTCCTAACTGGGGCAATCGTCCAAAGGCGAAGCGGTACCTTATACGGACCGCACCCGGACTTTGGTTTGCAACCCGTCTGTCAACGCAGGGCCGAGCTCTGAGGGAGGCAAAGAGGGAAACATCCCCACAATATTTTTCATTTACCAGTAATAAAATAATAATGAGTATCAAGTACTAAGACTTAAAATTGAACTGAACTAAGCATAGTGTTCTTCAATGTCATAGTTTTTATATTCTAATTTTTACACAGTATAGAGAAGAAATAGTAAGTAATAGTGGGAATAGTCCATTATGATTGGTTGTTACCTGAACGAAGGAGAATTAACGTTTTACCTGTTTTAGGCAGATATTTCTAGGAATTTACACGTGTGTGAATTAATGAGGTCAAATATAGTTGTCTTTCATTTAGATGAATTATTTTCATCGAATTCTAACGGTACAACTTTCTGTTAATTTTGTTTCAAGAAGAAGAAGAGTCAAAAGTGTGTAATAATTTGGGGAATTAATGAAATTATTACCACTGTGTAATATATAGTCGTTTTACATTTAGAAAATGTCCGTCTATATTTATTACACTGTTCTCAATGTTTAAAGAGCAAAGTATACTAAAAGCATGACATTAAGGCCTGGTTGTATTGATTTTTACATTTGTGTACAAGCTGCGTGTTTAACTACAAAAATGCACGGTAAAATAAAGTTGAAAGTCCTGTTTATTTTACAGTTTAAAAGTTGATTCAATCGGGCCTAAGAAAACTATTTTAAACCCTCAGTATTCACCACGAGAAACAAAAATGGCCTTTCTCACCCTTACCCTTTCCTAAGTAAGTAACTTTGCAGCTAACATGAAAAATTAAATCAGCATAGGTATCTACCTATTTTTGAATTTTTGATTACAACTTCAGAACCCCTAGTACCTTTGCAGTTCATGACGAGCAAAAGCACAGCTGATTTTAATTGTTCTTAGTGGTTAAGTTATAATTATATGATATTGGTTTGCATAATCAGATAACAATTTCGAAGTGAATTTAATTGTGTCATGCTATAAGTGTATCTAACTATCTAAGTAGGTATTCTGAACATGGCTCAATCATGTTCATTAAATGATTTTCATCAGCTTTCATGTGCACTATCTAGTATCAACTGTTCAATCGCGAGAGAGGGGGGCTTCTCAGGAAACACTACGCATAAAAAAATCATAAATTTCTCATGGATAGCTGAGAATTTCAAAAATTGCGAAGTCACATATTTTATGGTAAATAACCTTTAGAATTACCCACCAATTTTGGATGTTTGAATTTTGGACACCCTGTATAGTTATACATTTAGAACATGTACGTGTATGAATAAATCTATCGTCTCGTTTTCTCTTTAAAATGGTTTTAAAATACGGGCAAACACTCTTTTTTTGGCTCATAAAAACGAGTTTACAATCATAAAGAAAATTTCTTATATGGAGCCTGGATTTCGTTTACAGAAAACTATATGGCGTAAACAAGATCAAAGGACTTAATAATTGAAAAAGATCAGTTACGTTAATTTTCACTATATGGCAATATATGGAGGTGCATTCGTTAGTTTTTGTGGCAGCAAAAAAGCGTATAAATTATTTCGGTATTTTATGGGTGCAGAGGCAAATAAAAAATAAATAAAAAAAAATAAAAAAAACACGAGTTCGTGAAAGTAACGTCTATAGCTGATATTTTTGCATAGACGTATACTATTGTTTTCGATAATGACATTCATTTACCTATGAAAACATTTGGTGCTTAAGGTGGTTTCTATTTGAATGTCGAATGCGAAACGACTAACATGATGTATAGGTACCTTATTCAATTACTCTTTAATGCCATTAACGGCGTACCTACTCAGACTTGAAGTTTTAATTGGAAAATTTTCTAATAATTAATTCAATATTGCAAAAAATTCGAAGGGTGAAATTTCAAAGGTTACCTTTTCCCTGATAACATCTTTCTCTCCTTTACTCGTGTGTACCAGTAAATATAAAGAAATGAAGAGGCTCGGATTCTTGGAAAGAGAAGGCTGAAGCGACAGAATAGGGGAAAAAATTGAAATCCTTTAGATAGAACTTTAAAATGTTCTGGATTAAACCCTTAGACGATATTAATGTGATGAAGACGACGTAAAGGTGGTTTTGGTGTCACACCCATGGATAGTGCTGCCGGCGCCACGTGTTTTGCTTTCTAAAAATCTGATTGGAAGAAAAAATCGGCACGTGCATTTGTTTATAAACACTGGCGTACAAATTACTCCATTCTGGAGAATCTGATTATTCTGATTGGTTTTTGTCAATTGATGTGGAGTATTTTGTACACCTGTGTACACGAACTCGGTGTAGATGCTATTGACAGTCGATTCCATTAGGTTTGTTTTATTTGATACACATTGTCAACATCAGGTTGACACCAAGAGGTGCCATTCCATCCTTGCAAGATAAATGTACCAATTAAAGAGCGGAATTGACTCAAAAGTAGCGGAATAGCTTCCTCTGATGTCATCATGGAATAACCGTTATATTTGGCAAATAAAACATAGCTATTGTAAAACAGCAGCACATCATCTCCATCATAATATATATTTATATCCTCGAAGATTAAACCGAATGCGCGCTGAAGAATTAGGATATTTGTTACTGTATTGAACCAGTAAAGCTCCACAAGTCTAATGTAATTTGTGATCAGTGTTGGATAGGCCCACCGGGCTACCAGGAGTTTCCAGGTGTGTCTTTTCCCCGAGAAGTTTTTGGCGCCCTTTGCCTTTAAAATAAAAAAAAATTTCAATACTTCGAGTACAATTAAAAAAAAAAAACTCTCGTCATTAAGGACTATGACTATTTTTTTTCTTATACCAGTATAGACATTGTTTTGGTAAAGGGGATCATTAGGGTCGCCATTGTAATAAAACAAAACTGGGCGCCCTTGCATGGAGAAAAATTTGGCGCCCTTTATAGATTTTACCGGTAGGAAAAAAATAGCCAATCCTACACTGTTTGTAATGTCAAAACATGGCAGCATAAAAGTATCAAACTGTACTTTTGATGTTTTGCTTGATTTCACATATTTAGAATACATTTTATAAGGTTATCCCTTAAATTCACAAGGATAGCATTCATAAATGTATTTTAAAGTACATCAAAATTTACACAGTGGTTACCTATTTCACACTGGAATGTCCAACCAGAAAACATCGTTCTCTATTGGTCCAGTACTAGATTGTATGGTCAAATTTAGAGAGAGAAGTACCTACCTTGCTATCACAATAATAACTTCAAGGAATGTGTGGAGCTTTGAAGGTGCAGAGCATATAACTTTAATAGCTTCATTTCTATATTTTACTTATTTTTCCCAGTGTATATAAGGTGTTGGACATATCTTTAGCTGTATGTCTCTGACATGTGAGTAGGTACTCCGCAGTTCCACACCATCACATAGACATGATACCTAGTCACACTATCGTGATAGTACTATCATAGTGTACACCAGGCATTAAATAATAATGGCGATATGATTGTGATTTTTGTTGAGTTGTGACTGTGTGTTTTAATTATTTCAAGATGCACCTATCACAAATAATTTGTGAGAACAGAATGCATAATTTATGAACATTTCTTTTTTCCACTCCTCAGTATTCATATTCTGTAGAATATTTAGCCCTCCTCAAAAATATTTTTAAAAACTCAATTAAGCTCAAACCAAAGCACAAACTGGAAAAGTAAGTACTTTTCCCATATCTGTGGATCATGAGCTTTCATTTTATATCCATAAACATATACTAAGTTACAAAAGGGAAACAAATTATACTGTTAATATAGTAATATTTTTTGTTTGCAATTTAGTTCTCAAATACTCATACTCAATTCCCAAATATCAAATTATTTATTTGTGTTATCATTTATTTTCATATCAAAAGGTGATGTACCTATTTTATTATTTTTTATTAAAAATTAATTTGTTTCTTTGAAAAATAGGTACTTGTGTTTACCTCTTTGACTATATACTACTGGACCAGTAAAGAAAAATGATTTCTGGTTAGACTTGCTGGTGAAAAATAAGCAACTAGAGCGTACCTTTTGACATACTTTGCTTTGTTTATATACGCTATCCTTGATCTTTCCAACGTTGGGATTTAAGATCCAAGTGGCTCACATCTAGCAAAAATTAGTTAAACCACCGAATGGGTGATCATTTACAAAATTGTACAAAATCTTTTGCAAAATATGGCCAATTTTTTTTTCTCAAATTTATGTAGACTTAATTTGTCTTCAAATCTGTGAGAAAACACTTCATTTATTTTCAATATTTAATGCATTGATTGTATACATTATCGTAACAAGATTGATAAACCAATGTTAAATTTTTTTTCTCAAAACTTGGATTAGAGAAATGGATCCCACGTACAAGTTTTGCTGCTGTTGTGGCATCCAAGTTTGAAAAAGAACGAAAAGGTACATGACCATTCACGTTTTCTTTTGTATGCAATAAACAACCCTTTTTTAAAGGTTTTTGATTTCTATTGTCTATAGCAGTCAACTCTTCAGTATGTAGGTTTTTTACGATATCTAATGAAAAAAAAAAATAGAATGAATAGAATACTTTGGGAACAGTTGGAGTTAAAATAAGTATTCCAATATTATCGTTATCAATCGTTTCAATCACACATTTGTTCAGAATTTCAAAATTCAATGTTATGATTAATCTGAAAGTTGGCGGAGACATCGAGGTATGTTATCTTAAGGTTTTAGGAGAATTTGACCTCAATCGTACGTTTATTATTTGAGACATCACTGAAATTATGTTCGGATCCTGCGATTCAAATGATATGAATTCAATATAGTTGTGGAATTTCAGCAATATCTTAAAAATTAAACGTACAATTTCAGCCAAATTCTCAAAAAATCTTAAGATAACAAACCTGGACATCTATGAAGAATTTTAGCTCCCTTCCATTAACAATTCCTTTATAATTACTTTTGATAACTATCTGAATATGGGGAATTGAATTTTGTTAATGGTTTGATTCTTTTTGTTTGTTGATCCAAAAAGAAATGAGAGTCTTGCTAAAGGAAGTTTTTTTAGCAGGTTACATATATGATGTCATGATTTAGGTTCAGTTGGACTTCAAAAATTTTCCAAGTCCTATCAGTAAGTAAATATATGTTTTTAATTCATTAAATTTTGTATTTTTGTTCTTTTTCCTTGAATAAATTATTAGCAAAATAAGAACTTGATTAGTGTTCTTTGTGATAATCATTCAGATTGATAAAAAATTTGAAGGAATTAAAAATTATTGAGAAGATTTGCGAGAGAGCAGTCATTCGTAGAAAGCTGAAATTTTGTAAAAACATCGACATGTTAGTTGACAATTCTGTGAAAATTTGGCTGAAAGCATATTTGATTTTTGAAATATTAATGAAATCCTGTTCCGATTGAGTGATCTAAATATTATAAAAATTCTATTTAGTTACGGAATTACTTACAGCAATATCTTTAGAACTAAGCATACAATTTCAGCCAAATTTTCAAAAAATTTTCAACTAACATACTTCAATGTCTCTCAAAAATTTCAGGTTTCCATAACAAATGGTTCTCTCAAAATTTCTCTTGATAAACTTGAATTTCCCCAAATTTATTCTCATTTTCAATAATAATCATCAGGAACATTAATCAAGTTCATATTTCGCAACAGTTGATGATATAAAATTTAATTACTGGAAAAGCAACAATTTATTCATGAAACTAAAATACAAAATTTAATGAATTAATTAATTAAAGAAACTGATACTTACTGATAAGGACTTGTAAAATTTTTGAAGTCCAACTGAACCTCAATAATGACATCATATGTGTAACCTGCTGAAAAACTTCCTTTTGCAAGATGCTTGTAAGAAGAATGCCAAAATGTAACACTGGTAACACCAGACTTCCTCATCGCTGATAACCATATAATCTCTTACCTGTATCACCCTATAAACAAAATACTCTACCCTTGCCCCTGATTTCTTACAGCTACTCGACAAACAAATCTAAGATTTGCTGTCCTGTGTTTCCCTCGGTATTACCCACATGTACAAAAGGTATATTTTATTTGCTTCTGTGTGTCAACACTATGGCAACACTGGGAGGTGCTATTCTGCTTTTGCAAGATAAACGATCCAATTGAAGGGCAGCACTGACTCAGAATTAGCGGGATAACTTCCCTCGGTTACTTGGAGTCAAGGCCAGGGTCCTTATTTTTGGCATATAAAACATAGCTAAAAAGTACACAAAACTGATAACCTTTGGTGTTGTTATGGTACAAAAAGAATTCCATGGTTAATACTGAGGATAACACCAGTGTTGAAAGTGTTAATTTTTATGCCAATAGAGCAGATCTATTATGTCTGCTTTCCCTTATTTAGATGTATAAGTTATACATCCAACTTAGTGAAAATAGACATGACCAATAGGTCTATTTTTACTTATTTAGAGATATAAATTGTACATTTAACGTTGCAAAAATAGACATAATTAATATGTCTATTTTCACTTATTTAGAGGTACAAGTTGTACATCTAACATTGTGAAAATAAACTTAACCAGTTAAAAGTTTGTACAACCTGACCTTAGAGCCCTTAGAGGTACAAGTTGTACCTCTACTCTGTGAAATAAGTAGTTATAATGAAGAAAACACAAAAGTAGTTTAAGTGACATATTGATAGAATATGGATAGCACTGCTAGTGCCACGTATTTTTTTCTCCAAAAATCATATTAGAGGAAAACATTGCCACTCGCATTTGTTTATTATCACTGCCATAAAAATTACCACATTCCTGAGAATCTGATTATTCTGATTGGTTGATGTCAATTAATATGGGGTATTCTGTACGCCAGTGTACACAGGCTCAGTGTATTTAAACCTGATTCTCACTTGGCTAGTTTTCTGCTACTAGCTGCTATTTGGTGTACTATTCTGTTAACAGTTGAAGTTACTTGTCATTTTAACCTTTTAAAGTCAACTTCAACGACTATTTGCCAAGCTGAAGTTAACTTACATGACTAAAAAAACACAAACTGACTTTCACTAACAGAATAGTACACTAAGTAACTTACTGGTAGCTACAAAACTAGCTGAGCGTAAATCAGACTTAACTGTTAACAGAATAGTACTTACCCCAATTAGCTTGCTAGTAGTTACAAAGCCAGCCAAGTGCGAATCAGGCCATACTCTGTTCACACTAAGAAGTGTGTGATGTCATAAACTATATTCACACTTGTCTGCTCGAAATACGATGTTTGTTTACAAAATGAGGCTTATCATTGTTTAACATTTATAACAATATGCATCCTTTGAGTATATATGTAATGGAGGGCTGATTTCTATAACATTTCTATAGTACCTAGTTATTATTAGACATAGATAACATTTTCAGGGAATAAAATCACTGTTTTGCACATTACTATATCTATAAATAGCTATAAATATATGAATATAAATCTTAAAGTAATTTCATTCCCAGAAACACTTTATGGTTGAGGAACAGAATTACTACAATCAGCCCTCCATTACATATACACTCAAAAGGTTTGTTTTGTTTGCCACACAGTGTCGACACCAAGAGGTGCTATTCCACTCTTACAAGATGAATGCATCAGTTGAAGAGCAGAATCAGCTCAAAAATAGTGGAATAGTTTCCCTTGATGACCAAGGTGTTGTTATTTTTGGCAAACAAAACACAGCTAAAGTGTATATGAATACCTTTTTCCTCTCTCTCCAACCAACCACACGTCCATATGAGATTCTGACGTCACGCACTTCTTAGTGTGGACAGAGTCATTGTAAGAACAGGAGCTGTCATCTCCATCATATATATATATATATATAGTTATCCTTAAGTTATAACTGGATATAATAGCTCTGTTTGATAGGATTACACCAACTTACACCAACCAACACCCATTGGGATATTCTACAAATATTCAAGTAAAACTTGGCGCAAAGTCATATAACCTACCGTTGTGGAATCTCCTACTGGTGTAGGTTTGTGTAAGTTGGTGAAGTCCTATCAAACAGAGCTAATGATTAGGTATGTCTATTTTCACTAGGGGACTATATTTTTTATGTATTAACTTATTAGGTTCCAGTTGCAATTCAACTCTGGCGAAATGAACGTACCCATGGTGATTAAGATCAACGTCTGTATCATGAATTCATCATACATTGAATATTAAGATAATACTCATATTTGAGTGTAGGTAAGTGTAAATAAAAAAATATTGCGAGTGAAAACTGAAAAATTGATTAATTTTCTTTCTGAAGTTTCATAAATCATTTCATTGTTTCTAATATTTACTTAAATTTAATTAATTATTTCAATTCATGTAGGAGTCAACTTATATCTAAACGTGACAAGTGTAGGTATTACCTATTGTGAAATGTAATTATATAGAGGAAAAATAACATTTTTGAGAGATTTTTGCCAAGCGAAGAGTAAATACCATGAAAATATGTTTTGTCCCTTTTAAATATGAAAGCTGGTGCTTTTGCAATAAAAATAATGAGATGGAAGAATCGTTTTTATGACAGTTTCTACCAGGAAAATAAATTAAGAACTTTTCATGGCGGAGAAATAGTCCCCAATGAAAAAGTGAATTTTGTACACTCAACAATCTTGGTAATAATTATAGAATTTTGTCGGTATTGATTCGATCTTTAGCTGCCATCCGAAACTGCTTGTACTCCAAACGAACATTCACTGTACATTCGATCTTTTCCTATATTCACAAGGTCAGAGGATGTTCGTTGCAATTCGCTCGGATAGCGAATTTCATACGTTCTTATTGATTTGTGTGATAGCCGTTTATACAAAACGATCCAAAAAAACGTTCATTGTTTGCTTGTTCGTTTGGTACGAACGTAGACTGAGTGGTTCGAGGCAGACTTGAATGTGAATAATTTTATTAATAATTTTACTTTTCTAACTAAAAAATAACGACACCCAGTCCCAAACCCCCCTCCAAAAACATTTAAGTTAGATGAATCAAATAACTTTTTAGGAACATTCCTCTAAAAATACGTTTTTCTGTTCCCCTTAGTTACTGAAGGAAAAGTAGGGAATTTCAATACGACGTGAATAAATATGATTTAGCGCATGGACAGTTGCAAGTTGATTTGTTACACGGTTCAATTTTTTTTCATTTTGTAAAAAATAAACAAAAACAAAAACGATAGGTGATATTATTAATCTGTAGTTCCATTCCAGTAAAACTGATTCGATTCCTGAGTATAAACCTTTTATGGGGGAGACAATTTATAGAAAAAAAAATATGCGAGTACCGCTGTGGCTGTTCTCGTAAAGGATTGATGTTTAAAAATAAAAATATCTAAACAATACTAAAACGGCAAATTTTCCATTAATTTATGTTTTTTATTTCATTTATTTTTCAACTGCTGAAGATGATAGAAAACTTATATGGATAGTAAATTTATTTACACTTTCTTTTCTGTTCAATGACACCAACTTCAGCTCTGTAGTTTGAATAGCGGCTGAGGAATCATTTAGTAAAAGAGGAGAGGTTTCTAGATTCCAGAAACTGCTAATTTTCCTTCAGTTTTCTTCTATTTCGTTCATTTATTTTTAAACCGCTAAAGATGATCGAAAAATTATGTGGATGGTATACTTATGAAAATTTTCTCCTTTTTCCAATAATATCAACCTCAGCTCTTTAGCTTAAATAGCGACTGAGGAATAATTTAGAGAAAAAGGAGCAGTTTCTAGATTCAATAAATGGAAAATTATATAGAAATTTTATAAATTTTATCCTCTTTTCCTCTTTCCAGAAATACCAACCCCTAGCCATCTAGCTTAAATAGAGGCTGAGGAATCACTGAATAAAATAAGAGGCTTGTTTTAAAATAAAAATGTTGTTCCGTTGAGAAGGGGCAACACACAAAGGCAGAGGTAGCCCGTACCGAGTGCTAGGATATTTACACATCAAACAAAATTAAAATTATCGTCGAATTTTTTAAAAGTTATAGTGGCACTTTTTTGCCATGTCGAACACAGCGAGTCTCGAAGGAAAAAACGAATAAGTATATTATTATCACAACATTGTCTTTATTTACAATAAATAAAATCTAACAGATTACAAATATAATAAAATTAAATTACAAGAATTTCTTACACTATAAATACATAAATAAATAGCGTATTAATATTTTTCGTCAAATTTTGCAAATTACGATAAAAAATTTGAGACAATCACAACATAGTAAACCGTATATCGTAATTTGAATACGGAAACAAAATATAGGAGGATGAACAAGGTATCCGTTGTCATAAATAGGTAACGAGAAACATTATAGGTATCATTTTTTTTTTTTTTTTGCATCCCCAACCAATTTTGCGTATCCATAATCGTTCGAAGCCACAACAAACGAAGTTGAAAAATTTTCATTTTCATACACAGACGGAAACAAAAAAAAAACACGTACCACTGAAAGAAGAAACGAATAGAAAAATTTCAAAATACAATGCTTAATTATAAGGACGAAAGAAAAAACAATATTTACTGTACAATTATGCCCATTTTCTGGTAGGTATTTGTAAAATCGGATTTTATAGGATTTTTTAATCCGAAAAACGTTTTTTTTTTTTTTTGAAATGATGAAACACAAAATGAAGCGAAAAAAAGAGGAACAAAAATCAGAATATTTGAGAAGAAAAAAAAAAAAAAGGAAGGGAAAAATTCAAATTAATTGACGGGGAAAAAATGAAATTTATAATACGAAAGCCATTTTCAAGTTTTTTTTCTCGTCATTCGCTGTTTACATTAAATAAGAAGCAAAACAATGGCGGTAAATAAAACGAGGTAATTAAAAAGTAGGTAAAATAAAAATAACAATAACAAGAAAAAATACGTAATAATAATAGAAACAATATAGGTAAATCGTTTTCAAGAGAAAAAAATTGTCCACTTTTTTTTTTTTTTTCCATTTCACCCGGATTTTTTATGCTCGGTGAAAATAAAAAAGAGACTAGTGTGGTTTGCAGAAGAGGAGGAGAGGAGGCGTTGTGAGATGAAAAATAACAAAAATAAAGAGTTTATACTTTTGAAACTCTGTCGGATGAAAGTAAAATCGAAGTTAGTTGGTTTTTTTTGCGGTTTGTTTCACAAACTTCTCGAATACCTACCTACACTATAGGTGTACGTATACCTTTAGGAACACGTGAACATCTGACATGCGTGTCTGTGAGACTTCATTTTTCAAATTTTCATGGTAATATTTTTTTATTTGTTTCTTTTTTTTTCTGTGGGCAAAAAGGACCGCCCCATTATTTCAAACATAATACAAGCGATAATGTTGGTTTAAAATACATACGTTATGCGTGTAAAAATATTCGAATATCCGACGTTGATAGTTAACTGAAACACTTTAACCACAAGTTTTCGAATAAAAAAAAAAATAAAAGCTTGAATAAGCCACAATAGATAGTACAATGACGTAGCAGCCGAAAATAAAGATTAAAATAAAATAGAAAAAAAAAAACAGATATTTGAGCATCGCTATATACCAAACAAGAGAAATAAAAGAAGAAAGAAAAAATGGTAACTAGTAAATGCGGCGTGCTACAAATGATAAATAAAAAACATTTGTGGAAAAAGCGACAGCAAACGAATTCACACACATAAAAACAAAAAAAAACTATATCAAATTAATACGAAAATGTGTACGAAAAATTTATGAGCCATCGTAAAACAAAATAATTTGATTTATTTTCGTTTGAATTTGTTAAACGAAGAATTTATATAAGGGCCAAGAAAAAACAAAACCAAAAAAAAAAAAACGCGAACTAAAAAGCTGTTGTATACTTCCATTTTTTTTTTTTTTTTTTTTACTTCTCATATAATCAACTACCAGCAAAATTATCTTACAAAACTAACTTTTTTCTTCGTTTCGTATAAAAAAAATTATACAAAGTACCGTGTTAAGGTATTGAAAAAAAAAAAGTGAAAACTTTTTCATTACAGTAAGGCGTTTTTTTTCTCTCTTTCCGCAAAATTGCATTCACAAATAGAACATTACAAACGAAACAAATTTTACATATATGTTTAAAAATGAATGTAACAGACATTAAAATATTTATGTATTGTACAACAAATTTTTAACAAAAAAATTTCATACGTCGTTAAAAGTAGGTAATTAATTTATTTTACGTAAATAGGTACAAGTAAAACGTAAATTTTTACATTTTTTTTTTTTTTTTAACTTCCCTCATCTAAAACATATATTGCAACCGAACATTACTATATTCCAATATACATGACTATACGATTAAGTAACTAAGCGCATCAGTAGCACGCTATAACGATGTTGTTTTTTCTTCATTTTTTTTTCCATTTTTTTCTTTTTTTACTTTTATTTTATTTATATATCTTTTAAAAATAATTACTATTTTTTTTCCTACATAATAAGTAGCGTCAAGGTATACTGAAACAAGATTTATAGAGATCAGTTGGAAATGTAATATTGGTTGCGAGATTTCAATACACGGGTACCGTAAAGTGACACGGCAAGGGGGTGCCCGTACCGCAACCAACGAAATGACCTGAAAGAAGAAAAAAATCAAAAAATCAATAACAACTTTTAGATTGGAATGGCGGTGATTTTCATTTTTGTTTTTTCTGTTCGTTTATAACCCCTTCCGTTATATTATTTGAAATCCGAAAGAATGCAATTATTAACGTTTTTTCCACCCTTTTGTGCGAACGTATTGCCCGATTGCACAAAAATGTAGAATCGACAGATGAATAAATTTCATTATTCGTACAGCGACCAAGTCAGCCGCTTAATTAGGGAAAATTCCGAACAAAAAGCTCGAGTCTGCTGACTGCCTGTATCCACTTTGTGGTCTCATGGGTCAGAAAAACGGACAATATACGAAAGGTTCGTGTAACGCATTCGAAATTCCCGCACAAATGCGTTATTAAATGGTGTGGACGGAAAGTCGTTGGCGTTGCTCGAATGAATTACAAAGAATTAGGCCTTCAAAATTTGTACACCTTTTTAATCATTTTGGGTATAAGTACACGAGCATGCAAAAATTTAGAACTTCTTTGCTAACTACGAGGGGCTCAGAGGCAAAATGATGCGTAGCAATTCTTAGGTAGAAAACCCAGTTTGCTCGATACTTATATCAATAGTGATCGATATTTATATCGATAGTTATCGATATATCTATATTTCATTGCTAGTTTCAGGTTAAGAAATTACAAAAAACTATCCACAATTATCCATATCCTTAATAAAAATATCGATCTATCGATGTTTTATCGCTAAAAACTGGTTCTCCAGAGATTTTTTGTTTAACAAACTTCTAAAAAACTTGCACCAACATAAGGAAAGTCTATTGAAAAATTTAAGAACCATCCGTTTTATCATTTTCTCAGAATCCCGGAAAAAAAATTTTTCAGGAATTTTATGTTTTCCAGTTTTCTCAGTAACTAATTAACCGATAGATAAAAAATTTCTTTCAGACTTGCTCCGATATGAGAACTATCTTTCGTAAAAATTTCAGCCCTATCCACACGATAGTTTTCTCAGAACCATGAACACAAAATTGTGGGTGATACATACATACATACATACATACATACATACATACATACATACATACATACATACATACATACATATCCCCAAATGCAAGAACGATACTTGAATACTCTACCTACATAGGTATAGTCCATCCAACGAAAGATGGTTGCTGTGCCTTAAAACAACGTTACAAAATTTAAATTTATTTTGAATTATTTTTCTTTAATTTTCACGTATTTTACCAACAGGCAACAATTTACATAAAACTCACATAAAATATGTAAAGCTGTTGCGGGTTGCGTTCTATTTCAACAACTATTTTTCGTTGTACGGATTATAATGAAATTTTCACCGTAGACATTCATGGTATGCAAGAATGTTAGGTTGTGGATGCAACGTGATGGTTAAGAGTGAGCACAAGCATCACTACTTCAATTATGAAACATACCTACGAATTCCCAAATCACACTGAACTGATGAGAGAGGCAATTCTCTTGATTCGCATTATGCGCAGCTGAAATACAAATATCAATTTGCATGATGCGTGAGGATGAGATAACACCTTTTGGTTTTGTTTCTATTAATTGTAATGTTACTGACCTAAAAATGGTATTGTCAATTTAGTAATAACATAAGGGAGAATTTTTGTTGCGTTACGCTAATGTTTAAATTACGTTATTACAAATTCAGGGCTGAGTAAGAACTCTTTTTTGCAAAATTCATTGTGCCACATTTTTCTCCTTTGTAGCGCCTGGAAAAAAAAAACTTCAACTGCAAAGTAAAATCTTCCTATTCCTTTAAAAAACAATAGCCTATTGAAAGTGTCAACTAATGATACAATATGCACCAAACAGCTTTGGGTGACAAAATATGGAAAAAATTGACTAGCATCAATTTTTCAGAAATAACTGAAACAAAACAATATTATTTTACTACTGTTACAGTAATAGTATTTCAAAGAACCAGCTTTTTGGTATTGGTTCGTGAACGTGATTAGTTTAAAATAATATCGTTAGAAAGTGATAGGAGAATGAACCAACATTTATAATTTCTTCATTAGGTACATTGTTTATTATTACGAAAGTCTGATTCACACTTGGCTAGTTTTCATGCTACTAGCCAGCTAATTGGGATATTGTTCTGTTCACAGTTAAAGTTACTTGCTATTTTAACCTTTTAATATCAACTTCAATTTTGGCGGATCGTCATGTGAGATTTTAATAAGATTCTTGGAACACTATCCTATTTTCCAAGCTAAAGTTAACTTTAATGGCTAAAATTAAGAACTAACTTTAACCGTTAACAGAATAGTACCCCAAAGAGCTTGCCAGTTCAAGTATTTTAGTAAATAAGTTTATAGTAGGAATAAACAATGTAATGAAAAAACTCAAAATGGTGGCTCACTTTTATCACCATCACGCATATACCTAATAGTACAGAGCCTTACTGTCACATGAATCGGTTCTGATTCTGATATCTCACCTTTACCAACGCAGTACACTCCAAACACCCCATGCCATACCTATTAAGATGTCACAACTGTCACGTGTAACTTGTGCTGTTACCATTAAGAGAATTGCCTCTTGGCTTATCAATGTTGCGCTGTAAGCAATAAGCTTTGAAAAAGTTACTTTTGTTAAAATATTTTTATGCTTCTCAATGAATTTCATCGCAATTTTTTTTTTTAGAGAAATAAGTGAATATGGATCTAACGAATCTATCTTTCCTTTTGAAAGAAAATGTTTTTCTTAATAGGCAACCATAACTGTCACTCATCAGTCTGACAGGTACTTAAGTAGGTATCAGAAATATGAACTTTTCATCAATAACATTTTTTTAAATCTATTATATAAAAATCTTGTTAGCTTACCAATAAACTGAGCAGAAGCTCAGAGGGCATAGGGTGATCACCTTCCAAACAGTGCTGGATTTGGGTTTTTGCCGTCAGTAGGCTCTACAAATTTTGGCTTATTTTCTTCAATGATGGTGATGCAGCCAGCACTGCTCCCCAAAAAATTTGGAATACGTATTGCTAAGAAAAAAAAAAAAAAATTCTTCCCATTTTTTTATTCGAGGAAAAAGTTATCGACTCTTGAGTTCTCCAAAAGTTCAATCTTAAGTTTGCCTCTATCATTAAGAATTACTTGAAATAATAAGTTTTTAGGCATCATTCTTGCATTCGGCCCTCAGTCTAGCACTTTTTTGCTATACTGAACACAGCTAATATCTATACAAATACAGGTGCACATATCAGACATAATTTTACAATCAACGATGGTAACTTCCTTCGTAAGCCCATACTAAGAACCGCTGACCCACAATAACAAATTGAAAAAAAAACACACCACACCACACCACACCACACTAAAATTCAACCAACCAACCAAACAAACAAACAAATAAATTAGAGGGGGTTACTTACCACAGGGTACACAAAAATCGCGGTCGTTACGGCACTACAGCTGGCCGTAATAGTGTTGGGCATGAGCAGCGTAGTATTCGTTGTGAAAGGCCGGATCCGTAGGACCTCTGTGAGCGGCCATCATCTGCGCCTGACTATCCATCATGTAGCCCATCGCTCCATCCGGACTGAAGCCACCGGCACTAGGACCTGCGTGAGGAGAAAATACTACACTTTAACGTGATAAATCTGCTCTGCGGTTAATGTACACGGGTGGTTTTCAAATTTTATGCTCTGCCTCCCACTCCCCGGGTAGGAGAAGCGAGTGAGGCAGACAGAAAGCGTCGACGAATGCAATTCACAGGTTTTCGCCATTGCATTGAGGGATGGTAGAAATATTACTGCGAGTGAATTTTTTTGTACAGAAGAACCAAGTCCCGTGGGCTGCGCCACATTTCGTATTCATAATGTTTTCTATATCTTCACGGATCGTTTTTTCTCACTAGGCTCCAAGTAAAACACTCCACGATGCGGCGTTGCGAAGGAATACCGCTGCAAGGAGACCATAAAGAAGAAGATGGTGGACAGCAGTTTCCTAATTTTCAAATATATCTTTACTCGACCATGAATATCACTTATTAGACACAGTGACCTGTGAACGGTGTAGAAGAATACTCGGGTGGGAATAAGGGGAAAAGGGCACTTCACGCTCGAACTACAGAACTAATTGTTGGTTTTTTCATATTTTGTTTTCACTTTGTTGCCATATCAGCAGAGCCTGTTTATGACTCAGTGACTGTGTTACCAAACGCAGCGAAGCCAGGAAGAGTGATAAGGAATGGACAATGTAGTCTCAGGCTAGACATTGTTGGCTATCACTAACCAGCACATGCGTAAAAAGATGATGATGATGATGATGATGATGATGATGATGATAATGGATAGGCTACATGGCTTGAAAAACCTTCTTCTTTCATCGAATGTAAATGTTCTCATCAAATCAAGGGTCATAAATGGACTATTGGCTCGGTATTTATTTCGATGAGATTTTATGAGAACAGTGCGTTTCATTTTTTGAATATTTAACATAGCTAATTGAATTAGAGCAGAGTTCAAATTTTCAGAAATAGTTTTCCGTCATCATTTCTGACGGGAAAGGAACCCCTCCTAAAAGTACGATAAAATCAGGAAATCCTTCAAAAACACTGATGAGCCAAACAACTGAATGTAAAAAGAGAAGTAATTATTTTAGGCGACTATATTTCAGATAAATTTACTCTAATAATATATTTCTCCTCACATTCGTCAGCAAAAAAAGAATATTTGACCGACTTTTCGTTATGTTGTTTTCCCTACAAAATCCATTTTTTAATTTATGAAGTTTGATTTTGTGGAAGAGGGAAGCCATCTCTAGAGTAAATCCAGTTTCAATATTATTTATGAGATCTAAGTTTATATTTTCTCATTTACATTTATTAAGTATCAAGGAGGAGATTAATATCACAAAAAATATTTCTACGTACAATAGGGTTTCATTCATAGGAAAAAAAAAATGGCCTACGTGTCGTATAACAAGCCACTTCTTCACTCAGAGCCAGTTAAACATAAATTTTCTAATAAAAATTCCAAAAAAAAAAATTACTTGAATAAAATTTTTAGAACACCCGAAATCTTCTGCTTTGAAAAACATAAAAAATAAACTAGAAATTAAAACCACCAATTCTCTTCGATGCGACGTACGATAAAATCAAGAATTTCGTAAAATTTACGATTTCAAAAACGAATGGGATACGAGAAGCCTACAGCCGGCCAAGTCAGCAGCCAAAAAAATGGCGAAAATAATACGAAAAAAAATACACGAGACCGCCAACTAATAAGACTGAGATAGGTCAGTGCTGCAGAGCACAGCATATATCCTGTATATACGAGGACAAAAGACTCGACGGCGGTGAAGGGAGAAAGAAAAGATGTAGAAACAACGTCATGAAGAGGAAAACAGCCAAACTATTAAGCTAAAAGCGCTGCGGGAGCCCGACTTTCTCCCCCTACCCTGCCCCAACCCCCGTTCCAACGGCAATTTATCACAGGAAACTTTCGTTCCGGACAGGAAAAATGAATTATTCATGCGTTATATTCAGTTTTCTCGCGATTTCCACGACTATGGAAAAGCATCTTCAAGCAGCACAGCAGAGCGCACAACCCTCTCGCCGCCGCTGTCGATGAATTTTAGAGGGGGCAGGTCAGAAGGGTGTGCACGTCTGCGAACATAGAAAATAGAGACGACCCGAGAAGTCAGTCAATTTGTACGGAATGGTCCGAAATAAAAATAATGTTAGCGGGAGACGAATATTACGACGAGTATTCGACGGATTTCGTCCTTAAAGATAAAAAGAAAAAAAAAAAAAAAAGTCAGCCGCAGAGGAGGTTAAAAAACAGGGAAAAAGAATGAAAAAATTTCGTACAGGGAGGATATGGTTCTTATATTGTCGAATGTTTCGAAGTGATGTTTTCTTTTTTTCTTTTTCGGGTTACTCTCTCCCACTCTGTGACTTCGTATTTGGTTCGGTCTCTCTTTTACGATTTTTTTTTTTGCCTTTTTTTGTTGTTTTTTTTTCAGCTTTTCTAAGCTTTTACATTTCCGCTACCGGAATCTCTTGCTTCAAGAAGGAAAAAGGAGGCAGCCAAAAAAAAAAAAAAAAAAAATGGAGCAAACGTGATATCGTTGCTAAAACGGCGTCTGTAATTCGCAAATTATGATACCGCAATTCCACTTTTCTTTTACTGTTTTTCACTACCATATCTCTTATATTATCGTTCCTTAACGGAACTCTTCATCTTCCTCACCCTTTACCCATAAAAAAAAACAACAACGTACCTATAGAGGTACTTTGTGACCTTTTGCGAAGCCCCCTTCGTTTTACAAAAAATACGGAATTATTTTAAACGATCGACCATTTCGAATTTGTTACAGTCGCTATGATTATTGTGGGAGTACCTAAAAATGAGAGGCGAATTTTCATGGGAAGGAAAAAAACATATTTTTGATGGCGACATTTTCGTAAACAGATCGAGCTTTCGATATTTTCTTTGCTTTCTGCGTAAAAGGGGCGGTTGATACGGGTCGAGAAAAAGAGTTTGCAAAAGCAGAGTAGCAACGTGCTAGGCATAGGTAACCGGAAATTTTTCTACTGAAAGGCTTAACACACACGAATAATACATAATTTTTTGTAGGTTGAGTAGGAAGTAAGGAAAATGAGGCGAATCATCTTTTCTGCCTACGGATATTTTCCGACGCATGCTATCCGTATGGCATACCTCAAAAAGGCACAAAACGAGAATTTTTCTACAAAGGGGATGGGTAAACGTTCGGAATTTTGATCAACGTTTTTCAAACGAAAGGTACTCCACAGCCACGAATATTCTTCAAATCAATAAATCACATCGGTGCAAGTTTAACCTCCATTAAGGACCTACCTTACATTATTAATTTCTCGATCGATCGCGTCGTGCCATCAAAAGACGAAGCTCCTTTAGCAACTCCAGACGTCAACTTTTATCTTATCAGCGATTGACTCAGAAATAAAGACGGGTCAACTCCGACCGGTCACTTTCTAACTGTATAATAAACTCTTCGAACTCGTCTTAAGTCAGAGTAGATCCAGTTTCTGAGGGCTAATCATTTGCAATACTTTTTTTCAAAAGTAAAATAACACAATTCAGAACTAAATGTGCGTCTGTTCATCAGCATTGTGCAATGAAATAACAAATTTCTATTAATTTGCGTTTTTTTCGTTCGTTTATTTTCAAGCAACTGAAGATGAATAAACAATAAAGGAGAGCAGATTCGAGCAAATTTTTTCCTTATTGTAGCGATACTATCCCAGCTCTCTACAGTGGCGGATCAAGAAAGTTGTTTTGTGGAGAGAAAATGACGAAAAATTTTGTGAAATTGAGCTTTTTTTTTTTTGCTCTCCAGCAAATTTTTTATGGTTTTTATACGGATTCTGTTGTCTTACTTTCATTTTCTTCTTTCAACTTACCTCTTTTACTCTTTTTTTGGCGTTTTTGGAGAGAGAGAATTTCTTCATTTCCCCCCTAGATCCGCCACTGGCTCTGTAGCTTAAATAGCCGTTGAGGAATCATTAAAGGAGAGAGAATAAGTTTCTAGATTCCAAAAACCATCCAATTTTCCATTCATTAGCATTTTTTCCGTTTGTTCATTTTCAAACAACTACAGATGATTAAAAAACTACATGGAAATTTTCCAAGTTTTATCTTTTTTCCAGCAACATCAACCCCGCCGCTCTAGCTTGAATACAGGCTGAGGAATCATCGAGTGAGATAGAAGAGATTTGTTACAAAATTGTAACGTTGTGTTCAATTATAGTGGCAATTTGACAATCAGTTTTTTTTACGAATTCAGGAAATGCAGAAATTTCAATGTTTGATAAAACATAGTGCGCATGCGCAGTAAAGAGCGATTCAATAATCTAATCAAGTCCCAAACTGCGCATGGGCGAAATTTTACTTTTTATTGTTTGGGCAAAATCTTCTACTTTATGTACTCATAGTTAATAGGCTCGAAAACGTCTGTTTTTCGGGTGGATGTTGCAAAAAACATCTTTTGGCACCATCAAAGGATTTCATGATGCCAAAATAATGTCGAAAAATTAATACGAGTATTTCAAAAGCTCAAGGGTCATAGACTAGTAAACGATCCTACGAATTCCTCGCTAATAAGTTTACTTCGTATTTATTTCGGACATGAGGATGAACAGATTAAAGGTACGATTACGGGTTATTCTTAATAATCAGATTGATGCAGTAATAGGGGCGTATCCTTCAGCAGGAGTACTGAAATTGTAAGTGGGTACGGTTTTCCTCTGGGTTTCTTTAATTTGAACCGGTGAATTTATTCGTAAGAGCACCGTCGTAACACATTTACAATCGTACGAAAGCGCCAATTTTAGCAGATTTTCATGTCATACAATTTCACATATTTTTCATTCAACTTCGCTCATTCTTGGAAAATGACTGTCAGATGCAGGAAAAACTGCAACCTACTTTCAAACAGACGGTTCCGTTCGCAAAAAGGCGGCACTACCTACTTCTTCGAAGGATAAGTTCGATTTTCGAGAATAGGACTCGATAAAATAACGTTGACTTTCTCAAAAAGTTCCGCGAGTCATAACCCAACTTGGTTCGAAAGTTTTGATGAAAAGTTCTCTCCTATAACGATGTGATCGTATTTCACATCACAACAAGCCCTGCGTGTCTCCTCCTTTCGTTTTAATCGAAACAGTTGTTCAAATTGTTCTATTTGAGGGAGACTTCAAACACCCAAAGAGTAGGTACAGAATTACGTAGGTACAGTTGAACTGCGAACAAATTTTGCGACAGAACTTGCCCGGAAACAGAACTTCGAGAGTAGAACTTTTTTGCCCCATCGAGTACAGCCATAATAATACCTGACACGCTGGCAATCTGTAATTCACAATTGAAACTGGTGAACGCTGGATAGGGCTCTTTAGTCCTACGGACATGCCCTATTCGACTTGTTCGCAAGTTCGAAAAACGATGACACGAACCTCTCACGAACGCACGAATATTATAGTCACTCTCCGGCGAACGCAGGATATCGCATCGACCGAGAGCAACCCAATGCGATTCCATTCGCCACACTCCAGTTGCGTGTCCGCCCGAACACGTGGCAAATTTTCTTTCTTACACCGAGCGAGGCCAATTATCAATTCCATAATTCCATTCTGCGATATTTCTGGTATTTGCGCTAAGCTTGCCGCAACAACCGAACATCCGTTAATCGCCAAGTCCACCAGACACTCGACGCATAAACTATTAGATACTTCATAAAGTCTCATTTCTCTGTCGCTGATTTTGTGTGCGAGTGTGTGCGAGTGTGTGCGTGTGTGTGGGCGCGCGTATGCGTGTAGGTAGGTACGTTTCTTTCTTCTTTTTTTTTCTGCCGACTCGCTTCGGTATAATTAGCCAATTTTTCCGCTTCGCCTACGAACGGTTGCACTTGAATGTAAATGTAAATTCGACAATTAACTGAGAGAAACGCGTAGGCCGTAGGCTGAGTATTGCACTATTTTCGCCACACGTTAGCAACGTATGAAAATTTAAATTCAATAATATTCGATACAATTTGTTCACTAGTAAGCTATCTGATCCAGCTTAGGTAGCCTACCTATTTCTCCGAGGATGCACTCAGATATAGACTAATTTTATTCTTTAGGGAAATGGAGTACAGAGAAAATGCAGTATCAACAATTAATATGGTCAGGTGACGGCTATCAATGGCAGACAAATAAAAAGGCTGCCTGCTGGATACGGCTAATTTGATTATTAAAGCTAAATTTTCGAATCGAAAAAACCATTAAAACCAATTTTTCAGGAACAAGTTGATTATTGTTTTCAATTCACGTCGAAAAATTTTCAATAGCTTCACCATATTGAAAAGATCGCCTATATCAACTTTTATCTTCGCCAGAAAGAGTAGCTATTCACTTAATTAAAATTTATGGTGTCAGGCGTTGAATAAGAACAACGTTTTTCTACATACCTATATAGGCTGTTCACAAAATATATTCTGTTAACCAATAACTGTATCTTTGATTGATTCATTTATTTTTTTTATGATTACATTTTCTATTGTTTTTGAGAAACTGAATTACATTTTTCTCTGTAATGGTGAGAAAACAGCGTTGAAGTTTGAAGTTGTCTGATGCTTTTTAAGAATTGTGAATGCATTCTTGCATTTCCAAAAATAACATAGACACGGTGAAAGCCAGTAGCGGATCCAGAGTCTTATTTTGGAGGTGGGAAAATTACAAAAATTTTTGTGAAGTTGTTCTTTTTTCTTTTCTTCAAATTTTTGATAGTTTTTATCCGGATTCTGCGGTCAAACTTTCATTTTTTCTTCAACTTTTTTCCTTTTTTTTTTGGCGGTGGGAGAAATTTTTACATTTCCCTCCGCTGGATCTGCCACCAGTAAAAGGTACCTATAGAGATCTGCTGGGCATAGTGATTCTTCAGTGTTCGACTCGAGACTAATGACCGCTGGCACATTCCCAACTCAAAAATGGCGGGATATTCGGTTCGAGTCTATTGGTACCTCAGTAAGCGATTGAAAAATTCATGCTGGTAAACTAAAGACCACTGGATTCCGAACATCCTTCTCCTCACTTCGACAACATTTTTGCAACCCCAATGCGTTACTTGTACTACTTTTAAAATAAGGAGGATTCATAAATCCAATTTCACTAAAAAAAAAACTAATTTGCAGGTAATTCTCATAAGCTTTCGTAGATTCTTACAGTTCAGTTTAAGGACATGAGGTTCACAACGAACGCCAAAAAAGAGAAAATTCCTGTCAGGTTCAGGTAAAAAAACTGTTTTTCGGGTCATATTAGAAAAATTTTTCCCGGGTATCTCAAAATATTTTCTAAATATACATTTTTTGTCTTCACTTTTTTCGGGTGGATACGTTAGGCACTGAAAATGACGTAACTACCTATTCTTCAACATCGTCGACAAATTTAAAGGTACTGAAACATTTTTTTTAAAATAGGCAATAATTTGGCTCGGTTTGAAAAAAATCTTCCGAGTCCCTTTTCGAGCTTTTTCCTCCACCAGAGGTGGACATATGTACGCTTACAATAATGTTAAATTTTCGACAAAAGAGAAAAAAGCAAGCAAACGTAGGAAAGAAAAAAGAATGAATAGGAACGGACAAAACAAAAGTCAAGAGGATTGCCTTTACGACAGCGTGGCTCCTTAAAGAAATACGGCACCATAAAAAGGAGCCGCAAAGAGCTTTCCACGTCATCTACCCAAGCCAAAACAGTTTCCGTCCGCACGAACGTTTAGTTTTGTTGGTCGTTTTTTTCTTCTTCCTTCACTTCCACCAATTTTTCCTTATTCCGTTTCCCCACCCCATTTATTTTTACCCTTTTTTTTTTTTTTTTTTTTTTTCAACTTTGGTCGGTTCTACCTGCTTTTAGTTAGGTAGGTACCTACTTTTCATCTGCTCGTCTATTTTACCAAACGGAGTTTAAGTGCGGGTGTCGATGACTTTATCACGATACAGTAGAACGTACAGGGTGGCGAGGGTGGCGGGCAAAGGAACATTCGAAAAAAAGCAACAGTGTGGGCGGTGATGGGGCGAGGGGAGGGAAGAAAGTGAAAAGAAAAACGAAGGAAAAACCAAAGAGAATATAGCGTGAAACGAACGACTTGGTCCATTTTATACGCGAAAATAATGGGCACCCGGCATAAAGACGGCAAGACTCTTCAACACACCCTCCCCACCATCTACCATTTCAGCAGCAACGCTCTGTCGACCCGAAAATGGCAACATTTTGCCAATTTATAGGCCTTTTTTACGGACACCTTCTTTCTAAAAAGAGGCTAAACTCGAAAACGTCTTACCGGCCCGTTAACTCGTTGTAATTGCGTACTTTTTCGTCAGTTTCGTACTTTGAGGGAGAAAAAAGAAGGGGGAACGGTAGGGCCACACTGAGAAGAGAATCTATAAGACCAAGCGGATGATAAAGACACACACACACACACATATATATATATATATATATACACGCCTCCTTCACGAAGGTAAGGAAAAGCGAAAAAACAACAGCAACAATCTCCGGAGATTAATAAATTTTAATCCAAATCAGTTTTTCTATTTCTACTTTCATCGTGGGGCTCGGTTTGTCGTATTTTCTCCTTTTATTTCAATTTATATAGCAGACTTTTTTCTTTTTTTTTCTTTTTTTTTTTTTTTTTTACCATTCAATGCTTTCTTCAACATCGATTCCGTTTTCTTCGCAAGTTCGAATTACTTTCGAATGTCAGACGTACATGTTTTCGCAATACAAGCGAGTAACACGTGAAAAAAAACAACGTTTCAGAAGTTCATTTTAAGTAAATTCCCTAAAAGTGGAAAACTGGGAGGCTGTGTGGGAGATGTGATCACATCTACGAATGGGAAAAACTCGCTGACCCGGCAACAAACTCATTCGAAGCAGTCGGAATGAAATAATTGTACGAGGTCGCGAAACTTAAAACAGCTAAAAAAATTCCTTCAACTTGAAAAGCCAAAATTTTAGCAGAAATTGCGTCGAACGCAACTCGCAATACACGCAAATTGCGGGCAAATGGAGTTTACCGCAGTCCTAAGGCAGATTCTTTCGCCTTTTACCAGAGTATGCGAACTTTAGTTCGAGGCTTGATGATAAATCACATTAGCATTAACAACAGAACAGCTACGCTAAAGACTTAGGTCGAGTGCGAGAGAGTTTAGGTTTGTGGTTTCTGCACGAAAAGTTCCCCGAATGAAGCTTCGTACAGACACTTTCAACTCAATCAAAAGACAGTTCGGTCAAAACATTCGATGTGCCCGATGGATTACAATTTCATTAAAAAATTCTGAATATTATGCACGTAAGTATATAATATTAAAAAAAAAACAAAAAAACAAAACAAAACAACAACTTTTAAAACATTATCTTTACATAATTATCTATTGTATTTATGCCGATAGAAAAAACACCTCAAAAAATAAACGACGAAGTGAACAGGTTAAAAAACCATGGCTTAGATTTAGAGCTTTAAATTAGCAGCTAATACGACTGTTCATCTAAATTTGTGAAAATAAGCATTTGGCCTCCCCGTAAATCCAAATAAAAAAGGAAATTATGGAAAATCGAAGTAGGTAGTCTAAATGTGGTCATTTTCAACAACGCTGTACAGAATGGCAATGTGAAAAAATGAGCCTTTCATAAAAGCAAAAAATCAATGCGAAAGAAAAGGTTCTAACAATTCTTATTGAAACTTGACTCGATCGGAAGCAGTGGCCGTAAGAGGGAGGAGCGGGAGACGTGACACCCCCGCGGGCCAAGCTGTTGTAAAAATTGAAAGAGGTGGCGAACTTATTTTTTCTCTTCCACCGAACAACAGGGATTTTATTTGAATTATTTTGGTAAAAGTTGCAATTTTTTTGGGTCTGTTGTAGTAATCGACCGGTTACACTCGCCGTAATAACATCGCTTCGCGGGGCCCCTGCGAACCAACAGATTCGAAGTTATCATTAAAAACAAAAAAAATCAAAGCCAAAACTCTGAAATGATTAGATAGGACGACGTTCGTTTCAATACCATCTCCACTATTTGAGTTTTTCCCACCTAAAAGGCTTAGCGAGGGCGTATGGAGCGAACCGGTGGCGCCTGGAAGACGATATCTCTCCGCTGCTTCCTTCGAGGAGCAAAAAAAAGATAGAAAAAATTCGTCCCAAAGAACAATATTCAATTTTCACCCCACAATTTCCTCTTATACACTTTTCTCGTTAGCGCTGGGCTTGTTTTTTCATTTTATACTTTCGTCCCAAACCGATGGCTCCAAGCTTCCAATCTCTTTACCCCCACTTCCATAAATAGAAAGAAAATAGCGATGTTATTAAAAGCTTTCTAAAAATGATATAAGGTTATTTATCACCATTTAGTCTCGTTCAGCAACTGTAGCTATGGCAGTGGCAGCGACAGCGACAGCGACAGCGACAGCACCAGCCAGAGCCACCGAAGACGATAGCAGAGACGCGATGGCGTAAGAAAATGAATCGGAATACCGAAAGTACGGCATATGGGGGTTAAGGGTTGGACTGTAGAGGAGGAGGAAGAGGAAGAGGAGGTGATGGAGGAGGTGGTGGTGGTGACGGCAGCGGTGGAAAGGAGTAACGTCACGCCATTATAATAGAAATGAGATTTGCTCGGGGATGTGCAGCTGTTTTCGGGTCGGCAAACTTCAACCAGCATTTTATTGACGATGAGAGACGACCTCGGTGTACACCCACACACCCACACACCCACACACACAAACACAGGCGTAAAATAGCGCAGCCGAAAAATAACGGGCTTGGGGGTTACGTGAAAAGGGGGATAAATACGAAATGAATGTTCGTCCTGTAATCTTAGTTAATATCCATTACGTCTTATACGAGGTACGTGGTTCGAGGGGACGAGGAACGTTATGTGGGGGTGTATTATAGTTTTATAAGACATTCGTCGGCAATCGTCTCGTTAGCTGCACCAGTCTTGTCTCTGTCAGAAAATTGCTTCGCAAGAAGGGATGAGATTTTTTCGAAATCGGAACAGCTTTCGACGCTGGCGCTAAAATAACCTGGGATAAGTTTTTCAGAAAGATACGATGAAACAAGAAAAACGCCGAAACAATTCGAAATTTATTTTGCAACAAAAACACTGCAGCACCAAAAATTTTGGCAATAAGAAGAGGAGCAAGGCAGCAACGACGCTATACTTATGAGCCGATTATTTTGATAAATATTAAGATGAACTTCAAAACGTTTATATATAATTGCAGTGTTTTTTCAATCCTTTCATTGCTCGCCCTCTTTTGTAACATAGTGATGGGCTTCTACAACATAGTGCAGTCATAATTAAAAAGGTTCGAACGCCCGAGCTTTAGTCTGATAAACTAACGTGCCACGCAATCTCAAGTTGAAGATGAAAAGCGTAACGAGGAGAAATTAAACCACCATTATGCTTTAAATACATCTTAAACGCGATCGATCGCTTTCCAAATGAATTAAATTTATATTAACTTATTTCTACTGGAAGAAGTGATGAATGTACGACGAAGAATCGAAAATTTTGAGAAAAGATATCGAATTCGAAGATCTTTAGAAAAATGTAGAAATAAATATCTAATATGCACATAAAACTATCAAAGTGTGCTCGACCTCAAAGAAATGGCGCGTCACTAGAATATTATTAATTATGTATAACTCAATAACAGTTTCGAAGCTATTCGTTGTCTGTTTCCCACAATGAGGTAACAGAAATCGTATTTTATTTAATCATGAAATTTTCAACCAAAGTTTATAAAACCCGCAGACCCTCATTGAGAATTGGAGTGAAAGTTACTCAAGATAGGAATTCTCTGCGAAGTGATAAACGGCTTTATCAATTGCTACGTCACAAATGTGTAAAAAGGTCTCACAAAGTCACTGAACACAATTCGTCAATCATTTTCTCTATCAAGCTGTATATTTACCTACCATTAAAAATTACGAGGGGCGTTCAAAAAGTAACTTTCTCTTTTTTTTTGTTTCCGTATAGGCCAACACCGGAGTAGGCGCGTGCGGGTTTTATGTATAAGAGGGTTACAAAAATTCAGAATTTATTTTGTTTTTCACCTCAACGTGTGCTATGTTTCATCGGCTGGAATATGAAACTTCCCTTCCTCACTCGCCAAATGGGAAGTGACCCTTCTGCTAGACAATGACCGACCCCGTAGTTCCTTAAAATCAGATATTTTCCCCTTCCCACAAGACTCATCCACCCTCGACCTTTCAAATTTCCACCTTTTACCAGCTTCCCACAATTCCACAAAAATCTAGGAGGAAGAAAGTTGAAAAATAATACTCAAGTTTATGCGTCACCTGAAAAGTTTTCGGAAAAGTTGACAGCCTCATTTCATGTCGACGGAGGCGGAAGTCGGAAAGAGCAAGGGTGGGTGAGTCTCATGAGAGGGGGGAAAACATCTCATTTTGATGATTCGAGGAGCCATTGTCTGACGCCAGAACTATGGAGTCGGTCATTATTCTGCAAAAGGATCACTTCACCATTAACGAGGTGAGGAAAGGGAGTTTCATATTCCAGCCGATGAAACGCACCACACGTTATGTGAAAAAAAAAAAAAATTCAGAATATTTTTAACCCTCCTACACATAGAAGCCGCGCACGCGCCTACTCCAGTATTGCCCGGTAGATACAGGAGAAAAAATACACGGAAAAAGTTATTTTTTGAACACACTCCTCGTAATTTTTAATTGTAGGTAGATGCTCGCTGTTTGGGACGACATAGGTTCTCCAAAGAAAGGTGAAATACCATCTTTCACTTGTCTGACTGTGGCCGCATAAGAGGATTGTCATTTATTCGAAGTTCAAGGCAGAACTGAGACGTGATCATTAGACAACGCGTTGTCTTGAACCCACACTCTTGCCAGTAAGACTGCGGGACAGGTAGTGATGATGGGCACCAACCATTACGGACAGACTCCAATGCAAAAGGACGACTTTATTCAATAATATCCCTACCTCATTCCAAAAAGGAAGAAGGTTTCAACATACATAATATTTATACTGCGCTCGTAACTATCTGTGGGACTACACACACGGAGAAGCAATGTGAGATGTTGACTGGGGAAATGTAGAGTCACAATTTATAGCGAATCTAGGAGTAAAGATGAAAAAAGGAAAAGAAAAAGAGAATGGGTTTTGTCGTATACACCGTCTCACCGACGAACCAAAATGTGGAGTATGGGGCGAAGAACAGAGGGAACGCCAACTTGGACTAAAGTAGCAAAATGGACTCGGTTGAATAATGTTTCGAGACGTAGTTTCTCTTCTTTTCTTCCTTTTTTTTTTTTTCCTATTCCATTTTCTGGTTGGAATACGAAGCTGTGACCCCGTTTACGACTCCCAGCCCAATGAACGCCATTCGACCATTAGTAGGAAAAAAGCAAAATGACGGTTACGATTTTATGGTTTGAAACCCCGAGAGTAGAATGGAATTTCGAAAAAGCTAAAAGTGAACGATGATGGCGACAGCGCAGTCGGCGGCGGCGGTGGTGGTGGAAAGGCGGTTTCCTAAATAATTTATCGTCAGTAGCGAAAGGGGTGGCAAATGTTTCGTTTCTGAGTTTTCTACGGGTTTCCTCGGCTTTCTATTTCTTCTCCTCGATCTTTTTATTTTTCTCCAGTTCTATTCTCCGAGTGTCCGGCATTGGTAGAGTGAAAAATCGTGTCCACTCCGGAACGAATAAACGTAGAAAGGATGATGGAACGAATTTCGCGATCTCATTTCCAAAAGTAAAAACCATCGGACGGGGAACATTCGAAAAAGCGGAGGGGGAGATATTAATTAATATGTTCGCGACACACTTTGAGAAAGTTTAAATTTCCGCAGCGAACAGCGAGATTAGCGGCTGGAATTTTTAGACCTTAATTTTTTAATATTTTTCAGTGTGTAAATACGTTGACGTATAATTTATCGAACGTACAATGTTGAATGTTCAAAACAAATGGTAGCTGTAGTGCCCTGAAAAAGAAACTCGGTGGCTAATCGGGTATTCCCTTGTACGAATTTTATGATCACATGCGGGAGCTGCGATCGAACCAAACCAAATACACGGTCATTTTGGGTCGAGCAGTTCACGGTAACTCCGATAAATCTTTCGATTGTTGAGCCGAGAACTACTTAAACGACTACGTCAGGCAGAGGACTGCAGATGGCGTTCGAAACGATCAGTGGAAATTTCTAACCAGAAAAAAAACGTATAAATAATCAACGCGAGAACACTGTCCAACAAAATGAAGAAAAACAATGGTGCATAGGTATAGGTGTCGACCGACCGACTAACGTTCCATCTTATAAAGGGGTACCTAAAATCGTTGACACAATCCCAGAACCACCCGTTATTCTCAATATTTAAGTAACTTGAGAAAAATTTATAACAACTGACGACTGTCAAAACGTGAAAACCGTCAATATAGGTGCGATGCAATGGGCAGTAAAAAAAAAGGTAGAAGAAAAAATATATAAATCTCAATATGGTTCATCAAAGGAGAGCCACGACTGGTGCAAAAGTGATTTACAAACATGCGTAATTCGTGATTGACGATGTGGAAAATCCGAGTCAAAACACAACACAGAAAAGGAAAACGGGGGGGAAAAAAGGAGAGAAAATGGGTCAAAAGTATCTTTTTCACAAGAACGACACAGACGGGGATCGGCTGTAAAAATTAAGAAGCCAGTAAAGAGTTTATTGAAGGCAATAAAAAGCGTTTCGCATCCGCCCTCACCCCACACATTTATTACCTAGAAGGTACGTATTGTTTTAAATAATGGCGTAATTGGTAAACGGCGCGAAGGGGCTTTTTTTTCTTTTTTTTTTTTTTCTTTCTTTCTTTCCCTCTACAATTTCACCTCTCCAATCATCAAAACGCTTTTCCGCGCTATTTTCCCAACACTTTTACGATCGTATTCGCAGTAGTACTTTTTAACTTGTTACACACACACTTATACGCCGCCATTTGCTCGACGACCGATAAAACTTAACGGTCTAAAGCAAAATTTACGTACTTCTCTCCTCTCCAACGTGATTTTTCTTCACCACTTAGAAGTTATAGCAGTCGGTACGAACGTCTTCATGTACACTCGACATTCGTCGGTAGACCGCAAGGTGTTTCTAATTAGCTATTACATGACCGAAAGAGTTTTTTTTTTCAATTAAATTACGCACTAAGAAACCGTAGGAGATGGGAAGCGAATTTGTTTTTTTCTTCAACCGTAATTAGCGATGAGTAAAATTGGTTTCGGACAAGCACTCTCTGCAAGACCGAGAGCAGTACTATACCTACACTTGGAACACTTGTGTAAGACCAAGGACCAGACTCGACTGCGCCGGACCAGAACCAAATGCAAAACTCGAGAAAACGTACGAACAAACTGTAAAGTGTTCGCAATCTTGCCACGTAAATCACTTGCGATATTTAGCGTTTAATTTTTACGGACGTTTTCGAAGAAAATCTGCATATTAAAATTGATTTTGCATCGAGATCCAGGGTTGAGAATAGGTTCGTTTTTCTCCCATAACCCGATGAAAATTTTGACACTCATTTAATATATAGAGGTACCTATACATTTCTGCTGAACTCAATATAGGTCGCAATTTTTATCAGTCTTGAAATTTGGTTCACTTATTGGGATCTACACAAGGACGAATTTAATTGTTTTTCGTCCAGATCGGTTCCATGGTTCGTCTATTAACTCCTATTATATTTCATTTTTGGGGCTTAGCGGTTCGTGCGTAGAGGTTATTTGAAAAAATCTTAAACTATTGCTAAGAAAAGAATATAAAATCTACATGAGCCAGAGAAGCTGGTCGAAAGCAGGCTGGCTTTTATTTAATTTGATTAACAATCATTTAATAACTTGGGTACGGATTTTATAACTTCGTAAAGCACTTCGTTCATTCACTTTACTATGAATTTCCTGACTTTTCATTTTAAATGTAATATTTACCCACCATTCTTCTAAATAATTAAAAAATTTTTATTGTATTTAATTTCACCAAATTAGGTATTATACACACTCCAACAAATTGCAAAATGTGTTTCAATCAACTTAAATGTTTGTTTGTTAAATATATTTTTGATATATTGTGTTCCGTCCCGTTTTTGCAGACGATTCAGTTCGTCTACAAAAGCGTGTCGAACAAAATATAGACAACTATTATTCCTAATTCTCGGAATAATAGCCGTCTATATTTCACCTAGCTTCTCACGATCAGACACCACCAGATATGCTGACAATTTTGTGTCATCATATTTGGCGGATGTTCTGTATCACGCCACCTTTTTGGTCGGCCATATTTGATTGAAACAAAGGAAACAAAAGTAATGTCATATCTTCATTTCGAAGACATGATCATTCCTAAACCTACAGTCGAGTAGAAACGTTAGGGTTCATACTAGCTGTTATGGACATTAGGTTTCACTAGTATTAAGAAATAGTAATAAGTATAATTCTAAAGTGTTTGTAATAATTGAAGTGAAATATTAATAAAAGATAATAATCAGAAATTATCTTATTTGTTGAGGTAATTTAAAAGTATTGAATTACTCTCGCAACATATTGATTGATTTATTAAATTTATTATGAATTTCATTGAAATAATTTTTACACAAAATTGGGCGAAATATTTTTAATATTTTAATTTATTTTATTTTATTTATTTATTTATTTAGTTTGTTTTGTTTTTGTTAGGAAAACCTACATTTTTCAGCATTGCTTATTGCGCTAGAGTTTTTTTCTTTCTCCCCATTTGATTGATATTTATTGATTTTTGCGTTAAGATTATTATATACTCTCGAAAGAAAACGAATTGTAGGCGCGTCTTATCGAGCCATTAATAATAATTGATAACTAGTACAAGGGAAGTCAAAACCAAGATCAAGATATAACTGAGCAGGAAAAAGACCAAAACTGACTGTGTAAGGTTCAGACCAAAGCCAAAATTACCGTACGGTCTTGATCTTGGTCTAACTTTGACAAGAATATCACTAATCGTATTTTCGACCAAGCATTATGAATTCAATGCGATGGATAAAGCATGAGCTCAGAAACTCGAAAATAATCTTCCCTTAACGTTTTCGAAAACAATATTGCAAAACTAAAACCAATTTTGTCAAAAGAAAAACCGAAACAATACTACAACATTTTTGGTAATATAAGTACTACCACACACGAGTTATTCCTTAAGGAATAGCACAAAAACTGCTAATATCGGGAGTAAATTACTCATGGAAAATGCATGACATATTATAGTTTTTTTCAGCGATTACAAAATTTATAATAAACTGTAACGTGTGAGCGATATTCGACTGCCAAGAACGATAGTATTCCTTATCAAGAGTAACTCCAACGGAAGAGACCACGAGGCAATGCTCCCCGAAATCATAAAAATGTATATTTCGAATCCCAATTTATTGGTTGTGGGTCTAGACATCAATATTTTTCATTTAATCTATTTCAACTACCCTACTACAATAGCGGCTTGAAAAGAAATCCTGGAGCTTCTTCTATCCAGTAACCAGCTTAAAAAAAAATTCTCCGTTCAATGTTCGGCCTACTCGCAGAAGAGAAGGGCCGGCCTATGCAATTTCCATACCAGCCACACTCTATCCAACGTAGTTGTTCTTTTTGAGTGATTTTAAAAATGAAGGTAACCAAAACTTGGTCGATTTATTTTTTGATCTAGTGGAAAATAAAGACAGCTACCAAAAATCTCATGTAAATGTTGTCATTTCTGGGTTTTAAACATGGAACACCTACATGAGAACAAGTAAGAAGAATCAGCTGTTTTATCCATCAAGCCACGGTTATTGACAACTTGTTCTCTCGTTAATTCAGGTTGATAATATGTCGGCGATAATATACATTCGCTTTAATTTATTTCATGCAATTTTATTAAAATAAAATAAATTTTTGAAGACAGACAATCATAGAAATGTGAAGTTCCAATAATTTTTGTTATAAAATCATCGTTTCTACATTCTCAGAGAAAGATTAAATTTTGATAAAATTCGGTACCTACCTATTTAAAGAAAATGTTTAGTTGTTTATTTAATTTTTGACACGGAGGTAGTAAAATTCAAAGTAGACATTGTTCTTCGAAGATAACATCCACTGAGAAATTATTATCGACTTTATACAAAAAAAATAGATATATATACAAATAACAAGTAGATTTTCTAAAGAAAACTTACTTTAAAAAAACGAGAAAAATACTTGGGCTCATTATCCGTCAGGGTACAACATAGAATACGATTTTAACTTTTCAAAACATTTTAGAATTCTGGGCCCATTTGTCCAGCTAACATAGCTGAAAAGGTTCCATACACACTTTTGATTCATTTTTGAATAGAAAATTCGCAACAAGGTTTATGTCCTTCTATTTAACACTGGGCCAGCCGCAAGGGGGTTTGGGTGTTCAACCCCCTTGACCTTCCCAAAAGAAGCAAATTCAATACGAAGTATCTCACGTATTATTTTCAATTATGAACAATTTAACCACACCAGGTCTGCCGCTGCAATTCAACCAGCATTGCATTTATTTTCAAAAAAACCTCGTTGTTTACTATTTTAAAAAATGTATAAAATTTTTAATTTTAAATCAACTTGTTCAATTTTCATTTTTAAACTTTTTTAAATAATTTTTCTTACGAGGAGGGAGGACTATATCTGAGAAGTAAATCTTTTTAAAAAATCCCAAGGTGTGACTTTTAGAGGGCTCATAAAATAAAATAAAAATTCTAATTTACACTTAGGTAGAAAAAAACAAAACCCCCTTAGGGAAATCCTGCGGCCGGCCTTGATTTAACAGGCATCACTACAAACGTTTTTTGACAATGTTTGAAAAGTTTCGAGTAATGTTCAAGTTAAAGTGACTCGCACAGCTTGGCTAAAAAAATTGTAGTTCTTAACGAGTCGATGAACGGTGACATGAATTGCATTCGTCATAATCGACCGAGACAAAATCAATGGCTAAATATGCTTACCTGCTCTATTCGACTGATCGATCATGGGCTGAACGATTCTTCTTCTGGCGTTAATAAACCTGCAAACATACAAAGAACAAAAAAAAATCATTAATTTCGTAATGCTGAGTAGAAAAGCAAAATCAAAATCACCGAGAGGTCGTCCTTCCGATGAAATTAAGACGTTGAACGAAGGCGCAAAAAATAAAATAAAAAAGTAAAAAAGTTAGTCACGAAGGTGACGGTCGATTTCCTTCACCGTTCCACCCAACAACGTCGGAGAAAAAAAAGAAATTAATTTCAAAGGTGTGTCTTTTTCTCACAAAGGTAGAAGGTGATGTGCCACCATGTTCCATGTCGAACAAAATGCGCCAAAAACCGAATGGGAGGTGAATAGAAGTAGCAAAAAAAAAAAAACAAAATCATTGTTAACTCGTTTATCAGGCGTACCATTTCCCTTCCCTCACTCTCTTTCATAACCCTACTCTCATTCCTCAAAACACTACGATGGAACAAAAAAATAGCAGGAAGAAAGCAAGAAGTATCCGGAAAAGCTGGACGGAGGTAATATATATATATATATAAATAAAATATATAGATATAAAAATATATTTAGGAAGTAGAGACGTAATTCGACAGGGATCACCCTGTAGGTTGTTGTTGTTGTTATTTTCTGGTTTTTTTTTCTTTTTTTTGCGCTTACCAAAACTACAACCGGGGTCACCAACGCGTTAACTAATATCGATTTTGCAATTAATGCAAAAATGCGATAATGGACACCCCTTTTATAAACACAGTTCGAAAAAAGGTCGAACATTTGGGGGAAAAGTAATGGGATTTTTTTTCTTTTTTTTTTTCATTCATTTTTTCTTCCCGCTCATTCGTTCTCGCCTTGCGTCTACTCCCTTGAAATGTTATTAGGTGAGGATTATATACCGTCAAATGTGATTAACATTTAAATTTTTTTTCTTCCTTTTTCTCCTCTCTCCTTCCTCGTATTACGATAGTTTTCACCACCACCCTTCATCAGCAGCCCAGCATTTGGGTAATTTAGGATGGAATTAAAGTATTTAAGGAGAAACGAGGTGGACGTTTTATATATTTTGCGGAGAAGTGATAACGGTATGGCTAAAGAAGTGGAAGAGGATTTGTGGAGGGACGAGTGAGAGAAACAGAGTAAAAGACGGAGGGAGTGACGGAGAGAAGAATACAGAAGGGAAAAAATGTTTGTGGTTTTTGCACAGTTTTGTTTTCCGAGCGTGCGGTTTTGAAATAAAATTTTGGACTACAAGATGGCGACGAGAGGTCAGAGGAAGAAGCGCTTCGGGTGAACGAAAGAAGACACGTAGTCCACGATGTGGATGCAAAAACTGGTGACAACTGACAACAGATTCGAGAAATGACAAGCCACCAAAAAATGGCCGAAATTTGCAGTTTGCGACGGCGTAGTTACGGTGGTCGACGTTTTATTTAATGTATTTTATATTTTTGGTGGGGGAACTCGCAGTCGTCGTTATTTATTATCTTCCAACTGCAGATGGATACATTTTCACTCGACGAAAAGGGTTTTATTTTTTGATAGCTTGGATTCAGAGTATTTAGGTGTTTTCCAAAAAAACTGGCTCACCAGAAAAGCACTAAACCATAGACTAAATAGAAACATTAATTGGACCGAAGTTTAGAATGTTGATTTTTTTTAAATCGTATTTTTTATTGTAACAATAAATCATCCTCATTTTCATTTCCGTGGAGGACAATAGGAACAAAATTTGATGAAGTAAGTCGTCAAAACCTGAATAATCGTCATTTATAGTTATTTGTTTTTAAAATTCTGAAGAAAAAAAAATTTTTTTTTTTCATTTTGGAGAACTATTTTTCCATTTTTAAAAAGGTCACTTATCAATAAAAAATTAAAATTCAACTAAATACGAGTATCCATTCATCATTTAGGCTATACTTAAATTAGGAAATGGAGTCTATAATTGAAAATAATAAACGTTTTCAATTTTATTATCACGACCCTAGTCGACATGTTAAACGCTTTATTCTAACGATTGATGGAGAAGACTAATAAATTTATTTTTCATTAGGGAGTCGATTATACAGCACCAGTGTCGGGGTAATGTCTTCCTCAATTTTGGATTAGTTGTATGAATGATCAGACGATGTAATTCATCATCATAAATGTTCTAGCGAACACTATAGATAACTAATCGATAATTTGTTCATCGCATTTCATAGACCTTGGATTTGTAACAACTTACGTGAAAAATTATCAATTTTTCGAAACACATCGAACGTGCTCATTTTAGGGAAAATAGATTACCAATCACCAAAATTTGCAACGTTGCAGTTATAACTTCATGGTTTAGGCACTACTTCAGGGACAATCAACATACGCAGTCTAGGTTTTTTTTTCTTTTTTTTTGGAAAGAGGCTTACTTTGGATCATTGAAATAAACCTCGCCAAAGTCTATAGGGTAGGTCAATCGTCTTCGAAAGAACCTTAAATATGCGTTAATTTTCATTTTTCGCGGAACAATGATCAAAATAATGTCATATACGATTATTAAGAAATATGGATGAGGAACGTAGATAGTTTTCAATAATTGGTGATCGTGTCCTTCGCCATTTTCACTCGCACCTTAAACATTCCCAGCAGTAGTTCACTCGAATAGAGATCGATGATAACCTCAAATAAGTTTACAACTTCTACAGGTAATTGGCTTTAAAACTGTATCCAACGAGCTTTTCTCAGGCAATTGACTAATACCTATAACGAAGATGCATTACACCACAAAAACGACCCATTAAAGCTGCCGAAATCTACCAATTTCAAAGCCATTTCTCTAAAATGTAATTGAGCGAGTAAACGTTTTCGAATGCCTATAAAGTATAGGTACTTATGGTTATCGGTTAGAGGTACCACCGTCTTACGGCGAGTAGTAGTAACTGCTTTAACTCTTTCCACGTACGTATACCAAAAATGTGCTGTTTTCACAGCAACTCGCACGTGTTCCTTCGTCGATTCCGCAGTCATTAAAAACGTATTGCGTTGTCGAGAAAATCAATTTTCCGTACACACGAAAGGGGGCGAGAAGCGGGGTAAAAAAAAAGGAAGGAAAGAAAAAAAATGAAAAAAAAAAAAACAAAAAAAAACGAATTTCGAAAAGTTTATTAAATTAATGGGAAACGTTAAGAGAATTCACACCTGCACGGGCGTTTTTGTTAATACTATCCAACGCCTGGCCAAAACCACATGTGCTATGTGCCGATAGTACGGCGAAGGGATGAGAAGTGGTGGTAGCAAACAAAAACCTTTCTCCTATTGTTTATTATTTGTTTTTTTTTTTGTTTTTTAGTTTTCCTTCTTTCATATGAGCGAAGGGGGGTGGCTATTTCGTATTTCTTCACGCACAGCAAAACCATCAATACTGTAGTACAAAATATCGTTAATTAAGAAACGATAATAGTGTTGCTGTTGTTCTTTTTTTTTTTTTTTTTTTTTTTTTTTGGCGAGAGAGAAAAGAAAGGGAGCAAACTCTCGAATAACGTAATTGACCTTATATCAATTTCATCATACGGCACAGGTCACGCATTTTCGCAAAAAAAAAAATATATATATGAGGGAAGGCAGTAAATTTATCGCGTTTTAGTTTTCACCTTTTCTGACTACCAACAACGACTCTTATCGCAGCGCAAAGAGCAAAGCTGCAGAAACAGAAGCGCGAATCTGAAATAAAAATAAAACTCGGTTGAGGGCTACGTTAAATTTTATGAGCTGCGAATGAGGGGGTGACACGACGAATATAAGGATAAAAGTAGGTACTCGGCAGCAGATGTTGCCGAAAAAGGAAAGTGGAATGACTTCTCGTACCAGTGCCAGGGTCAAACTCATATTGGACTGCGCCTTATGTTCGTAATTGCCTTTTCTCCACTTTCGCCAGTTATTAACTTTTTGCAAGTTGACGTTGCACTGTTTACCCATCATACGGCATGGTGCAGCGGGCAGACCTCTGAAACACGTTTCCATCTTTGTTGAGTTGTTGTCGCAAACTTCTTTGAAGAAAAAAAAAAACAACATCTAAAACCTTCGGTGTCGACGGAGGAGGATAATTTTTCTGAACTCGTTGGGATTGCGTATAGGGTGCCTCCATATTCGCCCAAAGAGTGGACGAGAGGCTATTAATAATTAATGATTCGAGAATAAATGAACTGTCCAATACGTGCAGAAGTTGTAGCAGAAAAGGCATTTTCAACGTTTCAAAAACCAATAACTTTGACTAATATTTCAACGAAAATTATGTCTACTAAGTCACTTTTTTAGAGCAGGCAAAGGGTAAAGCCCGGCAGAAATCGCGACAAATATTCGCGTAGGTATTCATCTATATCTTCAATAATATCAATAATGACGAGACAACGCAAAATGAAATAATTCAAATCGTAAACCTGGCGAAAAATTTTCATATAAAAGCAATTTCAAACTCGCGAAATCATTCCCGGGCGTCGGATGCGAAGGTTAATTCACTACAGGTATTCAAAGAGAGATTCATAATTTCTCTGGAAAAATTTTTAGGCAATATATTTTTGAAATACTTATTGTACTCTTCAACTTGAAACACTAACGAATTTTATTAAAATTTTGAGCTTTTAAAAAGACTACAATTCGTAAATAAATCCCACTCAAGTAAGATCGTTGGTTTTCAACATGATACTGGATTTTCCAGCGAATAATTCGAGTACTTAACAATTAAATGCAGGAAGTTCTCCATCTTGGTTCACGAAACGAAACAATCCTAACGAACGAGGCAAAGTCAAGCCACGAAATTGAAATCTCTTTGGTAGCTTCAACAATAATGTGATTTCATTACGGACGGGTTATATATTGCCACAAATTTATCACTACTTATATGCATAAATGACATTAAACAAATAAATAAATAAATAAATCTCACAGTAAATGCATATTGAAGAATCTTAAGGAGATGGCTTTATTAAAAACTTGAAAATTAAATTTTTTTATATTCAAGCCAGACATTTCATAAGTACGTGAGCACCGTTTTCACTTTCTTTTTTTCTGCTAAAATTAATTGATCTTTTAAAAAAAAAAAAAAAAAAACATTTGTGGGGACTCACTGGTATAAGGTATAGGGGCTTAGACCCCCGACAACAGTCGCCATCGAAAAGCAGGCTCATATTCGTTCTTGCGACGTTAAACCAAAACACAATTACGTTCGATCGTAATTACCTGCGCATGTACTTATTAGGTAATGTACGAGTACCAAATCGTGACTAATCTCAACAATGCGATGATGTCACAATCCGTACACAAACCGGCCCATCATCTCTTATCATTAAAACAGATGACGCAACCAGGCTACTCTCACTTACATACGTATTCCTTACATATGTGTGTATGTGTGCGTGTAAATAATCCAGTATATAAACTGTCCGAACCTTCTCTAAAATTTCCAGTGTTCACCCAGGTTTTGGCTTACCCATATGATAAATATGAAGTGCTACGGTATTTTAAAGGCTCAGGATCGTTAGGCTACTTGAGTTCATTTCTCACACCGAAGAATACTGTAACGTTTCGCTCAAAATTAATGAAATATGAATTCGGTCAAACTTGATCAAACAACGTTCAACCTTCAAGGAACATTCGCAGTAGCTGGCCCTGAATTTCACCGGTGAAAACGTCCTTAAAGCTTCAAACGATTTTTCAACAACTAACTATCCCCATTCGTTAGTTACGTGTACCAGGTAGCCTTCTATTTGAAAATTAACTGAAATTTAATGAGTCAAAAATATTCTGGCTCTTGTAATTCGCCTAATATCAACGATACGGTAGGCAATGAGAAAACGGAAGTGTTTTCGCTATAATACGAACGTAGTATCGATCTACGTCAGCATTCTTTAAAAAAAATTATGCTTCTCAACGTTCGGTAATTTCGAAACTTTTGAACCCCCAACGACTCCTTCAACTTGTAGGATAGGCCGCCTAATGGGCCTCATTATTTTAGTTTCACGCGATACTGAGGCCGAGTCGTTTCCTCGTGAAATGCCTTTTGCACCGAACATTCTTTCACCTCCAGGTGATGCGAATGCGCTCAAAATAAAGAGCACTGCGAGGAAACTGAAAAACGAAAGGGAAAGTGATAGAAAGGAGAAAAGAAAAGGGGGAAAGTTATCATTAACCGGAAGGAACGAGTAGAACCACGATACGTCGAAGATAAGCTTTGAAATGGAAACGACATGATGTTTTCTAGACAATTTGCTCGTGTGCGCATTAATCAAGTTTTATTTTAAAATGGATGTGGGGGAGATGATAGGGTGGCGGTTAACGGCTTGCGGAGCGGGTGGTGTAACGTGAAAAAATAATAACGTCGACTTTATACACATAGGGGGCAAGGGTAAAAACAATGAATAAAAAAGTCGTCGTATGCAACCAAAAAAATTCTCGCTACGATTTTCCATCCTTTTCTCTCTCCTCTCTCTTTTCAATGCTTTTGTTTTTTTGTTTTTTTGTTTTTTTGTTTTTTTGTTATTTTTTTGCTTCGTCCGTGGTACGTAGGTAATTTGTTCGTTTCGGTTTCTGTTTTGAAAAATGATACTTTTTACAGCGTAGGTAAGTCGGTAGGGTATGTAGAGGTGAAAACTTGACAACGAATGAAGTCGTAATTTTCGCTTGTTATGACAGTGAACTAAAGCGATGGACAACGGTGCATATTAACACATAAAATGAGCAAACAACGAATTAGTGCAGTAGGTAAGTTATCCATATTTTACAACGAGGATCGTTATTTTTCAGTTTTCAAAAAATTCTCATGGTCGTTCAGAAGGCTGCATC
Source organism: Ericerus pela (assembly GCA_011428145.1). Lineage (NCBI taxonomy): Eukaryota > Metazoa > Arthropoda > Insecta > Hemiptera > Coccidae > Ericerus > Ericerus pela. The sequence goes on from WOFM01000730.1 coordinate 161,477, forward strand.
GAGTTACGAATCATCTCTCTTCATTCGTTGAATCCCTTCAACCAGCTTCGCTTTTCTTCCAAATCAATAATTCGATTATATTCCAGGGCATAGTGGATTCTTCTTAACAACCAGAAGGTTGATACACTGACCAAACAAGCAACAACATCGATATCGTCCAATTATTCAAATCAATTTTAGAATGGTTTTCACTTTCTCTGGTCAAATCTTATCATTCTTTACCATCAATCCTTCAATCAGTACGTCAGTTCTCTCAAGGCTAGAACTTTATTTCTCTCGACTCGAATCAATTTATTAACGCACTTGCTCTCTTCTAATTAAATTTGGATTTGTTATTCCTTTTATCTCCTCTTCATAATCAACCAAGAATAAAGGCAATCATTAATCATCACTTTCAAAATATAAACCTGCTGACCCTATTACATTCACACTAGTAAAAATTTAATAATTTTCTCCTTCTTAATAATATCTCCGTTAGCTCAAAATTCAATTCAAATGTATCGATACCTCTACAAATTCATCAAACCATTTTATTAAAAATAATAATATGTTAAAAATGAATTTAAAGAAACATACTTTTATAAATGTAAAACGTGTAAAGTGAAACCTAGCGAACTCTACTGCACTCGCACAGAAACAAGAAATTTCACCCGCAATTGCGATCACAGCGCTTTGGTAGAGTTCTAGCGGCAAACTCGCTAACTATTCACGGATCTATCCATATTATACGAACCAAAAACAAAATTTTAATTCTGTTCCCAAAACAGAGTTAAATAAAAACATGCAATATAATAAAAAATATAGCTCACTCCATTCCACTTTAGTTTTCCTTCTCCTCCGCAATTTGATAATGGGAAATGAGAGGCCATTTTCGAGTATATTTTATTGTAAACTTTTTTTTACTCAGAGTCGGGGGCTCCGCACAGGCAATCGTACCATGATCAGCTTAAGATTTACCTCATCCTGTCCAGTCGTATCGGTCAATTTTCGAAAATTGTTCAGCAAGTAGGTAAAAAAGAGACTTTGTTTTGACAAAGACAACACAGAAATAGTGCACGAGCTTCCATATTAAAAAATGAAACACCACTACCAAGGAAATGTCGGGATACAAGATTCTTACTCGAGGGTGAAGGGATGACGTGCGGAGGGCCAAATACCACAACATCTTTGAACCCAAAACCTTGATAACTTCGTTCGCGCACCAAAATATCGTAATCGAATGCCACGACAACATTTCCGACGCCCAAAAAAAGGGGCTGCTCCTTCACTAAAGCAGCAGAAGCAGCTCCATATTTCTTCCTCTGCCAGCAGCTCTCGTTTCCGTAATTGTCAAAATTAAAACGATACGATAGATTCGTTTACGTTGCACCACCACCACCACCACCACCATCACTCTCACCACCACCATCAAAATTCCGCCATCTTGTAAATTACAAAAATTCGTTACGGAAAATTTTAATTAAAAAAATAACACACCCGCGCGAAAGCGCGCCGCGCGCGCGCACACACACACACACACACACACACACACACACACGCAAAACATTCTCTTCCCTCATCTTTATCCTTCCTTTCATAAAATCGAGACGAACAAGCGCGAATACGACAGAGCTTTTGCTAAGTGAAAGTTGAACGTTAGTTTAATTAAAGGAATTTTCGTTATTACTAAAGTCGCGTAAAATGTTCTCCCCCTCCGAATACATATTAAAAGCGGCGGGGAGGAGGATGCCGTGCAAAACGTCGAAAAACACATCGTATCAAAGAGGTATATACGTAATACAGTTGCAGTTTGCCGGAAAAACAGCTACACAGCTACAATTTTGGGCCGAGACAGTGCACCACCACAATCCCCTTATCTTAGCCTCTTTTTTTTACCACCTCACCTCACAGAAATGTTTATTATTGCAAAGCCAGATGGTGCGAAAAGTAAACTTTAGGTTATTCCGAAAATAAGTATAAGATTGTAGTATATGTAACGGCCTAAAAGAAGTTCATACCGTTTTTCGATATAGCTGTTGAGGAATAGGTACGCCCATTATTTTGAGAAGGAAAAAAGGAGAAAAAAGAAAGTCATTTTGCGGGAATAGATTTTCTCCTTTCTCAGCCCTCCTCTTAATAAAGCGTTCTCATTGTGGACGGGGGTGAAGTAAATATACGGTTCAATTCAATCGCAGTTCCGGTGACTGATTGCCGTCTTCCATCCCCTTGAAATATCGGTTCTCTAGCATTTTTGATTCATTTCGTTTAGTGCGGAAACTCATCAGAAAAGTTACACCAATATGGTAGAGAGAAAACGAAAATTCCACAAAATCTTAGTCAAGAATAAAAGTTTTTAAATGGAAATTATTAGACTACACAATTACTGAAACAGAAAAAGTAACTAAAGTTATCTGCACCGAGGACGATGAAATTTTTTACAATTATCTAACACTATAATGAAAACACGACGACCTATAACAACTACTGTTACTAGTAGTGAAGCTTGAAACACAAATCAAGATTAAAACCAAGCAAAGAAGGATGGAGGGAGAACAATGACTGAAATAATTCTGGAAGATAGATGGAAAAACGAAGACATACAAGAGAAAATGAGGGAGTGACAGATGTAGTAGAATCCACGAAACACACGTAATGGAGTGGTAGGGTCGGATTTACTGTCAGAGGAGATGAAAACTGATAAGTGGTTCTAACCATATGATACTGAAAAAAAAGACAAAATTCGAAGGGTTTAACAGAATCTGAAGGAACTGGAAAATAATTAAGACGATTTAGGTACATCCAAACAAAAAAAAGATAAAAAACATTGTTAATTCAATGACATTCGACAGAAAAAACATGAATAAACAGTAGTGTAGCGAAAGGCTTATTTAAGGGAGGGGGCAGAAAAACTAAAATTGCCAACTGAAATTTTTGAAATTTCCAACAGCTGAAAATTGTGAATTCAGCTCAAAAAAAAAGAAAAAGTCATCACAGTTTCCACAATTTGCCAACTATCCAATTGATGAGCGAAAAAATCCAACTTAGCAACATCTTAGGGAGGGAAAGCTCCCCTCTACCCCCATCTCTGTGAATAAAGATTGATCACAATGAACAAACAAAGCAATGAGTGATATGGTTTACATCGAATGTACGAACTATGCCCCAAAATAAGAAAGGAGATGAGCCAGGCATCTAATATGAACATAATAAATACCAACAACATGTCTAAGAAATACACAAACTTTGGGTCGACGTAGGCTCCATTTGGAACTGTTGGGAAAATAGTAAACGTTAATAGGTAACAGGCCTTCTTGTCCAGTAAATACAATTTCATGTAAACGCAACGAGAGAGTGCCCCTAGCCTATATCATTCACTTTCAAGCACGTTAATCAATGATCACTGCTGCAACGAGGAAGTGTGTGTCCACACATTATCCTGTGAATGTTTTCAACTGTTTGTTCCTCAAGCTCTGAGTGGTTGAAATATGGAGTAATGAGAAAACTTTTTATCACAACTTAATAATAAAGAGGAAGATAGAGGGAGAGAAAGAGACGAACAGACAAAAAGAGAAGTCAATAAATTCATCAATTTTTAAGATAAAAAACATATTTTCTCAATCATCTATTTTTAGGAATATCGAACAGCCTCTTCAGATAACTAGGGCCAAACTTTTCTGAAACGAACAGCCCGTTTTCATAAAATGATGAAAGTTTCGGATTTTTTTCATATCGAATAGATGTATGGGTCAGAGCTTTTTCAAATTTTTAATAAGCATTTGCATTAACCATGCTTAGAACTTTTTCAACCTCATCATGGATCATGTTCATGTGGGTGGATTAGTCACAAGAAAAATTTTATTTTACTAGGCACAATTTGAATTTCAGGTGTCATGTAAACTCGAACCAGTGCTAACACTGAGTATAGTAAAAAAAATACAAGAAAAGAAGATTCAAATAAGCAATGAGTTCAATTTTCCAACAAAAAAAAAATTTCAATTGTCCTCTCAAAGCAATTCAATATCAAAAGGTAGGAAATAATATGCTAGTAAAGTATAACCAGAGAGTCACTATAATAAACGTACAAGTCAGTCGAAATCAATTCGTTGGTTAAAATTATTTCACTAAATTATTTCGCTAATACTTTCCCTTATATTCAATGAGCATGCGCCACTACCCCCAGAGCCACACACAAACACAAAAAATAAAGTTTGTTGCTCCCACTGAAACAACGAATTTTACAGTGTTGTATATATTCCAGCAAAAATCCAGGCCTGGCACAAGCCACAGCACCATGAAGCGACACTTCAGAGCTCGTATTAAATACATATAATAGAGGATGCACGCTCATTTAAACATCTGTTACGATAAACCGCACCACTTTTGAAGTTATTGTCGCCATTTCATTCATATGTTGCAAATTCAAATTTGCTTGCCCTACATATTCGGGCCCAATGGCAATAATCGTAAATTTTTTGTCTCAAATAATTGAATTAAACGAATGAATAAAATATAATTATTAATTCGAAAATCACAACAAACACGAATTTCGTAGATAAAAATGAGATTTAAACTGTTGGTAGCTTAGGAGCGAAGGTATTTTGATCGCGAAAGCGGTGTATTTTTCCTTTCACGTGCGTCCATTATTATTTAATACGCAGCGAGTATAACACAACAAATAAAAATAATTTAATACCTTCCAAGAGTTTTTTTTTCATCATTAATTTTCGTTCAACACGGGAAAAAAGTGGTCAGGGAAACAATAATTGTTAAATAATATTTAAAAAGATTTACGACTGTTTTGTTCCCTTTACACCTTTCTCTTTCGCACTCGTAGGTTACTTTCTTATTCTTGCTGCCGCTTACGTCGTCAATGGAGTCAATGGAGCCAACGGAGCTTAAAAATGTAATGACATAAACGCGGCATAAAAGGGGAAGGTGGCAATAAACTATAAACACGGCAACAAAAGTAGTATTTAATCCCAATTTGAAGGGTTTCTTATCATCCCTTAATAATTCTTTTCTCGTGGGACCGGAAGTAAAGGGTTGGTCGCCGCTGACTCGGAATCCCTTTTTCCAGCAGCGGCAAAACACGAGAGTAAACTTTAGGGACAGTCATTGAACAATGGAAGCGTTTCGTTGTACACACTCATTTTCAAAATCTAATTGAGTTCTCCAAAAGTTCATTTGCAGTACCAAAAGTGCGTATTTTATAACGCGGAAAGTTACAGAGGCGTGCTGAAATTCGTGAGAATAAAAAAAAAAAAAATATGGGGAAGCGATTTAGTTTGGGTTGCGTTTTTTAACGTGATAAAAACGTGCAGGTATTTTTTCTAGCAGGATCGTCATACGAACGCATTGACATTCGTGAAGGGTGGAAATTCTTTTTTCAATAGTATACCTACATAGACTTGAATGAAATAGTTAAATTTCACGAAACACTTCTAGTCTTTATTTGTGAAGCATGGATATTAACAGCGTTTCACTGAATTTATCTACCACATTGAGGCACACATCTATGAAATATAAATTGCTGGCTCATTGGCCGCAGAAGAGAAAGCACTTATAAGTTTGAAATGTACAACATTATTTTTTCAGCTAAAGTACTCGAAATAAAAATGAAAAACTCATGTAATAAACCCTGAAAAATACCACGATTTAATGTTACTTCGGCAGGTTTTCAAAGACTCAAGTTTAATGATAAATGATGGGGAAATTAGGAAATAAATTTATTTCTCCATTAACTATTTGACAAATTCCATTCGCGTAAGTTTAAATACTTTTTTTGGAGGTTGGTGGAGAAACCTTTAAACCCGCTGTTCAAATAGATAAATGGAATCATGGATTTATGTTTCCAGATGTAGGCGAGTTTTACTCAAACAAATTGACAATAAATGAAAAATTCTGTGATTGGTAATATGAAGAATGAAAATGGTATTAGCTAGAAGGTCTCTACTTTCTTCAACAGGAATTTTACAGAAATTATTCCTCCAAGTTACCAATGTGGAGCCCTCAAATATGGTTCAATAGCAACATAAGGTTTTCCAAACATAGGGAACAGTGGTAAGGGTAATTATCCAATACAACTGAAATTTATTGGGAAGTGAATGTGCAAGAAGTCTACACATTCCGGAAATTTGGTAAGGAGAGAATGTCACGTTAAATATAAACCGAGCGTTTCTCTTGGAAGAAAAATTGGAGTTTATGGTAGAATAAAGGCGGCTCTAAAGTTGCGAATTTTTGATCGGGTACTTCGTAGGAACAATTTGAATAAATATTCACCGTGGCAGACGGCTTTCCTTCCGTCAACGGCGATTGGAACAAGTAACTGTACAAAGGTACATAAATGAGATTTTGATATACGAAAAATATTTGACAATCAAATAACGAAGAGAATTTCGACAATTCATTAAATGGTAAGTGGTTACTTCGTACAACATTATCCTGGAACTTACGAAGAAAAAAAAAGTTTTTGCCAAAAAAATAGCAACAAAAAGCGTTAAAATGAGCGAATCAGGTATAGTTAACAGAACTTTACCCACCTAATTTATCCATCTTTACTTGAAACCAGCCATCTACAAACGTCACAAAAAACATACACAACATTTTCTGGGTAGAAAAAAAAAAAAAAAACGAAAAAAAGGATAAGGAACGTCAACCACACAACCTACCGATGTTAAACACCGATGGGGAGATAAAATGTCCGCCGACGAACGAAGGCCAACGACACAAACTACGTAAAAATAAAAGTCCAATATGTAATAAAAAAGGAAGGTAATCCTTTTGGTGGTTATTTGACAGGACTCCGCAGCAATGCAGCAATGTCGAAACGATTCCCAGCGAATGAACGTGAAAGAAGTAGTTTTTTCTCTCGCTTTTTTGTACTCCTTTTTTTTTCTGGTCGGCATCGTATATCGTACACCGAATACAACAAAAAATACGGAAATCCCTCTTTCCTTACGCGTACGCCATTATCCCGTCGAGAAATGTAATTTATAGCTCTAATAGTCCATCTTAGTAAAGTACCAGTAGTGGTCGTCAAGGTAACAACGGCGAGGAGAATAGATGCAGTTATAGTTGAATTTTCGTCCATCCGTACGACAACCACAAGAATTGAGGCTGAAATCATATCACAAGGTCACACTATGCCTCAGCAAGGCGAGAGAGGCCACAGTTTCTTCAGTCTCCAGCCATCTAACTCCACACTTTTTATTACAGTTTTGAGTAGTTGGTTTATGACTTCATGTCTTCCCATTTTATTGGAAAGATTTAGAACCTTACGACTGGATTTACTTTAAAGATATGCAGAAAGTAGACTGCCAATTGATTTATTCATGGTAATACAGTACGGCTGATTCATACAAGGACACTCAAGTTACGTCTGTAAATGGCGACTGAGTACTCGAAAAGATAATTATTAAAGGATAAAGTATGTTATTTTTATAATTCCTTAATTCCATTAGTCCAAAAGAAAAAACGAATAGCCTCTCCAAAACTTTTCAAAACAAACTACATCAACTTTCACGAATTATGTGCAAAAAAATGATAACACACAAATTTCCCATCAAAGCGAAAAATTTTTTCTCAACTCTCTAAACGTACTTGACAGAAAAATTTTGTTAAACTGCCAACTTCAGGCCACAGGAATAAAATTCTTTGTTCTATTTTCAACACTGGCAAAAAAATTTTTTTAAAAAATCGAAGATTTCGACGATAGTAATTTTGTTTACCGCAAAAATTCTATTTCAGATAGTGTACTGACCAAGTGCTGAAATTTTTATAATAAATACTTTTTATTGGATATTTTGAAAGCTGAGTGGCAATTGAAACACAATGACAATTTATGTAATTCATTTTCCAACACCTAAGATCTCGTTAATGTTGAAAACAAGTGTTCTTTTTACATCGTCCACAGAATATGCCATCTAAATTTCTAACAATAACGTAAAGCTAGTTCAATTTTTCAAAATTGCAGTTTTACTTTGTTTTACGTCATCGATAGCCATCGATGAGGGCGGGCACCCTTTAAAATTCCTGGAAAAGTACACTTCGAACAATATTATTAAATCGCCTTCACAAACTAAACGTCGCGTCGTCTTGATTTCGAGAGACTAGCAGAATAATGCGTGTTGTGAAAATTGCCTAACCTAACGCCGTAAATACCGGCTAATACGTTGTCGCGTCGTCGTCACTAAACTTGCTCAACGTTTTTATGATGATTTCATTCAAGAGGGTGAAACGAGTACTTTTTTTTCCCACTCCTTAGGACCGTTCCTGCAGATTAAGGCCTATTCCAAGAATAATGTAAGAAAAAAAAATCAAGTAATGAGACGAAATCCTAAGCAAGTAACAACACATTTTAAGCTGCTATACAAACACACACACGCATAAGCCATAATGGTGATCCGGATAGTCGTGTTCGGAAATTTGGCAACGCACGTCCTTCATAATTTCACGAGGACTTAAATCCGAAATAAGGTTCCTTTTTCTCGTACATCGGACGAGTATCGACGTTAAAATTGAGAAAATTATAAGAAAATTCGACGATCGCTCTCCTATCGTATGAGCCTTAAAACATCGCCGGTATCTGGGGATGCCACTTGCTGTTTAAGGACCATTTCGATTCCAGTCGATACACGCGTTATCCTTCTAATATGAAGGAATAGGACGAATTGGATTTGTACACAGCCACCGCGTACACTGTTTATGCAATAAAGAATTTTCGATGCTGCAGGCTTTTGAGGGTGCTATTACTTTCTTCTCTTTTTTTTTCGTAAACTCATCGGTTCTCTCTCTCTTTTTTTTCTTTTTCTTTGTTTCCTGTGCTCTCGTCAGAACGATATATATTTTTCGAAAGTGACCAAAAAGTATAGCGGTAAATGAGAAACAAAGAGGGATATACAAACCTATCCACCCACACATATTTGTACATATATACATAATAGACATACACACACACACACGCACACACACACACACATCCCATACAACTAAATTGGTTTCCTTTATATCTCACTACAACCGAAGATTAGGTTTTCGCCATCGAAACGTGGTTCTCGTACGTATTACCTAATTTTAGATCACATTTTCAACCCTATAACCCTACCCGATCCACCCCTAATTCTTTGACGCCACCGATTGGAGGCGCGGTTTTGGTGTTCGCTTGAAACTTCGAAAAAATTATCGTTTTCGAAAGTCGTGAGAGTATATCGTCCACAATATGAGCACGACGGTTGCTACCAACTACACTATAAAATAATTTGACTGCGGTAACCTCGGCGTTTCAAAAATTATCGACCAACCGGCAACGACGACACGATACGATGGCGGATTCAGTTCTCGTTTCGTCATAAATCACGCCGCTATAAATAACAATATAATGTATACGTAGGTACAGTATACGTATAGGCTACTCTTTTTCACGGGCGAATTTCGTTTCGACGATTCTAGAGAATTTTTCGCCAAACGAAATAAGCCCACCTCTGGCCAACGAGAGGCAACCGCTTCGACCGGATTAAAGGCGACCAGGAAGGGCTCAGCGTATAGCTCTCCGAATCGTCGCATCGTCGTCGTCGTCGTCGTCGTCGTCGTCGTCGTCGCCTTCGAAATTGTGTAGAAGCAAAAGTTGGAGAAACAAACGTTAATGTTCTTCACAATGTAATCTCCTTAAGTAGTACGGGTGTAGTACGAGGGACCTGAAAAAGTAATATTAGCCGCATTTATCATTCGGTCGAGGGTGGACAGTGTCCAAGAATATTGTTGTGTGTGTGCACACGGCACACGGCACACGGAGCATCCGCACGCACACACCATTTACAGAACAGCCTTTTCGCTATCTCGTTCATCATAGCTCGTAGTTTTGGCGTTTATAAGATCCGGTCAGAAGGGTTGAACGGGGCGGCGTAGGAGGAGGAGAGGGAGGCTACGGGTGCTTTAGAAAATTCGTTTTTGAAACGTATGTCGAGTGCGCTGTAAATTACATTTCATTGAATTCCCTCATCTTCAAAACCTCGGTTTATTGTTTGAATTGTAGCACAACAAATGGAGGGCGTGTATTCGGTCCAGCAGCCTCAACTAAACCAAATATTTGGCCACGTTTAACGGTTGCATCTGAGAATGAAATTAGAAGAAGTCCGCCGAGTAGGTGCAACACGGTGCCATTGCATGTTCAGTTCAAAATGGCCACCACTCCGGGGAAATCAGTCTATGGCTACAGGTACATACGAAGTTGACATATTCGTACTATTTGTCACCGGTGAAAAAACACATCGGTAAATTAAAAAGTTAATTATCACCAAAACAAAATCCAAATCCCGACTAAAATAAATAAAACTCCACGGGCCTAGAAAAATGTGAGTTTATTTTTTGTTATTAAAATCACGAATATCAGTAGTATAAAAATAGAAAATAAGTACCTAAGTAGGTATCTATGTGTTTTTACCAACTGTGATTTCAGTGCTTCAATTTCATTGTTTTCCATTAAAAAAAATAAAAAATAAAATGAAAACGTAAAATTTTGATTTGTGCAAAATGACAGAAAAGAAAAAAGGCAAAAATTAATTTTCACTTTGGGTTACTGGAAAACTGTGAATATAAACCTTATGTTTTAAGAACAGCTTAATTTTCACAATTCTAGAGTGAACGTAATTATTTTTTTCGTAATCATGTTTTGCCCTTTCGTCGAAACAATTTTTTGATCGCGCCTATGTCTTCATAAACTTCGTCCAATTTCAGGAATAAATACCTAAAACGATTTTTAAATTACTGATAAAAGAAAATGGAGAGCTGACGACCGAGATGGTATTAAAAAAAAAAAAAAAAGTTTTGTACGAAAAATATAAATTAGATCATTTGATGCTATATTCAATTTTTGATAGTTTTTGCCGATGAAATGAAATTAAAAACACAGTAAAATATCGAAACAAGGAATTCAAGTGGTCAATTCTATCACCCGGAAGGAGAGAGCAACAAAAGGGAGGCGAGATACACAGGTGAACCAAAAGAAGACTCAAATTAACTTCGTGCAATTCTGGTTGGAGGCAACTCCCAACCTCCGACCACTGAAGAAATTATTTGTGAATACGTGCGATGCAAAGCAATCCAACTACCATTTTTCATAGGTTAAGTAAAACCGCAAAATATTCAATGTAAAATCACAAGACGTTCGAAAATTACAAGAAGATATTATGCACGCACCGAATTGCATTTCATGCGTTCATAATTCTAAAACGTGTAAACAATTCAAGCGTGAAATGAGTGCTGCATACGAGTCAAAAGAGCAGCACCACCAGCTTCTCACACACGAAGTTCATCACTTTTGACAGGCCACAACAAGTGATTTTGTAACAACCCCTTCACTATAAAGCACACCACTCCCTCTTTTTCTTCCCTACCGGTCACCGTCGCTTGTCGCATTTTAAACGGCTCTGTTATTCCTACAATTAAATTGGAATCAAAAATAACGAAGTAAAAAAAGAATAAAAAAAAAAGGCAAAAAGAAAACATGCATACGGAAGAAGGACGACTTTCGAAAATATGGGTACGTCGGTGATCTGATTTGGTTTAATTTCACAATTACGCGCATTAAGTTGGTTACCGTTGGGATCCGATCAACCCTTCGTCGTTCGTTAGTTTACCCTGCAGAATGAAAATACAGGGAGAAGAGGTGAAAGGGGTGCGTTTTTAAATCCGTATCAGAAAATGCCCGTCGGCCAAATTCGCCACTTTCCCCGTTAATACGTTTTGGCGATCATTAGTTAAGATTATCGTTCGACTCGCTCTCACTCACCCATTCTCCCTCATGCTCATTCTTTTGCTACCGTTCCCCTTCAGACAGACGACAGTCGACGCTGTTGTCGTTGTTGTTGCTTTTTGGTTGTTGTTGTTACTGCTGCTGTTGTTATTTTAGTCAAGCTGACACTAGAGTGCTAATGTTATACAGGCAAAGATCGGTCGAAAGACGAAAAGAAATGAGTGAAAACAGAAAGGGTTGGCGCGCGGTGGTGTGTAAATGACCCCCTTTTTTTTTCTTCTTTTTCGTGGGTGATCCAGTCAAAACCCTTTCACGCGATTTTTGCACTTGTTCTATGCAACCCTACAGCGAATAGTTGCGATCATCGTTTCTTATCCTTTACACACTTTGCAACACTCACCCTCTAACAAAAATGCCAGACAACGGTAGTAGTCACGTAGTACAAGTATTTGGAAAATCCTTTCGCATTTTCTCTCCATCTCTTTCTTTCCCTGTCTGTCCCTTTTCCGTCTCCTCTCTTTCTCCGGGTGACTGGCTTTGGCCCAGAATGGATGACGGACGGTGCAAGCGTGCCCAGCTTGTTCGGGTGATCGATCATTTGCAGCCGGATGCGTTTTGATACGGTAATACCGTGTTAACAACCTCGAATGTCGAACACCTCCGAACTAACGTTCGATTATGGGACTAGGAACCGAAATTGAAAAAACAAATTCGCGTGCTCGCTGTAGGCGAAAAGAGAAAAAAAGAATAAAAAAAAGGCATGAATATACGGGAACTACACGACCATTGATTGCAGACGTCTGGCAAAGGGGTGGTGGTTGTATTTGGACTCGCTGTGAGGTACAAACGTCATAATTGGGTGTTTCGGACACTCCCACAAACAAATGGAGAAACACTTTACCCGAATTCGTGGGAAAAATGTAGAACACTCATTTCTTTCATGGCATCGACTGACAAATTCACACAAGCTAATCATTAAAATTACCCTCATATAAATTACTTACAAAACGACACACAGACTCACGAGAGAAGTTTTCAAGTTTAAAGAATCATTTGAGATCAATGGTTTTCACTTTCAAATACTCCCAATCAATCAGCAGTCCTTCGTCAACGTGAGAACGTAAGGAAACGATTTTGTGTGATTGAAAAATGGTTTTTTAAGCATTAGCTTTATGTTTCAAGAAGAAGAGGAGGAATGAAATTCAACAATTTACTTCTGAATATAAGAGGATTTCGAATTTGACAAAAAGTCTATAATTGATGACCAACAGTGATAATACAGAAAAGCGATAGAGTACAAACAAATGTATAATAGTAATTATCTGTCAGGATTAAAGATTTTAAATTGTAAACTACAACATCGTTTAAAATATTATCTTAAAATAGATGCTGAACCAAAGGATAGAGTGTGAATGAATAAAACACGTATCAAATTAGTGCTATTTGAAAAAGTGACACGTTTTTCCTTATTTATTCAACTCAACGTTACTATACATACGAGGGAACTTCTTCGAGAAAAAAGAAAATATACATAGAATGGGAATTCGGTCGATTTTCAGAAAATAACGCGGCTTGAATCATAGACAGTAGGTAAGAAATAAAATTTAGTTTTAGGCCATGCTCGAGAAAACCAATCTCTAAAAGAATCGAACTAAAAGTCAAGTAGCTAGTTATTGGGTGTGGACGAGCACAGAACAGTAAGTTAAATTAACATTCAAAAGTTATGACACAGACGATGGCGATTCGACCAACGTTCAGAATTAAAGAATTATTGAAAATCTCAGCTTACTGAACTGAGGAAACACTAGAAAAAATTCAACTATTACAAAGACTATAGCTTCAAATAAAAATATAACAACAATCAGTTTCATGGTACCTAACGTTAGGTATTCGAACAAAATACACAAATTCAAAAGTAAGAAATTTCGGATTTCGACTAAGCCTAATCAAACTACATATAATCAAAATTTAGGAGCAAGTACTTTACGTTTTCAATAGCCTACGAAAAATCTCACAAAAATAACAATAAAATTCCAGAACGACCACATAATGCCAAAAGAAAAATAAACACATACTTTCGACATAATTTCTATCCTACCAAAAAAGTTGGTTTCCCACGTACAGCACTTGAAACTATTTCACAAAGCCTGTTAAAAAGTTTACCCATTGGCCAGCAAAGCCCATTTACAGTTCGAAAATGATCTGAGGACGAAGCGACGCTGTCATTTGGAGTCACCTAATGGCTATTAAGGGTCTCGACCATACCTAAACACCAGAGCTTTCCATGAGGAAGAAGAAAAAGAAAAAGAAAAAACATAAAAAATATACCTATCCACTAAGCCACGTCAGATATAAAAAATAAATGCACCGAAAGATTGCAAAATTGCACACCGTGGCTATAAAACTCTTTTAAAAATGAATTTCCACCATCAAAAATAAACTTACAGCATACAGGTTGCACAATACTATCGTCTATCTTTAATTTTTGAGTCGAAGGAGAAAGAGAGAGTAAGAGTGAGTGTGAGAGAGAGAGAGAAACGAGCACACAGAAAAAACGATCCTGTAATTACAGAACTTTTTTTTTGTGAATAATATGCGTATAAACTAATGAAGATAAAAATATTTTTCAAAATCTCGTTAGAAACGTAGAAAATGAAAATATAATGAGAAAAACTTCCGTTTTATATGTATATAGATGTACAAAATATATATGTATATATAGCTTTCTTTTCTTCAAACGCGATAAGGAAAGAAAATTTCCGGTAGATAATAGGAAAAAAGACTTTCTCGGACGACAAAGAACGAAGAAATACGAGTGAAAAAAAAACACAAGCTACAGAAAATTAAAGAAAGGATTAAGGAAGCGTTGATAAAAACGAGAGACGGAAAAGAAAGGAAAGAAAAAAAAAGAAAAAGAAAAAGAAAAAAAAAATAAAAAGAAAGAAAAACGAGAAAAAAGAAAAACGACAGTTTGAAAAAAATTACGTTTTTTTTCCAGTCGCAAAAGAAAGGAAAAAGAACGAGAGAGAGAAAAAAAAGTCATTTCGAAATAAAAGAGATAGAATTGAGCGAAAAAAGAGAGATGGTGTGAGGGGATGGGGACGAAATGAACAGAAAAAAATGGTTCCGATGGTTAGAGGGTGAAATAAACGAAAATTAAATGATAAACGACTGAAAAAATTAGATTTTTCCGGTGGCTCCGTATACTTGCGATTATGTCGAAAAAAATAAAAAAATAAAAGGGAGAAAAAAAAATTCAGTCTCCTCCATTGTTCCCAAAGTCATGGAGTTCGATGGTAGATCCGGTAACGTTCGATTAGTTTGTCGAAATTAATTTCCTACGCGTAGATGAGAAAAACGAAAAACAAAAAAAGGAAAAAACTGGAGGAAAAACTCGGGTTCGATTCAAGGTGTTAATTTCTACAGCCATAAATCCACGACAGAGTGTACGTTTTTACATTTTCTTTTTGCACGGCCCAACGAACCTCATTCCAAAACGAAAGAAGGAAAATAAAAAAAAAGAAGAACCTAGGGTATTAAACGAAATACATGAAAATGAAAAAAGAAAAAAAAAAAGTTGAAAAAAAAAAGCACCAACGTTGGAGAAAGGATTAACAGAAAAAGGTTTTTCTGTCGAGGAATTATATATAAATTCCCATGATAAAAACAGAATAAATTCGCAAAAACTGGAAAAGAGAAAAAACGATTAACGTTTAGTGCGAGTTAGACGGAGACAGTTTGATAGCTGGGATATTAAGGAATGGAATTCAAAAGGGTAGGACTGGAGTTCTAGTTTTTTTAAAAAGGAGATTCATAGGGGGAGGTATGGGGGTTGAGCAAAAAGAGACGGTTGACGCGGTACAGGGGCGACGTTTGTAGAGTTTCTGTTGTTGTTGTTGTTTTTTCCTCCTTCTTCTCACATCGGAACGCTGCTATTTCTGTTTCACTTCACTCTCTTTCTACCACTTCGACTCGGAGAGAAAAAAGAGTGTAGAAAGCGGGCAAGGGGTAGAAAGAGTGTATGGAAATGTAGCAGAAATATATCATTCTGGTCTGACAGTGCAATTTCTCTTATCTAAGTTTAGAAAAGCGTGGCGGTAGTTTCGAACACCCTAAACATTTTCCAGTTTTCCGCTCTCGCGTCCGAACCGTTCAGACTCTTTTCTCCCACAGCCCTTCAGCCCCCCAAAACGCGTCCACGTCTTTCCCAATTTTTTATTTTTTCTCTTTTTTTTTTCATCTTCTTTCTCTGTTTTTTCCTTGATTCGCTCTCTTCCTCTAGAGAAAGAACGTTAGTTCTTATTTGGCCCATTTCACCGTCGTGTATGCCTTCATCAACTACCACCAACCCCCTCCTTCTACGTACCTCATCATCTCACTCGTTCTACTCTTTTCAAATGAGAAAAATACAAGAGAAAGACGAACAGAAAGGGCTAAAGAGCGAGAGAAAAAACAACGAGGGCCAACTTCGCGTAAACTTTCATTCTTCTCATTTTCCATTTCACTCCATTCATCGCATGTGTGTGCGAGTACCATTTTTGGTCGAGCCCAATTTTTTCACCTTTTGTCACTCCTCCTCTTTTGCTTCCCTTATATTGTGAGTGTGTGTACGAGTATTCGAATCCAACAGCAGCCGGTTCCCATTTTCATTTTCGTCGATTACCTCAAAAGATCCTTTAGCTTTTTACCCTCAAAGCATTCGCTATACAATCTTCCATTTGCAAAATTCTTTTTTTTTTATTTTCTTATCATTTATTTATTGTTTTTTATACCTCCCACTCTCTCTTCCATTTTTGGACGCTTAACCATCGTCTTGGCTTATTCATTATAGAATGCGAAAACTTAGCCAAAAATAAAAACAGTGAAAATTTTCGACCATGATTTCGAAGATGAAGATTAAGTTTTTCATATGAGACCAAAACTGAGACGATCTCTACAGAAGATCAAGATTCGCAGCCAGAAAAATTAGCTAAGTCACCAAAATCGATAGTTAAATATTACATTATACATATAAATCTTCAATAATTGCAAGTTCTTGAAGATAATTCCATTGGCATAGTCAGAAATCGTCCGAGTAGGGTATTGATAGAAATTATTCTCAAATGGTAAAACTATAACTTTGTTTCAGAGAAAAATAAATAAATTATTAACCAACATACTTACTTCGTCAGTAAGGACATGATAAAGTTAGGGGGCTTAAAAATGTAGGCGGAAGCGCCCTCAATGCACTTCAAACCATTCTGATGCACCATGGTGAAACAGTCACCATCCATGAAAAATATTGCGTCCTACATCGAATAGAAAAATTACGAAAAAACTTATTTTCTGCAGAAAGAACCGAAGTTTTCAGGAAACAGGCTTTGAAATTTCAATTTAACATCTCAAGAAACGTGCATCAACGAAAACACTTTCGAAATATGGGAATCAAATCTATAATTCTGATTATCTTGCCCTATTAAACTACCACGATGAATGGGAAAATTATGAAAACTACGAACTCAGCTCCATCCCAAACCAAATTACGCGAAGAAAAGAAAGTGAACAATAACTTCATTTTGTGTCCTTGATGAGCCAAAATGGGGTCCAATAGAACTGGCAACTCTCAAAAACCTATCATGTGCCATTGCGAGATGGACATATTAATATATGATAAATTAATGTAATCGAGTACAATTCAGTTTCAGCTCACTGTATTACGTAGGTACAGCCGGTAGCAACAGATACACGCGACTCGCAAACAAGTAAATTTCGAAAACTGAACCGGTTCAAAAGCCATTTATATAAACTGAAAATTTGACGAAAGTATAGTCAAACATAAATTAGACGAAATAAAACTGGATGAAACGCGCATATATGGTCGACTAAAATGAACACTAATAAGCTGCAGAGATGTTTGTAAAATTAGAGTCACCATAAGGTGTCGTTCAACCCAACAAATCTGGGTTCGACAAACACGAAGTTTCGGTTTTTTTTTTGTTTTTTGTTATTTGTTTTTTTTTTTTTTTTTTTGAAAAATATTTTCAACTCTTTCTGATTGAATTATTAAAAGTAAAACGAGGAATAAAAACGGGAAAAAAAATAATAATCAAGTAAAACGAAGGAATGGGGCGAGCTCATTAACGTCGTCTACGGAGAATTTACATGGAAAGACGCGTTTTGAAACCGGCTGCAAGAAAATTATATTTGTTCGTCAGGCTATCGTACACAAATGCAGGTACGATTATCGGCTGATTGAGTAAGAACGAAGGGTTCATTTGTCCGGCCTCATAAACCTATACAGGTCAAATTTTGGACAAGGTATACCTGTAGGGAAAATTATAGGATTGTTCGAGCGCTAATTGGACGCATGGCTGATAGGATATGAGGTGTAAATGAGTGGCATCCGAGGAATGCTTGTGTCATGGTTCGACGGCGAGAAAAGAGGCGCGCAGTCGAGAGATGCATACCGTAAACCGAACCGTATTACGTTGATACTGGCGAGTGTCGTGCAATGAAGTCGAGTCATTCGGCCTGAATACAGGCTACCACACTGTTTTTGCCAACATTTTTTTGAACTGCATCGAAATTCCAAGTACATTATACGATCGTCTATGGACTGAACGAAGTCTAACGAATGCAATGTGAAATCGAGCCAGGGACCTTTCGTTTTTTGGACGATAAATGATTTCATTCGAATATGACAAAATGTACAATCGATTTTTGTGTAGCCACAATTGATCGTGTCGACCAAGAAATTTCAATAAAATAAAAATTGAAAAATAATTTGAAATTTTCCTTCAAATTTCGTACCTTTTTCCTTCAGATTTTGTGCCTGTTGCTCATTTTCTTCTATAGGCTACAGATAACGTCCGATGACATACATGAGATGAAGTTGTTGTTAACAAGATTAATTTACTAGTGAATGATAGTTTAGTGCAGAGCTACATAATATTAAACAGAAGAATCCGATACAGACTTACTCATTATCGTTTCAACATTATTATTGAAATCAAATCATCGATATGGAACTTACCTAAAACAGAAAGAAAGAAAAAATTAATAAACATTCGCACGAACACAAAAGTAAGTACAAAATTGGGAAAATAAAAAAATCATTAAATTGTAAATAGAATTTCTCTACTTCCTTTTTTTTTTTTTGTTTTACATCTTTAAAACAAGAATATTTTATCAAAACTTTAAATAAGGAATTTTCATTCATCAAATAACAGCCAATGAATAAATTTTTAAGACGAAAACAAACTTAAGAATTTTATAGTCTAATCTCAATTGCAAAAAATTATAACAACTGTTTGCAACAGAAAAAGAAACTGACATAGTGAATTATAACGTGAGAACTATAGAACTGTGTTTTTAAGACAAGATGAGCGCAGAGCATTGGCGTCACGCACTTGCAACCAATTTTTTTAAACAATTTTTATTCAAATTACTCTAAGATTAATGAATTTTATTCAAAAATTAAAGAAAATCTAATTTTCAAAAGCAATTTTCCAATCTTAGTCAATGAATAAAAATTGTTTTTATCCCTCTATTCGGACCATAATTTTCGAACCATCTACGCGAGTTCAACGTATTCGAGGGCATTGGTATTTGAGAAAACCACGAACATGGTAACATATTTTTTTATTAATTTTATGGAAACCGTCTAAAAATGAACGTGTAGCAATGAGGGGAGCATTTCGTCTCGTTCATTATTTGTGATTAAAATTAGATATACCATAAGAGTATACTGTACTGAACAATTCGAGATCTTCGATCAAAGTTTTAAAAACCCAATTGCGACATTAGGGACTGTGCTCGAATGAGACTAGTTTTATTAAGGTGTCACCAACATTTATTCAGTTTGAATTCGCTTCCACGAAGGTACCTATTCGTTCATCTAATTCCGTGATAAATCGTCAAGAATACCACCAACGCAGTCTGTTCACTATTTACACGTTACTATAAAACGAACGTCACAAATTTTCCGAAAACAAGTTCAATTTATTTCCGTAGATGGAGAAAGGTTGAAGGAGGAGAGGGAGAGAAAATGATAAAAAGAGGTGCGGAAGGTAGGGGAACAAACGATAATTTTTAACGCATCAGACTTGGAAACGTAAAGACTTTACCGGAAAAGTTGACATTTTCTAATCAGTTGGCGTTTGTCTCTTTCTTTTGGGCCAGGAAAACGACTTTCGAATTTTGAGTTTTCACCGATAGCAAAAAGCAAAATGTATCACGAAGTTAATGATAATGGAGCGTCGTTGTCAAAAATAACGAAATGCATCAAATATAATACATTATAATAACAGTACTAATTAGTAGGTCGTAATAATAATGAATATAATACAATATAATAATAATAATAATAATAATAATAATTAATAATAATAATAACAATAATAACAATAATAATAATAATAATAATAATAATAATAATAATAATAATAGTATACGACGAAAGCGAAGACGTTGCCGTAGCCAGCCGCGGCAGTAGCAATAGCAGCAAAGAAAAAGAGACATTTTCCGTACAACCGACAAACGTCTCTCAGATATGGAAAAACAAGACGAAGGAAAAATAGACAAAAAAATGAAAAAAAGTTGAAAAAGACGAAAAAGAAAAAATAGAATAAGAATAACTCAAAAATGGTAGTTTTGGCGTCGTTATAAAAATGTCGTCGTCGCCGTCATCATCCTCATCATCATCGTCGTCATAGACGGTTTCCACGGAAAACGAATGGAAAAACATTAAAGACGAGAGAAACGAAGTCAGCATATTTTTACGCTTCCGCAAATGTCTATTGTGAGACAGGAAAAGCAGAAAAAAAAAGCTGACGATTTTTCGATGATTTCCGTTTAACACGACCATTATAATAAATGTTTTTTTTCACATTATTTTTTCGTTTTTCTCGTTTTTTCAAAAAAAAAAATTATATATACTTATATAAACTACATTGGTACGTACATTATTATACATAAATCTTTATAGTTATGATAAAAACTATTAAAACTGATCTTAGGGAAAGGTGAAGAATGGGGATGATATCGTCTAAATTTCGTGTTCACGGCTATCAGAAAACTACAAAAAAGATAAGACTTAAATTTTCACGAAAGTTAGTCCTTATATAGGATAAAAGAATGATAGGAGTTTGGTGCCTATCGATTCATTAGTTTCTGAGAAAAACGCATACAGGAGAAAAACAAGTCACCTGTGTCGCTAGAAGTATCTTCTCCGTACTTACGGCACAATGCGTTATGATAGTCTTTTCTGCATTCCATTTAGCAGTAATTTTGTATTCAAGTCGTATCGGGCTGGACGCCTAGGAGCCCTTTTTCAAGTAGGTTTTCTTCAGAAAATCTACTCATTACGCTTGGAGCGGTATTAGCCCCCAGGGTTGGAGGTGGATACGTGTTTCGTTTTACATCAGAAAAATTTTGGCACCAATAACTCAAATTCATGTATTCCGAAATTTAGTATGAACATTTTTACCAAGCCAAGGACAAAATCTTAATTTTTCCTCTTTTTTCTTTTTTCTAATTTGGATGAAATTTTCTTTTTAAAAAATTTTTCACATGTTTTCTTTTTTTTTTATTTCGAATCTTTATTGCATTTCTTTGATTTTATTTGAAACTATCCATACTTTATCATTTTAATTAATTTTTAATTTCAAAAAATAATGCTTTTAAATTTCACATTGTCCAATATTTCGTCAACAGCTAACAAATTTCGTACAATCATAACATAACATTTACGCATATGAACTTATAGATAATTAATGTGACCATCAAAATTCATAATTCTTTTTTCTCGAAAACCTAATTTTTCTTGAGAGGCTTGCTGCACCAGAGTTTTTTGATTGTACTTGCGGAGACCAGGAGAAAGGTCATTCTGGAACATTTAGGAACAGTGACGATAACAATGCAAGGCAATTTTGAAAATTATTTCAATGGTTAAAAACAATTTCGTCTCTCCACTAAACATATTATCTTCGGACAATTTCCTTGAAGAGATACGAGTTCGATGGAACTTGCAAGTCGCAAGGGATGCAAATGACAAAATGGACAAAATTCAAATAGGTAAGTGTAATATGAGGACAGGTAATTATGCCTCAACAGTTTTCTACGAATGTAGTGGTTTTATGTGAGTGGCTGCCCACAGAATTACTGAAATTTAATACGGTGTACATGCTCAGTGAAAAAAAATGAGCGGCTCGGATGCAGTAGGAACCTATATCTACTCGCCTAAATTGAATTCATATATACTGGACACACTAACTAGTCAGGCCGGCTACTAACATACGAGTGACTGACGTGGACAACCAACTGTATCAATACAAAACAGCGGGCTACACGTTTTGAATATATTAAAAACAGTTTTTCATCGCGAACTCGCTATACAGACTTTCACCAAAACCTCATTAAATAATACCAGTTTCCGAAAAGCCATTTAGGCTACACGACAGAACACCAAAAATTTTCGAATACCAACGACAGGGTAGCCAGACAGTTAAGGGGTACCAAACAACAACAATAATAACAACAACAACAACAAAACAGACCAAACTAATTTAATTCCGGTAATTTACAATCGAGTACATTCAAAAAATACTTGTAAGCCAAGTGGAAAAAAAAAAGAAGAAAAAAAAGAAGGTATTCCATGGACGTACTCGTAGTCGAAGAAAAAAAACAACAACGAAACTTCATTTTAATCTAATCGAAAACGATAATAAGGAGATTTATAAACGGGTAAAAGGGGAAAAAATTGTATAACGCATAAACCGAAAGCTAGTTAAAGAAGAAAAGAAAGGACGTCAGACAGATGGAAACGAGAGAAGTGAAGACAACAACCGAGGTAAAGTTGAAAAATGTGGTCTCATACCCCTCTGGCGGCGTACACGAAGTTCATATATGCAGATCTACAGATACAGATATAGTATACGCAGCATACAAGTAACAGAGTACCGAAAACAAAAAAAAAACTCGAGGAAAAACACTGTATTCTTGTAAATTCTTTTTCTGTTTTCAAGAGATAAGGTACCAGAGATAACGATTCTGTAGCTGATTTATCCCGCACTAACGAAGACTTATTCTCTCTTCAAGCAGTTTACCAAAGATGGGTTGGAGGTAAGGTAGTGGTAAGTTATATACACCAACGTTCTAACTATGATCAGAATGTCACAAGTTGTTCTTTTTTTTTCTTATTTCGTTCTTCTTCTTCTTCTTCTTCTTCTTCTTCATCATCATCATAATCAAATGTTCGTAATCGGCTAACATCCCGCTGAGTTAAGCTCCTCGGTAACATGAGAATCACTTGACGAACTTGCTACATATCGAGATTCTATTTTTTTTCTACTTTTTTTTGGTTTGGATTTTTCTTTTCCTACTCTCTCTAATACATAATATGCCGCACCTACAGCGAACTGAACAAAACGTTATTCGTCTCCTATTACTTATCCTAATTATTCATCTCTTGTAAGGAGAAGAAAAAAAGGGGAAAAAAAAACAGTTCTACAACAAATACAATATCGCATCGTGGCATCAACTACTATAATTCTTGTAATACGGTAATTACTAGCACGGAATTAATACGTCTTGCCTTTTTATGGCCTTACCGTTTACACACGGCCATGTACTCTAGTACTTAGGTATACATACGAGTATAGTTTTCGATCGTGGACGAGACTATTCTGTGAAGATTGAGGTCAGGGATGCTGTCAAGGAGCAAGAGTTGAATATGGGGATATCGCCTTTTCGCCATTAGCCTGTAAAGATACAACTGCTTGGCGATGTTATGGTCAGTTGAAAATAAACAACAAGAATTTAAAATATATACCTACAAGAAGTTGATTATTTTGAAATCAAATATGCGAATAGGAAATGAAGATCTAAAGAATTTTTTTCAAAAAGTAGAACCGACTTCAAAAAAAAAAGCAATAAAAAATGCCCTAAAAAGGGAAAAATATTTCTTTCAAAATTTCTCCAGCAAGATCTAAGTCTAGAGACTGGAATTATTGCTGTTGGTGCTAACTAAAAAGTTTTGTTAAAAAACTGGATGGAACTGACATACAAAACCTACATGGTAAAGGAAAAGACCGCCGAATTCGATAATTGCAGTCCTTAGACCAATATCTTGCAGGAGAAATTTTAAAAGAATTATTTTTCACTTTTTAATGCATTGTTTATTGCATTTTTTTGGAGGAAACGGTTCTATTTTTTGAAAAAAAATTTTTTCAACAAGTTTTCGTTTCTAGCGTTAGTATCAAAATTACTTTAAAATTACCCGTTTGTTTATTTAAAGGTAACTCCAAAACTACCTTATCGATTCTGAAAAAAATTTAATGGGACACCATGGGATCATCCTTTATCATTTAAAAAAAAGTTCACCAAATCGGTACACAGTTTGAGGAATTATACAGGAACAAACATAAAACAAAAACAAAAAAAAACATATATACGGATCAAATTAATAACTCTTCCTTTTTTTTTTGAAGTCGCTTAAAAATCTAGCAGATCGTCAGATCTGGATGCCACGAAAGAAAAATATAATTCCAAAATAAAGGAAACAATCATGGAATCTTCAAAAGGGAAGAGTACGTCAAATATTTTGCGCAAGATCACTTTTTAATAGAGGGATGCACCTACCAAACGATTAGCAGATATTCATCACTGTCTTAACAGTTGAAAAAACAGCATATTGAGTTTATGGAGAAGCAAAGTATTAATAATTAAAAATGTTGCCAGAGTAATAAAACACTGCGAAGTAACAGACTACTTCCGAATTGCTCATATTAGTCCTTATCAGTATCGAATAAGGAATTTTCAAAGTCAACCCACAAATATGAAAAACAAAACTGCACACCATTTTAACCTAGCTTTTGGTAAATTATGTTAGATATCAAGAAACAATTGGAGCATTATTCACTACGTATATACAAAATGGAACTGACGAGCAATTTTTCAAATTATGACAACATTATTAGTTTGTTTTTTTTTCCATGGAAATTTTCTCGTACAAAATGGCAACAGTAAGTAGAAAAAATTTTCGGATTGCGGACAATACTGATACTAACGAATGTAACACCGCCAAAGGACTAGACTTAAGATTTGAACTTCAAACTTTTAACTTGGAAAATTGGCGCTGGTACAGGTTAAGGCATGTATTCACAGTTGACACTTAAAGTTCACTCACCTAAGAGTGAGTTTACATCTTACCATTCTCAGCTATATTTTTTTTTCATAGCTTTAGTATAGTTTGTCACAAGGAAACTATGTTTCTCATTATTCTCAGCTAAAGTAATTTTTTCGCAGCTTCACTTCAATATAAAAGCGGACCCTTAGGTTAGTGAACACTTGTGTCGACTATGAATACCAGCCTTAGTGCTTGGAGAGGTTGAAAGCTGGAAACAAGCTGCCTTCAGATTCCCGACCGAAAAAGAACAGTATAATTTGGTTCAGTTCTATTGGTGCTCTAGGATATGACTGAAAAATTCATTCTGGCGTACCCCTGATCACCGGATTCCGACAAACCCCACTGCAACATCGACATCAAATACATCCTTCAGAAGCAGAGTAAAATGGATTGATACTTAATAACCAAAGTCCAATTAAATGTTTTGAAAATTAAAAAAAAAACTTGAAAAATTTTCGAGTTTCAGATATTTATTTTCACTGGCTAAAGTTTGAGCCTGGTAAACAAAACTTGAGTGATACATCTGACCATCTCAACAATGACGGCAACAATAAAATAAAAATAAAATAAAAAAAAAACATTTTTATTTTCTAACCGCAAATTTGAATACGAGAGTAAAGTGTCCAGTTTCATAATCCGCTTTGGTTCCAAAAAACGCAAAAATCTGTCACACTTGTGGCCGCAGTAATGTGTATACAGATATACAATACACGACAATCGCACTTCGTCCATTAGCCCCCCCCCCCCACTAATGAATCCTATAAGTATTCATTCTGCGACGAAGTTTCATATTTCGTCGCGGATTAAATAGACGTGGCCGGCTCGAAAGGGGTGAAAAAGAATAGAAGAGAAGAAGAAGAAGGAGAAAAGCTGATTTTCGAATATTAGCCAACACGGAAAATGTGCGGGGATCCCCAAAGAAAAATATCCATTACTGGATTAGGTTACAGTGATATCGATGGTCGATATTACGTACGTATATATAGCCTATACGAAAATTTAAAAGGCATACACATGCAGTGTATGCCTACGATGCTTTCAGAGACCTACATCCATACATGTAGTATAGACCACCACTAACTTGCATTAAACCCACTATATTCCCTTACGAATAAATCCGTGTGGTTATTGTGTGTGTGTGTGTGTGTGTGTGTGTGTTTTTTATATTGTGTAAAGTAGGGGTGGTGATGGTAATGCTGACGGTGGTCTAGTATTCGTTATATTGTGTGATGTAAGCTACGGATGAGCCCCCGGTGCGTCTGTACGCCGAAGTATTGTTCGTTAATTTCATCATATATTTACACCATGCAAATAATGATAGGCAGCTTCCGGAATCTCCATTAACGAAAATCGTCTCGATATAGCGTAACCGCTTCTCGCTAATTCACTATACTAACTCGATTAGACTTGCATTATTTTCGTTTTCTTTTTTTTCATTTTTTTTTTACTTCTGCGTTTTTTCTACGTTTCTTTTACTTACTTTGGGCATCTTTTCAGTCGGATATTTCTTCGATCCTTTACAAACAACCCCCTCGCCAATGAGCACAGTTTCTTTTCAGCAGACTAAATGCATTTATGCAGACAATAAATAACGATCCACACGTAATGCATTTAGGTACCTTCTTCTTAATATGCACGCTTTCTATACCAGCTCCGTTTCGGTTCGGTTTGCGTCCGGTATCGGTTTCCTTACAGCCTGCATTTCATCAGACGTGTTTTTCACAAAGAAACAAGTGAAATGCGATGGAAATGTATCACTTTTAGACGCGAATGTTGAAAACGAGAACACGACCCACAACAGTAATAGAACTCACATTATGCGACACGGACCCATGAGAATTTGCTTGTACGCAATAATTACCGGAAATGGCATGCATAAGACACCACCCTCAGCCATATAAGCTAATCAAATAATTGACGCTCTGGCTGGCAAATTTGAGGTTGCACTGTCTCATGAGATGCGATTAACTCTTAAGAAAGACGAGCGATCACCCAAATTTTTCGAATAAATACAACAATCATTGCTACATCCTTTCGATAGGTTGAATAAGAGAAAGAGAGCTAAATAAAAACTACAGATAATTCCAGACAAAATTCTAACCTGAAAGCTAAGGAAGGTTGAGTTGCGACCTCTCCAAATACTGGCGAATCCCTCAAGAAAACATTTGAAAGTATGCATTGTTATTTTCAAATAAAGTTTAAATTACGAAAATAGAATGAGTTCTCTAAGTGCTGGTAGTACCAAATAGTTAAACCACCGATGAGTAGGGTTTAACTTTATTTTACCATACATCTTATCAGTTAAACCTAGTTTACCTCACAGTTCAAAGTTGGTACAACCTGGCCTAAGTATTTAATTTAAGGAAAAAAATGACACGGCCTTGAGCCTGACTCCTCGTACGTTTTGTACCTGTTTTTCCTCTGCTTGAAATTTGGAAACGACTGAATTGTGATTAAAATAAACGTTCAACAACTGCAAAGTAAACTACTAAATCATGTTTCATCCTCTTCTCCGACAAATCACAAAATTTACAAATGTGTAAATTAATATATAGAATTATAGAGAGAAATTGCATAACGAATGGCGAATAGGTAGACTACGTTGCTAATTGACAACATGCTACAGTACTGAGAAACCAGGTACCTAACGCTTATGCAGCAGTTAAACGCGTTTTTAGAATGAGTTCACAAAACTCACGATCAGCCAACACTAAAATTCGTCAAATTCTGAGACCAGTTCGTAAGATTGAAAAGTCTAAAAGACAAAACTAAAAAATTAATCGAGAATTTCACAGCGAGATTTGTCAGCCAAATATCATTTTGAGTTTTTTTTTCAGAGTCGGATATAAGCTGTACTTTTCTGGTTCAATGAAAACTCGTATTGCTGTCAAACGTCTTTCTCAAGGAATACGTGAACCGCACAACATAAAAAATTTCACGAGACGAAGTTCAAGAGATTTTTAATCAGATTCAGGGCTTGTTTTTCGTATTAGCCCCTCGAAAAAAATCAGTTAAAATAAAAAAGAGTTATTTAAAATTTTCAACATTTATTATAACTACAGTATTTCAGGGAAGAATTTATTTCAACAAAATAAAACTCAACACTAAAAAATATCAGCTCTTTCTTTCCAGAAAGCACACTTCGATGCTAATTGCACTTTCGTACAGCTGTTATTCTTTTCAAATATTCGTCTTCTGTTGCATTTTGGAAAAATCCAATCGCAACATAAACCCAGCATTATCGTCTCAGTAATTCGAAAGCAGCCAATTTTTTTCTGGCTCCCTTGCCACTTTTTTTTTTATCTTCTTTTTCGTCGTGTAATTTTCAACCTAATTTGGTTCTTGGCTGAAGTTTCACTGCGTATTTGCTTATTTCGCCACCTATTTTCAAATCCATTTTCTTTCCCCTTGGTTTAATGTTCAGCGTATTTTTATCGGGCAACAAAGCTTATTTTTCGTTGTTTTTTTCTTCCCTTCTTATTCTCTTTTCTTGGTACCGTGAACACGTCATTATACACGTCATTTAAAATTTTATGTACGATAATGCAATACGCATATGAATATTACAGAAAAAAGGGTGGTAGCGAATAAAAAAAACTGAAAAAAAAAAACAAAAAAAAACTTGAATATATTGTCTTATTTTTTTAAGGTAGGTATGGGCAACTATATTTTCTTCAAAAACCTTACGCTTAAAATAATGATAATAATAACAACGGTAAGAACAACAATAACAAAAAAAATCCCATTAGAGGCGACGTCATTTATCGACATCGTACAGTTCTCACGCCGCACTCCTCTCTAGCAAATATATTGTTTACGGTTAACACGGGTTCGGCTGCGTTTCACCAGCCAACCCCTCACACGAAAAAACAAAAATTAAGAAAATTTCTTCAGCCTACGACTACACGATGACATTTTCTTACACACCTGACGTCGTCGCCGTCGCCGTCGCCGTCGTCGTCGTCCCTTGGCGACAAAAATAAGTTGGTAAAGAGAAATGGAGTGTGCAAGAGGGTCGTGCGGACCGGGGAGGACAAGATAAAGGAATCGTCACGACGACGTGGAACGGACAAAAACCGAAAAGCTCGGCACGCAAGCTTTATCTGTAAAAATTGTATTCCACCCATGTCCCCTACACCCCTCCCCGGACACGTTAACTTTCCCTTCGTTTTATAGTTACGCCGCCGGAATGGCTCTCCGAGGAACAATAATCCCGCTCTAATAGCTTCCCAAACACCTTTTTAATGAACTATTTCGCAGCATCAAATGAAACCTTTTTTCCTTTTTTTTTTTCTCCTTATTTTCTTCTCTCGTTTTCTCTCGGCCTATTTACTACACTCTCGCTCTTGTTTCGCGGTGTCGTCTTAGTCTCACTACTTTACACAAAAGTGAAGAAAAGGAGGCGCACGGAGGAGTCGAATTCACTTTTTGGCATACGATTTCCTCGATGTTTTTACCTCGTTATACCTTATCCTGTACCCCTTATTGCCCTCGCCCCTTAACAAGCAGCCAGCTTCATCGCGATTCGCATCGTCTCCACGCGCGCCCCATAATAAATGTTATGTCGGAAAATCGTTCATCCGGTAATTAGGAAAATGGCGGAAAACTTGTGCAGTATCGGTAAAACGTATACTGAAATGCTGAATCGATAGTTTGGGCGCATCAGACACCAGAAACGGTGGAAAGCGAATGGCTGCTGGTAAACGATTGAAACAAATTACTGTTAGGGCGGGTGTAAATTACGACAGCACAAAAGAAAACGGTAAAAGGGAGTCGAGAGGAAAATCGTGACGAACGAAGCTCAACTTCTGTAACACGTTTTTGATTCGTATGTAGTGCCGTTAACGAAATAAGGAACACACCTATTCTCGTTGGCTTATTTGACCCATTTTCAGGGTCGAAAGAAACTGTCTATGCATAAGTAAGGCGCACTTGAGGTAAAATAACTTGGGCAGCCAACCATACCTCTACGGTAAAAATTGAACAGGGGTAGCTGAGAAAATTATGCCTGGGGAAGCCCCGCTAGATACTAGAAAATGACTGATCAATTTTGAGTGTAAAAAATTTTAATTTCTGTGCCGGGTTCTAAAGAGTAGTATAGGCTATTTAACGGCCTAAATACTTGCTACAATTCAGTATAAAATCTGATAACCATATGAGATCTATAATATTCTTAAAATTTAGCTTGCTGCAAAGAAAAAATATTGAAAAATTTAAAATTACCATATTAAATTTGCGTCTTCAAAGGAATTTCCACCAATTTTCCGAAGAAAACGAAAACAATCACAACACATTTCTTGCGCTATCCACAATTTTTCAATTTTGAAAGTGTCATAGTTGCTAAAATATCTTCAATGATTCATTACAAGAAAAGACGCGAGCAGTGTAGCCCCATCTGCGTCAAAAAATGTGTGAGTTTTTTCCTAAATCTAGATTGTGCAATTTTTTAATACCCCCATCAGAGTCGACAAGCTGTTGAGTGAGTTTATATACTTCAGTGGTTGAGGTGACTGAATCAATTAACTGGTACGATCGCTTAAAATATGAGCATTTGCAACTTCTGATAAATAGTAGGTATGTGCGGACACATTTAGGCCAAATTACTTGTTACCTTATTTTAAATGAGTAAACAATGGGGTATCCATAAGAACACAATTTATTTTTCGCCGCAACATAATAAGACTGGCATGTGATCTTCAGCAATATTCATGATGAGCGCTGAACGTTTATTTTAATATGATGAAAAGAGTTTGGCAAATGCAAGCAATAAACACATCAATCCACGATGAGGGGCAAGAATATATTCACATATACCTAACATAAATAAGTTCACAATCCAGTATTCGTCCACATGTTGCCTAATGCCCACCTTTTAAGTACTACAGAGTTTGCTATCTCAAAAAAGTTCTACGCAAGAACTTTAATTGACAAAATATGGTATACTTGATGAAATCCATGAGGAATTCATGAAGGCACTGCTAACGCATTTCTACACCTAGGTAAATAAGTAAGTTGATAATTGCCTGGATGTGAAAATTTTTCCAAAATTTCTTATCGTTTCTCCGAATTTTTTTTATAAAATCTTCATAAAACTGTGATAATTGATAGCACACGATGAACTACGACACAACGTGCCTGACCCGTGACCTCTGCACGAAATGATAACCCAACGTGTCCATATTGAACCATGGACGTCGATCAGCAGTAAAAAGTACTTCGCTAACAATGAAAAAAATAATTCCAACTCACGTACTTAAATCTCTTTCTGTAGACCATCTAAATTGAAAAGATAGTGTTAAGTGGTAGGCGGAGAAATGCAAGACGTCGTAGAAAAAAATCAGAAGGCGGAGCAATCCACGCACACGAATCAAATACTATTCATTGAATTTTTCATTTATTTTTATTTTTTACCTTAATCTGCCTGATCTTGGCAGAATAAAAAAAAAAAACTCTTGCGCAACGAGTTTCGCAAGAAAAAGTATATTTCCTTTGTTTAAAAATCACCTGTATCACCAACATTCTTTTAAATAGACTTGTAAAGTATTTATATTTCTTGTAAAAAATTACCAATATCCCACAAATACGATGCATTCGATAAAATATACTGATTAAATATCATGTTTTCAAAATATTTTATGAATGTATTTAAAATAATTATTTTTTTTGAAATGAAAAATTATTCATAGTTCTAACGAGCACAAATTTAGGAAATAATTCGACGGTTTTCTTTTCTGTAGTGACGAGAATTGTGGATTATAAATATATAAAAAAAAAATTACTTGTATGAGAAAAAATATCCTACTTAGTACTTACATTACAAAACGAAGTATAGTGCAGTTGTTTACGTTATGGTTACAAAAATATTAGCGGAGATTTTAGTATCTTTGTTCAAATCTAGTGTACTGTAGCGGGTGGGGGTAAGCGAAAATTGATTTTTTTCTGAAATCGTGTTGGTTTTAGGTTAAAACGAGTGGTTTCCTCGATGAAGGCCAGAATATGAATTTTCCAGGATCATTATCAAAGGAGTAAAAGAGGGAAAATCACATTGCATATCTAATAAGTTGGGAACAAATTAACCAATCAAAACCAAAAGTGGTAAGTCTGGTCCATGTATGGGAGGTACTCTTTGCACCAAATTTCGGATAATTAAAAGAGAATTGCAATTTTTATTGAGGTGACATGAAAAATTAGCACCTCCAACGGCCCCACGGAAAGAACCATAATACCAATAGGTACCAAATTTTCAATCATGTTAGATATAATTCAAATCGATATATGTACCAAATTTTATGACTACAGCTAGAAAATTATTCCTTTTAGAGCCATTAATCAGCTAAAAGTGCAACAAAATAGCCGCTATCAGACGTACCGTAATGCCTAACCGCACCAATTTCGAGCTTATCAATTGAAAATTGCGACCTGTCCGCTGTTCAATAAAAAATGCATATAAACTGACCCACCGACGGACTATTTTCCCGATCCAGACTAAAAACAATAGGG
This sequence comes from Ericerus pela, assembly GCA_011428145.1. Taxonomy (NCBI): domain Eukaryota; kingdom Metazoa; phylum Arthropoda; class Insecta; order Hemiptera; family Coccidae; genus Ericerus; species Ericerus pela. The sequence continues at coordinate 193,870 of WOFM01000730.1, forward strand.
TTCTTCCTTAGATGGATTCGAATATATGCTTCAAATTTCAAAACCATCCGATCAAAATTTAGCCCGAAAATGGACTCAACGCAAAAGGGAGTGCATGAGAAAAAATTAATTTTCATAAACACTGCCAAAATACTCGGAAAATCATGAGACCAAAAACATACCCACTCCCACTCTTGGATCTGAATACTCGAAAAAATCAAAAATCTACTTTAAAAAAAATGATATTCGCGCGCGATAAACAAGTCCTTCCAGATTGCAGTCAACTGATCAGCTTACGCATGCATTCGCATGTAGGTACATACAACGGTTACGTCGCCGGTTAATCCTCTTATTTTTCTTACACCCTCAAATCGCCCATTCCTCTTCATGTGCACCCCTACCCACCATACAAACGCTCACCCACCTACACCGGCACAAAACAGCATCAATCACCGCGCACCATTCAAATTAAATTCGCATTTTCGCCTAAAACGACACCTCTCCATTACACTTAGGACATAGCGCATAATAAGTTGTACGCTTCGCCAACCCTTTTCTCGAATTTCGTATATACTCAAATCCGTTAATTCGAATTCCCGTAGGAATCGACCGGCTACTGGAAAACCGGAAAACAAAATTACTGGATAACGTTCTCCGAAGTTGGAGTGAAAGGGGTTGAAAATACTGCTACTACTACCACCACTACCACCACCACCAGCGCCACTTATCGCATCTACACGATACAGACATACTCTCAACCCATTCTGTAAACAGTATACATATATAATTCATAATATAATTGCGCTTTTACAACTGCTGCCGCTACCGCCACTGCCACCACCACCATCACCACCACTACCACCACTTCAACACATCCCTTAGCTACAAGGGATACCGGAAAAACAATTGTTGCTAATTACCAACGGCGCGCTGGCATCGTCGAATAAAGAATCGGGTTAGCTGTTGCTCCAACTTCCCTCCCCCCCCGCATCATAAACAACTCGATACCAGCAGCAAAGCATTAGCAGTAACGGCGGCGGCGGCGGCCACGTCGCGGCCACAGTAATAAGCTGGCAAGAACAGCAATAGCAGAACCAGGAGTAACTACGAACAATTTTTTTCAACCAAGCGTCACGTTATAAGCTAATTACTCGACACCGCCTCGACCCGCTCTCCACAACTCCAGCCCCTCTCCACTTTTGCACACTGCATAAATGCTCACCTTTAGCCCGTTACTTCGCAACAGCACCGAGCTACGGTGATTTATTATTAATCAAGCATCTCTCGAGAGTACGAACAGCATTGGCATAGCATGACGCTAACTCGCTGGCTGCTTCATTTATAATTTGTTCGACTTTGTCGTCGTTTTTCTTAACCCCCATTCCGCCCTCACGCATCCGACGATTTTGCGCAGTCTGAAATTAACACCCGCCGAACAATAATCACCAACGTTCTTGAGGCTGGAAATGCGTTTTCACACTGTATACGTAGGCCTACTGTGCACCTCTTGGACATGTTACCGACTCTTCACGTTGATCAGTACACGAATAAGGTTTGGCTAATTTTGCGAGATTTTCGCGACACCAACGGTTCTCACGCCTTTCCAACTTTTTGAAAGAAATACATCAAGTCTATAAACGACGGTAACACTCGTATGGAGATTTCTCGAAAATCATTTTGACTGCGTCACAACTGAAATGTAGCGGTAGGTTCAGATGTTCGAAATGAAAGCTCTTTCCTGGTCCATCAATATCCTCGATTGTAATCATGCTCGTTGGACCTACTGAACATATTCCTTCAGACACATTCTTCTTGTTTAGCTTTTTTTCATTGCTCGATAGGCTGTCGAGCTTTATACTTTTACTGTAATATACAAATTATATGCTTATCATTAAAAAATATTGAAAAATAATCGACGATTGCTGATTAGAGCAACAGAATATGTGAAACGATTAACAAATAGGTATGTATTGGCCAATCGCGCTTCTTATTGCTTATTCCATATCTCTAGTTTATAGATAAATCCTAGTCTGACTTGACATTCGATAATTTTCTGCTGAAAAAAGTGGTGATGTTTAGGTAGTTCACTAACCAGTTATTTGAACTAAACAATTCAATGACCTAAATGACTGAAATCTAAACTCTCAAAGAACTAGTTCGTGATTGATTTGAATTTTCAAAATGATAATATGAGTTGAAAGAAAGAACGAGCATTTGAATTAATACTAGAGGCATAATATGCTACATTTTACACGACGTTCAGTGAGGCCAGCTACCCTCACTCCATTAAACCTGTACGCCCCATTTTAAATACATAGCAAGTACGCATTTTTACCTAAAATTTTGGCATTAATTCTCTTATTTAACGAGATAGCCACTTTTTCATAATAAATGAAATTTTAGAGGAGGGTTTAAAAAATAAAATGAGACCAAAAACAAGAAATTTAAGCCCTTAGAAGCAAAGAAAATTTAAAGATAACACAAAATTGTGCATCAAATTGGCTTAATTTAATGTTATCTGTAAACTTAACCCTAAAGACAACTGATGATAAGGCTCAAAAACAGTGAATTTATGAAAATGAGTAGTTACAACTAGTTCTCTTTAGGGTTATGTTCACTGATAACATTAAACTAAGCCAATTCAATGCACAATTTCATCATTATTTTCAATTTTTTCTGCTTCAAAGGGTTTAAACTTTTTGTTTTTGGGCTCGTTTTATTTTTAGAAACCTCCTCTAAAATTTCATTTATTGCGAAAAAGTAGCTATCAGATTAAATAAGAGAATTATGGCGAAAAATTCGGGTAAAAAGGCATATTTCCTATGTATTTTAAATGGGACGAATAGGTTTAATGGTGTGGGGGTAGCTGGCCTCACTGAAAATAAGCGAACTGTGCCCCTACTATTAATTCATATACTTGTTGGAAGGAAAAAATACCTATCTCTATCTGTATTCACTGTTCACAGTTTTTCACTCATTATTATTCTTATAATTTAGGTCGTGATGAACGAGTTCATTAAACTAAATATTTTTGTGACCGAGGCCGAATGCACTAAACTTTAAAAAAGACCTCAAATTCTCATCACTAGCAAAAAGTAAAAACTGTTGAATACATTATTTTCTAGAAGGAAAAATTAAACTTTCCTGAAACAGAAACAATTTATTGACTTTTTCAAGGTATGTTCGAATAAATTCATGATATAGGTATCCACTGACAGCTAGTGAGATGAAAGACTTCATACCTAACGAGATCCTTAGGTCAACATATCGATAAAATGAAAAAAAAAAAAAATCACCTACAAACCAAGCACAAAGCTTTTTTTCTTCATTAAATTTTAGCTACGAAGCCATTTTACTGAGTATTTAAAATCCGGAGCAGGCCTGTGCAACCTGATGCGTGCGAAGGGTCCATTGTGGCCCACAAGCCGATTTTGGAAGAAAGAACAAAAAAGATTTTGAAGAAAACAAAATTTACCAGCCTACGAGTGATAAAATAGCATGTAAGTTCATTACTTATTGTAGCTACAAAAATATACATCATCAGGACTTTATACAGCGGAGGTTGGGACTCAAAACACCCAAGCCACACAAAAGAACTCAAAAAAAACATACACATGAATGTTCTAAAAATCTAGAACAAAATAATCGTCTAAAAATTTTTTTTTTCTGTCCGCCTGCCAAAATGGTTTTTAGATTTTTAAAACTCCCTCAAGAAATGAATCCTGCGCACAGGTCTGTAAGTCATATTATAAAATTATAGGCCTGCATTAGTTTTGCGGCCGAGTAAGCATTCTGAAAAGTCCTTGTTCAAATCTAATGTACTGTGGCTGGGGGGAGGTAGGCTAAAATAGATTTTTTTCTGAAATCTTGTTGGTTTTAGGTTAAAACGAACGGTTTCCTCGACGAAGGCCGGAAAATCAATTTTTCAGGATCATTATCAGAAGGGTAAAAGAGGGAAAATCACATTGCATATCTAATAAGTTGGGAACAAATTAACCAATCAAAACAAAAATTAGTAGGTTTGGTCCATGTACGGGAGGTAGGTACTTTTTGCACAAAATTTCGTGATTTTTGCAATCATGTTAGATATATTTCAAATCGATATATTTACTAAATTTTGTGACTACAGCTTGAAAATTACTCCTTTTAGAGCCATTAATCTGCCAAAACTGCAATAAAGTCGCCCATATCAGACGTACCGCAAGGCCTATCCGCACCAAAATTGATAGGTACTGTCCTTGACCTGAAGAACATACGTATACCAAATTTCAGTCCTATGAACTGAAAATAGCAACCTGTAAGCTGTTCAATAAAAAATGCATATAAACTGACCTACCAACCGGATTATGCTCCCGATCCAGACCAAAAACAATAGAGTTCTTCTTTAGATGAATCCGAATATGAGTTTAAAGTTTCGAAACTATCCGATCAAAATTACGCCGGAAAATGGACTTAACACAAAAGGGGATACATTAAAAAAAAAAAAAAGGTATTTTCAGAAATAGTGCCAAGATGCTCAGAAAATCATAAAATGAAAAATGTACTTGCTCCCACTCTTGGGTCCGAATACTCAGGCAATTGTAATAAGGAGATTTTTTTTTTTAAATCTACTTAAAAATGACGGAAAGTAATTTCGTTGAAAACGAAATACGAAATTAAAAATGTATGAAAAACTGAATAAGACGGGAAATAAAACATAAATACAAATTAGTCGGGCATAACACGTTATAAGGAAAACGAATAAGAAAAAAAATAAAAAGAATGTATGTATGTATGTATGCATGTATATATATATATATATATATATATATGGTGAAAAGTTGAAGACAATTTTAAGCTAATATACAGTAACGATAATGGCAAATAAAAGAAAAAGAAAAAAAAAAGAACGAAAGCATTTTCTGAGTTGTGAACTCTCATGGGAATCGTCGAAGATGTTTTTGGAAAAAAAAAAGTAAAAAAAAAGAGCATCGCGTATGATGTTGAGGAGCAAGAGGAGGCAGTAAATGATGATGACACTTCATTTTTTACCGAAAATGATAAAAAGGGGATTTTTTTCTTTTTTGGGTGAATGGGTGTGCAGTATAAAAATATACGAAGTGTATACACGGTGTGGTGAATAAACTAAAAAAAAAAAAAAGAAAAGAAAAGAAAAAGAAACGGAGCAAGAAAAAAATAAAAAGCAAAAAAAAAAGAAAAAGAAGGTAACTAACGAAGACGGAGACATTAAAAGAACCAAGGAACCCGCAAGCTTTGCGAGTAGATCGAGAAAAAGAAAAAAAAAAACAGTTTGTTGCAAGGTCATCATCGAACTCTTTTTTCTTTCCCTCTAACAACCCCTTCGGTTATAATATGATAGCTGACACCTTTCTTTTTTTTTCTTTCTTTGCAATTTGTGTAAAATGAGATACGACTACGCGAGGAAGTCTCTTCTTAGGCTACACTCTCATAGCGTGTGATCATCTAAAAAATACTAAAAAAAAAAAAAATTATCCCCCTTATATTTTTTTTTCGAACTATTTTTCGTCGCATAACTTTTTTTCGCAGCAATTTATTTTTACACTTCACTCTCCCGCGGCCAACATTTTTAAACCCCGTTTTATGTCGTTGAAGTCTTGAAGACCGTTTTCGGGTTTTTTAAAATGCAAATTTCGTACTATGCTGCTCCTTTTCGACCGAAAAATATAAATTTTATCATCGTATAATGTACATTGTAAATTCATTTTTTCTGCTACTTTTCAGCGCCAGCGAGTGCGATGGAGCGTAATTTTTCTTGAATCGGCGACGATCCCCAAAACCTTTGGGAAGAAAATTAGGTACACGGTTTTGATGAAATTATCCGTACAGACGCACCAGATACTTGGTTACAGACATCCGGAATGCAAATAAACTGTAGGTACTTACTAACGCGAAAAGCAGGCTTAGGCCTGCCAACTGTTGGACACAGTAACAAGCTTTCAAACTTTCGGTTTCAACCTCGGATACTCGTAAAATTTCATCCGCTTTGAGGCCATAAACGATAGTCTGTGTAGGGAAAACGATGGGTAATGTCTGAGAAGTAACGACAGTTTGGCTCCTCTAAATTCTGTGAACTTTACAACGTTAAACTTTGCTAATTATTCTAATGGCGCATTGCTTTTTTTTTTAATCTGCTATACCTACTTTTTATACGCTCTCTCTCTATCCCCCTCTCTCTTCGAATACCGTTGGTCACACAACACATACTCGGGTCTAGGTCCGCCATATTTTTCAAAAACAATAATTTGTTGGTTCAAAAAGTGTTTCCCATTTTATAATATTTATATTTTACAAATAGAATCCTGTGCAGGCTACGTATACGATACCGAATTTGGAGGATGTTACATAGACTCTTAAAAGATAATCAAATCAATCATTCGATCTCTGTTCGATAATTTAGAAAGTATTTTTCACTCGATACAAGTTTTTTCACATTTTTGAACTGAAATACAAGTGGAGGGATGAGATGATGAGAGGGCACACTTAGTGAATTTAGCTACTTTTAGGAAATAGGTTTTAGTGAAAATCAAAATGATTGATAAAAACTACTGTGGAATACCTTGTTGTGTGAGATATTCACACAAGAATGTGACGTCCCAAAATGATAGTCACATGTTTGTATGAAATTTGTTTAAAATTAGAAATGATGAAAGAGGTGAAATTTTGAAGAGACAGCCCAAGATCGCAGATCGCAAGAAATACTAATATCCTAGATCAGGAAGGGAAAACAGTGTGAAACGAGCTAGCCTACATACTACCTAAAACCATGAGGTCTTGCCTCATGGTATCTCACACAACTCCCCATAATTTATTGTCAAAGAGCCTTAATTCAAGAAGAACGATCTTTTTTACATTTTAATTATCGATTAATTTGAATATCATAGCTACCGGTTATTATAACCAAGTGTTTGAAAATCTTTATCTTTGATATTGAAGATCCATCAGTTGAGTAATTCTGGTTTCCATGATGAATCGGAGTTACTAATAAAAGATGTCTTACCGTTTTATAGTCTTGGTTCCATAACGCGATTATAATGAGCGATATCAATAAGAACAAGAAGAAAAATGATTCTTTGAATTAAAAAGCACTTTTAATTACCTTTGTGTTATTTTATTATTATTTCGGAGACGTGAACGAGAAACGTACCAATCACTTGGTGGTCTAAAAGCGGAGAGAGAGATATGGTGTGTCAATTCTCATCACACCACATATCTCTTATCTTATAAAATCAGATCGCCTCCACGTCATTATTCTTATTCAATATTCATCGTTGAGTTCCGTCTATTACATTTTATTTTCTGTAATTTTATCTACTGAATATTACTGAACATAGGAGAACATGGGGAAATTTTTAGGGAATTGAATTTTAACCATCGATGACGGAACTCAACGTATCATGATTGTAATGTAACGAATTTTTATCTTTTACTATGTGAGTACAGAATATAGACTCTACAAGAAGGTCTTCTACAGAGTTTGCGTGAACTGCCACTTCATATTGTAAAGTATGGGAGAGCCAAATCCTCGGCAAACACTGGCAATTTTGTAGCTAGTTTTGAGAGTTTATATATCAAATTTGGCACACGCACACAAACACACATACGTACATATATGTATGTGATTATGTCATACGTTACGTCGTTTCTTGCCTCCATTCAGGTGATAAGAAACGATGCAACGCACTTGGTACCAGGCTGTGACATCACAGAGATGGTTATCGGATATTTGATCACAGCCCATGCAATGTATCTTACCTGTACAAACATACAAACGCACAAGTGTGTATATGTTTTAACGTCATAGAGACGATTAATGGTGCTAGCCCCTAAAACCTCATACGAATGATGTCCCCACAATTACTATTTTACTTAAAAAAGCTTCAAAATATTAGAAACATAATCGACAGAGTCCGCCGATTCAGATAATTATACGATGGCATCTTTAAAAAAATTTACGAGAAAAACCTTCAAAGCACGGAAACTCTGCTGCCAATATTCAATGAACTGATCACAATTGACTTTCAATTATTTCTATAGTTAGTGGTTCAACTACCTCTTCTATGTGGCTGTGAAATTCATGTACCTATTCATATGTAATCAAAGTTTTTATTTATAATTATTAAAATTCTGCGGGCAAAATCAGGTTATTTTATTTTAAAATTTGCTCTTCGAGAAGGATCGGGAAAATAATTTTGTCAATGAATCTACCGAAAAAAACAATAATAAAAACAATTCCTCCAGCCATGCTTCAACAACTTGACATAGTAGATGTTTCATGATAGTCATGTTAACAGGAAAATGGTAATGATCAAAACTGGTCATGGTTTTCCAATAAATCGATTGTGTAAGACCAACAGCACACGAAAAATAAACAACAAACAGTAAAATATTTGTAATCATGCTACTCAAATAATTCGTAATGATTAGAGTTTGATTTTTTTTCTTTTATATTTTGGAAAGACGTGAATTAGGAGTTTAATTTGCCCATCAGCAATAGGCAGTGCCGGATTAAGGTTTGATGACGCCTTGGGCAAAATAATTTATGGCGCCCTTAAAACCAATATAGCTCGTTTTACTAGGTTTTTTTTTGCGCCGAACATGGCGCCCTCTGGTCCTCTGAAAATTTTGGCACCCTGGGAAGTTGCCCATTTTGCCGATAGGGTTAATCCGGCACTGGCAATAGGTAAAAATCTTGTGAACGAGACTAAGACTAAAAGCAAGAATTGGTGCGATGCCAAATGCAAACACGTTACCAACTTAAGTACTAACTATAACTTGAGAAATAGGTACTCAAGAATTCCTTACCACACAATTGGTTATGCAAAAGCGGATAGTTGAAGTAGAAATGTAAAAAATACTCTAGTACTGACCAATCATGGAGCAATAAAAAAAGTAATTTCCTATTGATACAGCATATTAAAGTATTTTTTACGCAAGAATTGTCCCAGTATACCAATAATATTTTATTACTCGTGAGAAGAAATTGTAACATCGTTCTGGAATTCGGCCCAACAAGTATTAGTACGAGACCAAAACCAAGGCTACCATGATCAAGGCTTTCACTATTATATGGGCTTACTTTTACCAGAAACTAACTCCTTTCGCTCAGTTACAGATGACAGGCCGCAACTGAAGACTAATAACCGCTACTCAGGAACAGCGAGTATTCTCAACATAATCACCAATTCAACATCAGCTCCAAGGGTGTAACGACGGAGGACAAAGGTGCCATTTCCCCCATGACTTATTTTTTTTTTTTGCTTAAAACTTTTAGAATTTGGAAAAAATTTTAGTAATACATATAAGAAGAGCGTGTTCCATTCAGATCAAAATTTCTCAAATTTTCTAAATTTTCGAAAGATGAGCAAAAAAAAAGAAGAAAAAAAGAGGTTATCTAATGATTTTTTGATAATTTTTTGCCTCCTTTGAATAAATCCTGGCTACGCCCCTAATCTACTCGAATGCGATTCCAATCGATTAACCCATAAGATTTACGCACTTGAATTTTTCGCTTTTCCAGGAATTATTTTGAAAATATACTTGAGTTTATCCGCATTCGATCTTTCTGCTCAAGACACTGAGTCAAGCAGCAACAGATCCACGATATGGTTCGTGAAGACAACAATGCTTCACAATTCAGTACAAATTGTACGCATCTCGCCACGTAATATGGGTCCGTCCTCTTCTGCTTATACCTTCTTCCAGCCTAGTAATTAAGGTACGTAACCGCAAGAAGGAACCACTTCCAAAGAATTGGTTTCCAGCAACGCTTATGCGATGGCGCTACGACCCCAGCCTATAATTTAATTTGCATAGCAGGTGCTCGATCGTATTATTGGTGGAACAACTCGTAAATCATAATATAAAGAAACCATTCATCTAGAAAAGTCGATACCTACCTCCACTCCTTTCCAATCCATTTCTTTCGTTCTCCATCCGTTTCCTCGCCATTACCAACACGCGCACCCACTCATTATAATATTTATTTTTTTTTTATACGCATACATTTTTTTAATTTCGATTTAAAAAAATATGTTCTTCGGCCGAAAAACCGTCTGACCAATACAATATTGTGGGCACTTTTTTTCTTTTTCTTGCGTCTCATAATATAATACAGAAAACGTTTCTACTATACACGTTCGTGATTTAGCAGCTCTAATATTTTTTGGACGCACAAAAATTTTTCGGATCACGTAACGAATCATATAAAAATATATATATAGGTATATACTTGTATGTATGTATACATATACACGTATACGTTACGCCCTGGGCGTTCTAGACAGTAAATTTATTTTTTGGGGTTTTTCGAATTACGGTTTGACGGTATTGGAAACTTATGCGAAGGTTTTTATAAAACACGTGCACCACCTTTGCACCCGGCCAAACATTTACCGGGTGCAAAAAATTAATTTCGCAATTCGTGTTTGAAGAGAAGCGGAAAGAAAAAGAGAAAATTTCCACGTCGAGCAGCGATTGTAAATTTTTCTCTCGGTAAACGAAAAAATTTTCTATTTCTCTTTTTCGTATTTCTACCTTTTTTTCACTCTCTTTCTCTTTTCCTTAGCGAAAAAAAGGTTATATTTTCGTCGTCTCGTTATAGACCAGAGAAAAAAAAAAGAAAGAAAAAGAAAGTAGGAAAGAAATAAGAAAATAAAAGGAAAAAAAAATAGGTACCCAACTACCCAGCGACTCGCCTGATTTATAACCCAAGTTACCTTCTTTGGAAGTCCCATCAGGCGTTTTTTTCATCACAACGTCCCCAATGATCGCACATGCCTTACCTAGGGCCGTTATTTACGACTGAATGAACTTTCAGCCCTTGGTTCTTTTCCTTGTGGTACTTTTTTTCTTTTCCCTTTCTTTTTTAAAAACGAAAAAAACGAAAAAAAAAAATAGAACAACGAATATTGTAGATCGATGGTCGACAAAGCCTAACGTTCAAGAGTTTTTTCCCTTCATTTCAACTAATAAATGCATTTTAAATTTTGAACATCGATTTTAAATTCAAAACCACGTAAAATGTACGAGAAACGTAACACTAACTTTTTTCTTTTTTTTTTTCATTCGCGACTTACTAATAGCGAATGATACTTCTTCCACCGATTGAAATTTCTTGAACTTTGCGAAAGACTGACGTGAAAATATTCGAACCGATTTCACGAAAATAAAAAAGTTCAATACCATTAAAGTCCACTTCAATTAATTCAGACTATTCGAACTACATGGGGAAAAATATAGTGTATTACAAAACAGAAAAAAAAAAGAAAAAAGAAGTGAAATAAAAAATGAAAGAAAAAGACAAAAACTCTACATGCGCTGTAGATTAGGCAACATGTGGTACATATTCAAGAGTTACCTATCTATTATAACGAACCCATGCCTATTTGATATCTCACTGGAGGTAATGTCGTTTTCTGGGGACGTTTTATTGTGGGCAGTAATGTAGTAAACCTATACACAATTACACACATATACAGCAATATTTTCACAATAAGTAGCAATCACGCAAATAATCCAAAAATTGAACTAATGTAAATTTAGACTAAATTAATCGTAGTTTCTGTTACTTTTCAAGTTTTTTTTTCAGAAAAAAGAATAATATTAAATTTCATAATTTTGCGGTAACAAAAACAAAGGCTAGACGATAAAGTTTCACAATTTCTTTGATTTCTTGAATTGAAAAGACCAGTCTTCGGCAGGCTGTTCTATTTTTACCGACTACGTACGGAGGAGGTTATGTTTGGTATGTCTATCTCCGGAACTCACGAAATTTCGTTCACTGAGAACAAGCGTCTTACTTTATAGATTTTAATAAAAGTATTCTCAAAATGTTTTTGACCATCCGGAGAATATCCTAGTTTATTCATATTTGAAAATTAAAAAATTAGAAAGGTGTAATTGAAGAAAATGAAAATTCAAAAATTCAAAAATTCAAAAAATTATTATCATACATTTGGGCATATCCATCAATAAGAGCTACTCATTCAGATTAACGTAATCGGTTTTTTTTTGGTTTTTTTTTTTAAATAAAATTTATTAGTAAAATTTCTTTGCAATATCTCCATAATTTTATGATGTGTTAACTTTGCTTCTAAGTTAATTGGTTTCCTTTTCAAAGGACAACATTTAACAGAACATGAAACGTATTCGACATAATTCTTTGAGCGAGCTAGTCAGATTCAAATTGAAATTTTCAATTTTTCAACATTGCTAGTAGCTATGACCTGTTACTGACTGCGATTCATGGAACTTCATAACATAACACGGACTGCAGCCAGTTACATTCCCGACCCAAAACGGCGGTATATTCGGTTTAGTTCAATAGATGTTTTCAAGTGTGATTCAAACAAGTGACGTATTCTTAAATTGGCTTCTATCAACTATAGAAACAGTTCTACTGTATCTAACGATTGAGTCTCATCCACCGAGTATTAAATAAAATAGAGGACGCACGCTCATCTAAACACTATTACGAAAAACGGCACTATTTTCGAAACTATTATCCCCACTCATTTCACTTTCGAAGCTATTATCTCCACACATTCGATAACGAATTCGAATTTGCTTACCCCTCATTCGGGCCCAGGAGCAATAATCGGAATTAAAAAAAAAAAAATTTAATCAAATGAATGAGTAAATATAATCATTAATTGAGAAATCACAATCAACACGAATTTCATAGATTATTGAAAATTGTCGGCACCTTAGGAGGCATTGTGAAAGTGGTGGCTTTTTTCGTTCCACAAGCGTCCACAATTATATTTAACCCTCTGTAGTCTCATCATTTATTTTCAAAGCACCCTGTAAACTAGATTTTCATTGGTCTCATGCAAATGAACTATGCCGGTATAGTTGCTAAAGTTTTCCAAAATTTCCTAGCTTTCATAATTTTTTTTTGTGTACCTCATTATCTATTAAATATAAATAAATTTGAACTTGAATGGAATGAACTGTATTTCATTACGAATTAATAACTGACGATCAAATTCACAAGTATTAAAAATCTGGACGCGAATATGACAAAAAAAAATAAATAAAATAAAGCCAAAGCCTCAAACTAAAAATAAAGCGAAACCATTTTCCAATAAAACGATAAAAATGTTGCCAAGATTAACGGGGATTTTCTCCTTTTTCCTCCTCTTTCATTCCTTTTCTTTTCTTTTTTTCTCTTTAATCCCCCATCACTCTATCGTCGCCAACTCCTACCGAGAGAAAGTTAGTGCGCGCCAGGCGTTGTAAAACAAAAACAAAATGGCGCCCTTCTTGATGAATGGTTGTAATTACTGTTCGGGTTCATTCTAATTACCTACCACCCTCCTTATCTAGCGTTCGGATTTTCCATTCGCCACCTTTCTCTCGCTCACTCTTTTTCTCTCTCTCATTCTCTGTCTCTTTCTCTCTACTTTTTGTTTTTACTTTTTTCTCCTTCGATTCCTTTTTCTGTTTTTTGTACCCGAGGATAAGGGTGTAGCAGTTGAAAACGTTGGTTTGTGGATACAGTTAACAAAAGTATGAGGAGGTGAGGTTGGGAGACGGAAGGGTGGCAGTATTAAAATTACAACGATCTAACGATCGGGGCGTTCTACACGTAAAGTTTCCTTTGCGCGTGCCACAGATGCAAACTTCTGGGGAGCCAAAATGAACAAAAAGAACAAAAAACAAAAAAAAGTGCGGAAGAAACGTGGAAAAAAACAACTTGGGAGAAAAACAAAATTCAAAACGAACACAGCTGAAGAGAAAATATTTGAATGAATATGGAGTAAGGAGTGCGGATAGGTGGTGGGGATGTGGAAGGGGGACCTATGTGGAGGTGTTGGTGTGCGGTATTTTGATAAGATCGTTGGAATGCAATTAAAATTACCGTGAAACGAAGCGACGTTTTTCGGAAGGGAAAATATTCGAACAATTTAGAGACCCTTCCGATGAAATAAACGATAAAGTCCGAAAAATAAAAGACAACAACGACGAAAATGACAAAAAAAAACATATATATATATATATATATATATATATATGAGAGAGTTACAAAGAAAGCTGTAGACAAAAATTTTTTAGATTAGCCCTACCCACGGAACACGAGATGAAATCGAAAGTATGTTTAGGGCACCGCTGCTGTCGTGAAAATTAATTTCAATTACAGAAAAATTTTACACTCGAATGAAATTTGTTTTTGCGTTTGTAACTTCGAAAGAGGAATAAGAAAATGCTGAGTGCGGAAGTACGGTACGTTTAACGAGGAACTCGACTATATGTAGGCGCCTATACGAAGCGCCAAAACAACAGCGCACGCAGCATGAAGCATTTTCAACAAACAAATGATGCTGAACTGAAACGAGGCCTACGTTCAAGAATTGCGACTGCTAATTGAATTTGGAGCAAGCGACAGTTCACTATCGCGAAAAAAGTGGCACGTTTCAATAACTCAAAATCATGACTACTCTTATACACGAGACAAAAAACTGGAAAAGAAAAAATTATTAAACCAAAAAAAAACCGACTTATAGGATGACAACTTGACTGTTGACTAAGCCTTAAATTGCGTGTAAATAAACTGTTCTAAAAAATACAAATTAATACTGGCATCTCCATACGTAAGGTCAATTATCTGTGTTCGATAAATTCTTGTATCCAGCATCAAACGCCGAATTTATACTCTTAAAATTTTTGGTTTTCTTTTGCTTACAATAAATTAAGCAGACAATAGAAAAAAATTAAAGAATATAAATCCATTTAATAAGAAGAAATGAAACAACCAGTCAACAACAAGTCAACAACCAGTCAACTAGAGAAATCGACCAATTATTGTGAAGGTGTTGAAATTCGAACCTATGATATGATGATGAAATGTCAAGTAAGCAGATTTGAATTGAGAGTAAAGTTCGTGAAATAAATTTATATTTTTGAAATTATGAAAATTTATCGAACAGCCTACCTACAGTATTTAACATTCTTCGCAACAAAAACTACCCAGACTGATTTAGTCCTCAACTTTCACGACATAACAGTTCGAAGATTGCTTACAATTACTTACACCTGGTTACTTTCGAATTCCAAAAGAAAGTCGACGACGTTGATCGTAGTTTCCCGTACTAATTCCGACTCACTACACATTGCTCGCAGGCATGAGAATTTCAATAAGGAGGGGGGTGAGAAAAAAAAATCACGAAGAAGAGTAAACTGAGAGTGGAAACCAACGATGAGGAAAAATTCAAAATTGAAATTTGGACACATTAATTTTTTCAGGTGCGCGTTTGAAACGTGACTTCCGCATGACGAATTTGAATTCTGAAATATTATCGCCTACACGTATCTATGTACGTACTGAGTACGTATAAGTGCAAATTCTGCAAATGAAAACCAGTTTCCCGCAAGTACGGAAAAAATAAATCTCATTCTTTGCGCATAGTTAAAAAACTCATTCAAAATTTATTCACTCGAAATGTTGCTTCGCATTCGCCAAGAACGGATACAAACTGAGGAAAGGGTTCATCACTTTATGACCGTCAAGCATTAAAATCCAGACCCTTTCGAGCACACCGAGGCTTCCGTGTATTTGTTCGTAGAAACACTAGGCCTTATTACGACGTAATTCGATCGAGAGAATGAAAAAGTGGACACCAATGCGATACGTTGGAGGTGAAAATGTCTCCCAGCCACGGTCCTACGCATTTGTTTCAATTAAATTCGTTACGGTTGGCCAATAAGTACGACTCTAATTGGAACGCCTTCAAATATAGAGGGCCTTTACGAACAGTATATTATATGTATAAGGCCTAACCCATCTATAGCACCAGTATGTGTGTTTCCTTCGCAAAAAATATGGCCATAAATTTTGATTTATGTATTCCTGGTGCGTTTTCAAGTGCAGCGGCAGTGCAGTGGGCGCGGCGTGGGCGAACGTCAAAGTGCTGCGGTAGTGCGGTAGAAAATGGTTTACGATGTGCAACCGACCTCCCTTTTTGTTTGTGGAAAAAAGACGCGAATCACAGTCGCCTCTTCGTTTTTCGTTCTTTTCTTCTTTTCCAGCTTTTCTTTCCAATTCGTTTTTCGCTGCGTGCGAGAGTGTGATATGTTTGCTTTCATTCGGTACAAATAACGACGACGTGATTCATCTTTTCCAATGTTATATTTCCTCGGCACTTACGACGTTATTGTTTCCTTTTTATGGTAATAACGGTTACCCGTGAAACGGTCGTTAAAAGCAAAGAAAGAAAGAAAGATAGATAGACGGACAGGCAGAATGGGAAAAAAGGGGATTCCAGTCAAGTATTTTGTATAGTAATTCCCTTTCGACGTTGCGTCTTATTTCCGACAACTAGACGGCCAATTACAATTGTTTTTCTAAAACGATTTTGTACCCCTTTCTGTCTGCCCCCTCACTGTCGCACTACACGCAATTAAAATGATATGTTCGCGCGTAATTTGCATCCGTTGGACGCAGAAGGCGCAGCCAGAGAAATACGAAGATGCACTTCCAGCGGAGGTCGGCAACGCTCGGAATTTAGAGAAAGCTTCGCGGATCGAAATGAACGCGATTACGAGTGTTAAACTTTTCCATAAGATTCGGCTGACAACTTGTTCCACTATTTTCGAGTGACGAAGAGGGTTGCCGCGTAGTTCGGCCCTTTTCTACCGTTTCAGTGCGGAATTAGCGGTCGACTTTATTAGAAATTTTTTCAAATTTAAGGGTCGAATAATGTCGAATTTTCTATTAAGCAAATGTAGGCAATTGCCTGAAGCGGAAAATTTTTCAAAGAAAACAAAAGAAAAAAAACAATAAACACGTCACACTTTCTCCCCGTAGTGTACTTTGGATTTTGCTATTGGTTGTAGTGGTAGCGGTGGTGGAGGTGGATTAACTAGCAAAATTTTTCTGTATTGAACGAATTTTTCACATTCCTAAATACTGACTTACCTACGCTGCTACCCACATCGTGTAAGTACGGCCTTATAATATTTTCTTTCTTTTTTTTGTATCGAAGGACAACTTCCCCTTAAAAGGTACGCCTTTGCTTTCTTCTATAAATGATACAGAAAAAGCGGGAAAAGTCATTTTGATTAATTTTGCCCACAAGTGGCAAAGAGCTAAATATACGAGACTCGGACTCTGAAATCGGTAAAAGCTACGATTTGACCAAAAAATAAAATAAAATCCCCCAACATTTTTAAAATATGATGTGATAACTTAGTAAGACTCGATATGATTCCAAATACCGAATACTGATGCGATGTTCACGAATACCTCTGTCAAGCATGAACTCTATAAATCTTTTTATGTTTTAAGCTGTTCTACAGGTACTAAATGATGGTTTATTATAACAAGGTTTGTCAACTCTACGGTGTTAGATGATAATGAATTGAATACTGATTTTCGGATTCGGCCATTTCACTTTCAGATTTCGTCAATTTGGCTTCAATCAATCAATTTTAATCAATTTAATTTTCATTTACGTCATAATAAATCATAATATTGACCCCAGTTCTAATAAAGATGAATAATAATAATATGTAAGTTATAGGAGTAAGAGTCTCGATAAAACATCAAAAAATAAGAATGAGTATCGAATAAATGATTTAAAAAATTACTAGACGTTGTTTGACTGATAGTAACTGAAACTAACGAAAAGTAATACAGAAATAAACAAAAATACATTTTATTGAATTTAGATTTTACAGGAATTTCGATTGGCCTAAACACCGCTCATCACATAATTGAAGATTTTAACAATAATAGTTAGGTTAGTAAGGTAGTGCCGCAGTAATAGGCGAGCACCTAAGTGAAATTCACAATGTGGAACGCATTTAGACACTTTCACTATGATCCATCGAATGGAGTGAATTTTTTACATTTTTTCTTCGCTTTTTATCAACCGACGTCATACCAGGCTTACGAACAATTAATGGAACCACGCTCTCCATTACCATCGTATGGGAAAAAAAAATCTTTAAAACTCTAACACCATCATACGTCCATCAAAAAAGTGTTATATTCCACGTGGTACGATCTTATTCACCTTTTTTTTTTCTCTCCATCTCTAAGATGATGCTTTTAAATTCAAACGCCGAATAAGAAAGAAGAGAGAAAGAAAAAAAACCGATACCGCCCGAGCTGAGCTTTCACTTTCAATGACGTTTAAAATTACCATAGAGCATTTTAAAGAGAGAGAAAAAAAAACGTCACTCAAACTAACAATAAAATCTTACGAAAAAAAAATTTACTGAATATCCTTTTACGAACCGTTTAAACGATCATATATTGTAATTGGTTTAAACTCTACTTTTTAACCGTCGCAATTCAGAAAGACACTCAGACTTACAGACGCATACATAAAAAAAAAAAAAAAAAAAAAAAAAAAAACCAACTCCATGAACTCTTTGCGATACAAGCACTGGGCAGAAAAAGAAAAACGTAATAATAAGAAGAATAAGAAGAAAAAAAGAGTACATTATATCGACCCCAAGAAAAAAAAAATTGGGCATACAAAGCAAACTGCGGTCGTATTCGGTTCGTAGTACAGACAGAAGATGACTTGGCTGAAAAGAAGGAAGAAAAAAAAAAGTTCTACGAAGTAATACGATAATTAAAACGTTATAGGTCTAACCTCGTTATAAAAGGCGTTAGGTTAAAACTGTTATTAAATAATATTACTCGGCATGTTAGGTACACACCGCAGCACGATTATTCGGGGGCGAATTTATACGAAGAAATTACAGACGATGTGTGAAAAATGCCAGATGTCGGAGACCGGTATTGAGCGGTGCGATAAATATCGACGACGATCAACGAAAGAAAAATTTGAATAACACGTGAAAAGACATTCTTCACGCCCTTGCGCCCCTTTTACACACCGTTCGGCTTTTCCATTGAGAGAAGTTATTGGACTGCGATGAAAATGCGAGTGAAAAATACGATATGCCCGCGCAGCTTAGCACGCGACCGAATACAACAATAATTTTTTTTTTTTTCATTTTGGAGAGGGCAAAGAAAATGCAAGCACAATTCGCAGTAGGTGCTGACACGCAAGAGTAAGACCAAAATCGAAGCTAACGAACTAGGGGGAAAAGAAACTGGTAAAGGTTCACAATATTCAACAAAGGTTGTATCCAAAACTGTTGTTTACTCGAATGTTTTCGCGCTTGGCACAGCTATAAAATATGAACGGCTCTCTGACAGCACAACCTGTTGTTCTTACTTGCTATACAGACTATAAGACAAATTATCCAAATCAATAAGAGTCGAAAGCTAAAGAACCCTCGAGATAAAAATCAATACAAAATAACTAAAGACAAAGATTCGTAAATCAACTGTATCTTCAAACACTGATATTATTTAACCTAAATTTCCTAAAATTAAAATTCACCGAATCAAAAAATTACCAATTTAAGATAACCGTCGTAATTTTTCTACACTCTTACCACAATAGGCGAATAGTTTTTTTAATAGGTATAAAAACGAATTTCACCTATACTTTTATAATATACTGGGTAGTAGAGTGAGGTGGGTAATTTTTCTTGAAGGTGTGTATGAGGGCAAAGCTGGGATTTTATTTTAAGTTTTCATAAAAATTTTCCTCATGTTACTTGCATTTTCCGACCAACTACTTTTTTAAATAAAAAATGCATTTCTCTATACACCAACTGTATGGTTGGGGGTGTATAATGAGGTACATTGTTTTCTTAAAATGAAAAATGAATTTTTCAATGCTTTTATAGTTAAGTGGGAGGTAAGGTGAGGTGGGTCATTTTTTTAAATAAAAAATGCATTACTTGAAATTTGTTTTTTTGGAATGATAGTTTGATTTGTTCTCGGATCAATTTTTATTATAATATTTTATTTGGAATTTTTTGTACTAAATTCATTTTTTATTACGGAGTAAATTGAAATGAAAAGTTAGCCCAAGATATTTTGTTTGTTAGCATTTTTTGGTACGTGAATGAAATGTCTGGTTCTTCTGTCTCTAAAAATTTTTACTGTTTAATTTGTTTTTGTTTATTTAGTCATGTAACAGAACTTTTAACTGTAAACTTGTTGAAAATACACGGAAAAGAATCATCCAGGGACCGAATTTTAAATTCGGTCGCCCAGATTTCATCGCCATCGTTTATTTATGGATTTTAAAATTGTTTCCCGAAAAGTGGTGCACTGAATTACGAACTTTATCACTAACAATGTGCACGAAAAATATTTTTTCCTTCAAAAATTAACTCATTATTTGTTTTTGATGAGAAACCCTTTTTATGATCGAAGTAAGAAGAATTTGATATCGATTTCAGACTTTTTTCTATTCCAAATTATTTACTACATCACACGATCTCAACCTTCATTATAATTTCTTCGCAAAAGCCTCGCAAAAAAGTACGTAAAAACATCGTTTTTACGTACATTTTCAATCTTCAATAATGACTCCATAAAACAATATCGATTCGAAGCGATCGACAAAACAGTTCGGATAATTTTTACGACTGATTCGGCAACGCATTAAAAGTGACCGAAATCACATCTTAAATTTTTATAGCTCCAATGTCTTGACAAAAGTGGCCTTTTTTTTTTGATTGCTTTTCTTCCCTATTCGATATTATGCGCACCACTTTAGTGTTTTCCTTCTCTCTTTTCTTCCTTTTTTTTTCCCATTTAACCCAAATTTTGCAGACAAATAAAAAATTTACTACCGTCTAGAGAGAATTCAGTGCCACAGTGCGGCAGAATTTCTATCTGTTCGGCCAAATACCCGGATCCTCATTCGTTCCTAATTAATTTTTTTTTTAATAACAGTTCGACTAAATGCGGAAAGTAATTTTAATCGTGGTCGACATTCGCATTTATTTCAATTAAAGCAGATATCATCTTGATTCGTCTTTAAAAAGTATTAATATACTAGCGTGCATATTTATTGGTATACAGGAATGTATTGAACCGAGTTGATGTAAAATAATTTTCTTGCATTCCATTTTCTTCTTTCTTTTTTCTCTTTAATGCCTAGCCGTTAATAAGATTATAACCGGGTAATTTACCAATAACCACAACCACAACGATAATCGACCGAAAAATATAAAAAAATAAAAACGTACGGAGTTGATCGAACGAGCTGAAGAATTTCTTCGCAAACAAAATACCTAATTATTGGTATATCCGTAATACTTTTTTCACGGGTCGTTGAACGGCGATAAAAATGTCACGAGCTGACGACGAAATTCGCAAAATGACGTGCGATTTGTCGTTAACATTCGAATTGATTCATTCAAACAACAAGTAATACTTAGTATCTCGATGTAAGTAGACGTTCTAATCAGTCACGTCGCCTCCCACACGCCCACGATCAAATTAACATAATTTATTGATCTGAAAAATGCAAATGCGTTTCGAAAACTCACCAATTGTTGACTTGTAATATGGTGAGGCCGGTATTTTGTGCTAATTCCTTTTTTTGATCTTCCGAAGGGTACGGATGCTGTAAACAAAGAAAAAGAAACTCGATTAAATTATCGCATTAAAACTTGCGAACAGCGATTAAACTATGCATGTGCAGACAATCATAAAGAAGTAGGGTATTTTTCTTCTATAAAATAATTACCATTTACGCCCATTTTTTTGCAGACATCCAACCTAAAAAGGACGTCTGCAGCACACTCATTCAATACGTATTCCAATTATTCCAAATAATAAGCTCAATTCGCACGGACTTTTTCTATTCTCGCAGCTCTCTCGCTCGTTTATGGTCCAGTCACTGAATATGTTCTTCAGCCTGAACAACCGAGCCACACAATAAATGAAAATCATTCACCAACCCGTTGAGATGGGCTTCTGGTATGTGGGTATACGCGCATTTCCTTTTTAACCGTTTCTTAAGTGACATTTAAACCAAAATAATTGAAAAACTTTTCACTACTACAATATTTTCAAAATTACGCGAATTTTCATGGCTGCCAGAGAGAATAGTCAGGCAATCACTTAATATTATACAGGCCCACTAAGAATTTTTCGATCAAGAAGGATTTTGGTTTTCTTAGAAAAAATTCACGCCCATCATCTAACCTCAGTAATTACTTAGCACGGAATGCACCACTGATACCGATGCATCTAGGAAAAATCAGAGCATATTATGTAGGTATATTTATTATTTTGATCAATTTTCAAGTAGGTACCCTACCGTATTTCATTTGAGATCACTGCACAAGAGTGCTTACGATGATACGAACTTATTTTTTCATACTCCCTTTTAACGTTAGTAAAAATACAGAAATTGCAACTCCCAGAGCCCAGCCGGAAATGGCATAAGAAAAAAAAGAAAAGAAAAAAAGAAGAAGTTTCACGGGATATTAACCTCTTTGTACGGTACAAACGGACATAACGGGCGACAAATCGACTTCCAACCATAACGCGTCATTGCAAAATGAGTCGTGACAAATTTTATGTCTGCCATATAAGACGTCCTATCAAAATTTTATGGCGTTCAAAATAAAGAAGACATCATTTTATTACGATTTACGGAATAAAGAATCGAGGGAAAACCACAAGTTTCCGCACAGGAGTTATTTCAGGCCGGTCTTTGACAACCCAGAATATTAAAATAAATAAGTACAAAATAGTTTTGCTTTTTTTTTTTTTTTTTTTTTTTTTTTTTTTGTATAGCACACTTGGGAGCAATAAATTTGGTTCGTCACTTCGATTAATTACAGAAAAACATAGTTAAGTTGGTTTGCGATGAACAAAATTAAAATTTTTCAATAATCAATTCAGTGGCAGGCAAAGGCGGGGACGACTGGATGAGAACGGGGGTTTAGTAGCACGTTTCACAACGCCCCACAGGAATTTTCTTAAAATAGAGAAAAACGTGATGAGCGACGAAACCAGAAGTTTATACAAATACTGTATTTTAGGCTGGGTCATTACCGAGTAAAATATTGTCACGAGTCATGACTTTTTCGGGAGAGCTTTAGTCCCGAACGAAACTTGTATAGTTCCACCTACGATTGTTGAATATAATGAGTCAGTTTTTGGATGAGCTCAATATTACAGACCGCAAGCGTTAATACTGCAGTACACGGATCCTCGAAGTACAATCAGAGCCTGTTTTGGGTACTTTGCCGCCCTTGGCAACAATATTTCAGCCACTCTATTTTTTTTCTCATTCCATTCCCCCTACCCATTCCCATCTTACCCTCTCATCCGCCTTCTGTAATTTTCACAATTTTTCACAACCTTCATAATATTTTGTCGAGCAAGATTGATAATAATTAGGCTGATATTAGTATTTGCTCTGAAATCAGAAGTCTCATCAAAAATCCATGTCGAAGGATCATCAAAATAAATCACGATTTTTCTTACATTCACACCCACTTCATCGTTTTCCTTCGTCACTCATATCGATTGGTATTTTCTGAAATACAAGAATAATAATAATATAATTCATCAGTTTTTAGGTCACGCAACAATGCAACATATTAGCATAGTAGTACGCAACCCGTAGAATCCAGTGAGAATGGCTTCCAAGAAAAGAAATGTAAAATAACAAACAGGCACCAAAATGTTGCCTTCAGTATAGGCAATGCAATGGTATAATTATGGAGGTGGAAACGTGGTTTCTCGTATCTCCTTTTCCCAGAAGCTAAGAGGGTCCAGAAAATGGAAAATAAATTAAATTAAATTTCTGCAGAGGAGTGGTATGTTTGTAATGATCAATTTTTTTTCAATTTTCACAGGTTCCAACATGAAATGAAATATTGCGTGAATTTTTCAAAAATCTTTGGTCATTTGTAAATAGACTTATGCTAGGTTAAATGGAATATTGCAAGTAGTAATATTGCCACATAATAAAACTGTAATGTTTAGTAGCAAATTGACAATTAAATTTTTTTTTCGACCCTAACGCGAAAATTTCCTACCATTTTTCCCAAAATTCCTACTAAACCAAAACATATCTCCATTTATTCGTTAATAATTATGCATCATCTTATTGTCTATTCGAATGTGTAAGAATAAACAGAACGAAACCCAGTTTTCATCTTTAAGAAACATTATCAAATTTTTACTTTTCATTTGCCAACATTTTTTTTTTTTTGGGCGGGGGGAGATCCGACCACAGGTTTCCTTATTATGAAAATACTTGGTGGGCCCCTATTTTTTATGTATGCTTTCATTTTAGTCCGGGATAGACCACTCAAAAATAAAAAATAAAAAATAAAGGAAAAAAATGAGCAGCAACGATTATAAACAATAATATTCGGTAGAAGTTAGTAGGTATACTTACACATGCATATTACTTTTTAAGCTTAGGAGAAGGTGAATGATGAAATAGTCACAACCGATGTGTAAAAAATAGGGAGGAGAGTTATTTTGTACGACAACATTTTTATACAGGAGTTTAATGGCTTGTTTCTCTTTTAGCAGGTTTTTTTTCCTTCTTTTTCTTTCTTCAAAGAAACATCCGAAAATTTTTATGCTATTATTTTTGTTTGTGTTATTTTTTCTCAAAAAAATTCCCCGCCCTGAAAATTTTGCCACTCTAGGAAGCTACCTAGAATTGCCTGTATAATAAAACAAACGCCGAGTACACTACAGTCATCCCATTTTTAATAGACAATAAAAAAAAAAAGGTTTTGTATTCGTTGAGTATATATTTGTTTGTTTGTTTTTTTTTAGTCTACGTATACTGACTACTCAACAATGACTAAACTGATTTTAATGATTCTGAATTCATTTGAAAGCGGATAGTCCATAGGTAGTTGCATCAAATTTTCGTCAAAATCGGATCAATATCGAATCCAAAATTACGACACCAAAATTTAAAATTCAACTAATTTTTGTGAAAATTGGTATCTTGAGGTTTTTTTAGTTGCTGATTACGAATCCGTTGTCAGATTTTCGAAATTTAAAATTGTAGGTCCAATATAGATATTGGATACGAAATTCTGAATTAAACTGATCTGAGTGAAAGTTAGTAGGTACGTAAGCAGAATAGCGGATTTTGTTTTTCGTAACTGGAAAATTGAAGCTGAAAACTGAAAAATGATGAAACTTTTTTTCATAAACAATAAAAAAAATACTTGAAAAACAATGAACCTTCATTAAAAATATAAACTAGAAAAGCACTAAAAAAGAAAAAAATAATTTCTATGGACGTTACAATTTTTGAGCGAGGATGGATACTATCTTTTTCTTTTTTGAAAAAAACTTTTCAAACTAATGCCAAATTTTAGGTAATTAAGAAGGTAAGTTGATTTTTTTTTTGAAATTTGGTACTGACTAAAAAGTTTTGTTCAAAAAAGAAGTAAATAGCGTTATAACATCTTCGATCAAAAAAATATGGTGTTGTAATTGTAACATCCTCAAAAATTATTTTTTCATTCTCGGTGCTTTTTTTAGTTCATTTTTCTAATGTATAGGCTTATCGTTTTGCAAGTCGATTTATTTTTTCCTCCAGACTGTATTATTTTTATTTATTGAGATAGGTGTCTCCAGAAATTTACGTAGTTTTTCTAGGCCCACTAATAAATTTTGCTTAAGAAAATTAATTTTAGAAAATCTATTTTGTTTTTCGCTTCGTTTTGAATTCTAAGTTAGAACAAAATAAGTATAAAAAAAAGGGCAAAATTTTAGCATTAATTTCAGAATGAATTCATTACGCTAATTATGTTTTGTAAATAGTTTCGACTGATCTATCTCGTTAAGATAAGCGACCATCGACAGCTGCAAAACATATTTCAGTTTTAGTTTAACTTGAAGAAAGTAAGCCTTCAGCACGGTCACAAAGTTTGGCAAATTGTTCAACATTCATTATTTCATCGAAAAATATCGATACAAACTTAGTAGCATCAAGAAACGTATAGTTCTTAGGCTGAAAAAGATGCTACAGCGAGAAGTCGCACGTTATCTATTTTTTTATTTTGGTCCGAAATATACGTTTCAATTCGAAAATTACTGCTAAAAATTGAATGTTATGTCGCCTGTTCGCCGCGCACACGGGTTTAACGAACACACAGACACCGACGATAAACCAAATTTTAATGGTATTCCATCGTATCTAAGAAAGCTTTCGAGAGGTTAACAGCAAGAAACGAAAGAATCCGGAGGATAAAAAAATATACGAGCAGATTTCAATCTCGGATCTCCGATTTTCCCACCAGTTTTTTCTATTTTTTCCTTTTGCCGATTTAGTGGCCGTTAAACCCGACGGGACCCATACGAGTATTTCATTTCTACACATTCCCACAGCCTCGCCCCACTCCTGCTCCACTCACAACGCCCCGTATCCCCACACAGTGGGGCACACCGAGTGGGTAATTTTTAACAGAAAAAAACATTACACTCACTATCGGTAGTTATCCTTTGCATATTGCATGACGATCTCCTTTGGGAATCGTTTCTCGGTTTTCTATTCATACACCAACGCCGAAAAGAGAGGCAGCCCCCTCCACTTCGGCCCACATACCCACCCAACAAGTGCACGGAGCGAGCGAGAGAGAAGGAAAAAAACAGGCAAGGAACGGAAGATGCGTTATCGAAAACATTTTCACCATTTTCCGCAACTGCGATAATACGTTTTCTCTTTCACTTCTCCAGCAGCTCATTCTCTCACTCTTTTCTTTGCTCGCTCCACTTCCATATAATAAGGGCGAAAAACTAGCGTGCAAAATAAATCTTCTTCCGCTATTTTCATTCTACTCTTCCTCTCTTCTTTTTTTTTTCTTTTTTCACTCTTCGCCTCTAGCCTCACATTTTCCAGTCTGATTCTCATTCTTTTTTTCCCTTTTTCTCATTTTTTTTTTGTGGATTTTTACTTTTACTGTACTGCATACCCTATACGCCATCAGTACTCCATGTACGCCACCTCCCAGTACCCACAAACTTGTAGGCACAGATCTTCATGTACCTAAACAACGATTCATACATACGCGTATATACGTGTGTAGTAGTGCAGCACGTATATTTACGGTGTGCGCAAAAATCTCTTCGGGAAAAACAAAGCAATTTTCCTAGGATTCTATTAGGGCAATTTTCCTTTACGCATAATATATAAGTCACCTATTTCCTTATCGGCGCATTTGCTGACGTTTACGGTTGTCATAGTTTTTGTATCGTCGTTTAGAAAAATAGAAAGGCGGGACGACTGCACCAGAAAAAACGGAAGGGTGGGTGCGAAAGATACGTACGTACCAACTTTTTCGAGCAGAAAATTCAAAAATAATAGTTTATTTTTTGTCTACCC
This sequence comes from Ericerus pela, assembly GCA_011428145.1. Lineage (NCBI taxonomy): Eukaryota > Metazoa > Arthropoda > Insecta > Hemiptera > Coccidae > Ericerus > Ericerus pela. Next base: position 221,076 of record WOFM01000730.1, read on the forward strand.
TGGCAGTAAATCTTTTCTCCGTTCTAATGTGCTGGAGGCTATATCGTGGGCGGTGTGTCACGTTGACGTTTCAAAAATTCGCAAAAAAAAAGAAGGTTCTAAAAATTGAAAAGCAACAAAAAAAAAGAGCTATGATCACTTATTTAGGACGACTAAATATATACCTCAATATTTTGTACGGTTGAAGTATGTGAAAAAATAGGCTTGTTATAAGATAGGCTACGGTGAGTAAATTGACGTAAGTGGGCGGGTACAAGACTAAACGAGATTACACGAGAGCGTATGTTTCATGTTTTTTGTTTTTTTTTTTTTTTCTTTCATTCTTTGCTATTCTAAACGACGATAATTGTATAAACATACGCTAAAAGTAGTGCTAAAACACACACACACAAGCACACACACACACACACACACACACACACACACACACACACACACACACACACACACACAGATATCAACATAATCGTCGAGGCGCCTAAGGCTGGGGAGGTTTTGGTACCGCCTATTTCTGCCGGTATATACTGTAATCGCCGTCATCATTTTTTTTTTTTATTCGTACAGAGTCGACTTTTAATAAATATAATTCGCGAATGAATCGGTTACAAAAAAAAAAAAAAAAAAAATGAAGAAAAGAGAAGAAAAAACTGCCAACAATGACCAAAGTACCTTCATACGTACGTTAAAAGATGGGGGAAAAAGAAAAACCGATATTGCGCGTAAGGTCGCCGATGAACGCCTAATGAGGCGGCTCTTTTAGATGCATATGCGAGTATACTGGCGAATTGGTGTGCTAGGGAAGGAGGTCAGACAGAAAGAAGTGTGTGAAATGTGACTTGTCACATCCGACAGTGACGCGTGTTGCGAGCGAATCAAAAATTATGTGATGCGCGGGTGATATCACGATATTGTTTAATGAGTTCGATGTTGGGCGGCGTTGTTCGTCCCTTCTCGTAGGCCCACTTTATTCGGACTTCAAACTGTCCGAAAGAACAAACGAAAGCCCCAGTAAGAAAATAATAAAGGCCGTTGATCGAATGCGTTTTCTATTTTCCAGACGACCTTTTCAGCCGCAGGCATGAATTGCACAGTTTACCTTAAATATCACATAGCAGGGTTTAGATTACAGAGCGTCTAAAGCAATTGCCGAGACAACCTCGCAGAACAAATAGTAGCATTCTGTAACGAAGGTGTACGGAAGTCTTTGACTATTTAGTACTGGACCGGCAAAAAAAGATGATTTCTGGTTAGACATGCCGGCGCTAAATAGGCAACCAGAGCGTACCTTTTGACGTACTTTGCTTCGTGTTTATGTACGCTTTCCTAGTGAATTTCAGGGATTTCTTTATTAGATGTATTCTAAATTGGTGAACTCGAGCAAAATGTCGAAAATAAGCAGAAGGTACGCGACGATTTCCTACTTTTTCACCGACATGTCTTCACATTAAAAAGTACATTGGCCTCATGGAGCTTTACTGGTCCAGTACTATATAATCAAAGACCGAAGTACATACCTAACACTACGCCTACATAACCAACAGCAAACAGCACTTCCTGTCACAGCAAATAAACTTTTGGCGGTTTCAACTGGAATAGTTGCGATAAAAATACGAATAATAGTCGAACTCCGAAAGGAAGTACTTGTCTTCGAGACAGCAAATTTCCAGAAATATTTTTCGTCAACCACATCCTAAACCATTAAGTCGCTCTATGCTCGGTAATCATTATCCAGAAGATGATGCAAAATCTGAGAAATCATGAAGTACACGGGCTTAGGCCTACTTCGAGAGAATGTTTTATACGTTTAATTTCGAATTGATTAGTTTTATTTTATTCTAAAATCAACTGAGATAGTTGGCCAGCAAATAATAATGTCGCTGATCACTACGTCATGATTGCCTACTGGATAATTAGAATTTGTTTTCGTTCGATATTCTTATTATACACCTTGACGTTAGCAAACTCTTCGATTCATTACCTAAAAAATAACAGTACATAATAATAATAATAATAATACCGGTAATAATAATAATTACTTAATAAAAATGCTCAACAAAGAAAAAAATAATTCTTTTAAAATTTCTCTATCAAAATGAAACAAAAAGGCATTATGGTAAGTTAAGTTAATAATGTTTTTCAAAAAATAGAGCCGACTTGAAAAGAAAAAAAAAAGCTTAAAAAAAATAATCCTTTTAAAATTTCTCCAACAAGATGTAAGTATAAGGACTGGAATTATTGAACAAAAATTTGGCCATAAAATTCGACGAAATGGACGTATCTATAAGGCCTACATGGTCGAGTAAAAGAGCGCCGATTTCAATAATTCCAGTCCTTAGACTTAGATCTTACGGGAGAAATTTAAAAGCATTATTTTTTTCTTTTTAGGAAATATTTTATTTTTTATTGTTTGAAAAATATTATTATTTTATCGTAAGTTAATTCGTTTTGTTTCATTTTAATAGAGAAATTTTTTCGCCTGAAATTAAAAAAAATTTCTCGCATGACAGTTAAACGTCAATAAATCACGTGAATTTTATACTAGGAATTTCGTAAGTTTTAAAGAAGCGAAAAAATCTAAAAAAGTCGAAGGTGAGCGTAACTCCGCAATCATATGAAAGATTTTAATGGGTTCAAGAAAAATATTTCGGTTTTAAAAATCTCCCTAAGAACGTTCAAGCAAGAATGACAGAAAAATTTAGCACCTACTCCTCTCGATGTAAGATCGACCAACAACATGAAATACTCACTAAGAATGACTACAAGTTGTCAACCTGCACAACGAATCTTCTAATAAAGTCGAAACGACTGGTAAAGTCGCTCCAAGTGAAGAAACATAAATGACTGACTGCAGTCTATACACACTCAAAGATGATGATAAAGGCTAACACATTTAACAAAATTGGAAAACATATTCGTGAAAAGTATTGTACGTACCGTTGAGGTACGATTCGAAAACTCTGCAGGATAGCTTCTTTTTTTTTTTTTCTCGTTTTCAATTTATAAACCCCTAAAATAACTGTAATAACTGTAAGATGCAAAAAAAAAACGGTACTTTCGCGGAAATTTACGACGATGCCGCTATTCGACCAGCCAAGCGCGAGATTCGACCTAATGGATTTGGCGAATGTGGTAGCAGAATAGGTACGGAAACACTTCGACGTTCTTCCATACACTTAATCTCACGGTATGTTATAGGAGAAAATGATACAACCAGAAGATGAAAAAAAAGAAAAAAAAAAAAAAGAAAAGAAAAAATAAGAAAAGCAAGAAAAAACCTAATGTGCAGGAATTCACGAACAGATTAGGTCCTTTGGGAGCAGAAGAAAGGCAAAAAAAAAACAACAAAATAAGAAACGATACACGAATATATGTACGATAGTAATATAGCTTGAGTGTGACTACTGTACAGAGGGTTGAGGGTGAAATTGGCGACTGGGTACAATACACCACACCACACCACACCACACCACACCACACCACATATACACACATTCGAGTCCGATATCCTGCTTGGCTGAACATCGATGTGACACACCATGGTCCGTTGAGATTTAAATCCGCGAAAAATAGGAATCGGCTGCGTCTGAGACGTCGCTTTTTCCAGTAAATGCGCTATTTTTACGATCCTTACTCGATTTTTGACGAATAATTTTGTAGGGCATCTTGATCCGGAGAAGAAGGAAAAAGTTTTCACGTAGGAAGTAGAATGTAACCTTACTATAGCCCTTAGTCAACAAACCACAGCGTACAAACTGATCAAAAATGACGATTCATTTTGGGCGCTTGCAAATAAATGGAAAATATCCGTTCGCAGTAAACGCTCGAGTGTTGGTGGTTTATTTTAAGGTTTATTTCTGTTCCAAACTTTATAACGACCGAGGAGGTAGCTACTGAGAAACGGAGAAAGGAAGTCGATAACTGATCGATATTTTCTTGCTTCAACGATTGAAAATGAAAAAATAACCTAATTTTTCTGACAAGCGATCGAAGCATTCAAGGTTTACCTTACAGAGTAAAGTTAAAAACAAAATTTCCTGATCGATTTAATGCAAAACACAAAGATAACGAATTGGAAATAAGAACTGACTTTCACGATTTAAACGATGAAATCAAGAAAAAACATCAAGACAACAATAATTAGGAAAAATCCATATAATATTTCAATTAAAATCCAAATAACCACAAGTAAAATAAAACCGAAGAGAAATATTACGAATAGGGATCGCGAAATAAAGAAAAGTTCTAAAACTACGAAGTATAAAAAGACTACAGCAAAAGTGCTGCTTAAGTCTGACAGTCGAAGGAATTGAAAAAAATTTCGAAGGATTCAGAGCATTGATTCCGTAAATAGAATAGAAATAAGATTATGGGTTATGGATATGGAAGAAACAAGAATCAAAAGAAAAGAAGTTACATATCCGGTTATTCCTTCACTGCACTGAACGATTTGAAATTATATTAGTCGTTAGCGGGATAAAATAAAAATAAATGTAAACATAACCGATCACTGACTGCATTCAGAGGCATAAGTATGGGTAGAGTAAGGAAAAATTATGTTTATATGCAAATTTCAATGTCAGATAAGTTGACAAATATTTAGATCTAATTAAAAATTAATACACATCACTAACCGCAAACAAGATACGAAAAATAATAAAAATAAACCTATCGTAGAGACTGCTGCTGGGATCATCAACGAGACAACATTTACAGAGATATAAAGTCAGGATGGTTCCCAATAAGCATTAAGCTAAAATATGTAGAATAAAGTGATAGAAATACCTAAAACATATTATGTTGAAAACAATTAAGAGAAAATTTCAACATCGTAGGCACTTCCGAGCGGTAATGGAATGAAATTTTACAAGTTATGCTTCAAGTTCGTCCATCCACGCCTCGATCCGAGTAAATAAAAATTATATCGCAATACGATGGCCAAAGAAGCTATGTAGGCATTATATTACCGAAAGATTCTATAATGGACTTTCTGTTGTTCGAACGAACCAGAACTCTATTTCATTGCATTTTTCCCAGCATCGCGCTGCACACTTCACTGCTACATATTTTATACTACTATTCGCTCTTGTAGACGAAGACGACTTCATCGGATGAAGTTAATTACGCCCGGTACATCGAATACGCATTAATAAAAATCGATTAGCTCGCGTCGATGACACTAATTAAGTTGACCACCGATCTCCTCATACCTTGTACTCTTTCACAACTCTTCATGGCCTACACCTAATTCGCCGAGAAGCTGGTCGCCAATGATGAGCAAAGTTAATCTTGGTCTGGTGGCATTGCTCTAGCGGTATACGGTGTCAAATTTTTTTTTTTTTAATTTCTTCGAGCTTAACTATTTACTGGTGTTTACAGTGAGTTACGATTTTTCCTTTAAACCCAGACCAAGACCTGGATCAACAATACGTCCGAATATGCACGACCCAGAGTAAAATCGACAGCGTGACTATGCCAGACCAATGAACCAACATGCAAGACCCAACACGTTTTTTCTTTAGTTCATCACCACTAGCCAAGAGCGTAGTCGAGGGGGACAAAGGGTGCGATTACCCCCATAACCCTTTCTTTATTTTGTTTTGCTTGTCACTTTTAAAATTTGGAAAAAATTTCGATAGGTAATAAATATGCGACAGCTAGTTTCATTTCATCGAATTTTCTAAATTTTCGGAGTAAAAAAAATGCATTAAATTTTTTTGGCTCCCCCTTGAAGAAATCTGGCTACGCCCCTGCCCCTGCTACTGTTCACTCCACTTTATATCGATTTAAACAACACCGAGACGTGCTCGCACAGGCGTCGACCAGTCAACAATCGAAAACCGCAGCCTTTATTCTTCGCGACAAGTAACTACGCCGCCTGCACAAAAAACAGATAGCCTACCGATGGTACTTTTTCGCCTTCAGCGCGAACGTAATGCTAACCGCACAGCAAAACAACCTGTTGCCTCCGCCAATGACACTTCTCCCTCGCCCCAACATATGCGCAAATCTGAAAAGGAATTTATTGCGAAAACCATTTTCGTATTCGTTTTAGTGGCTGCAAAAGCGTGGAAGACGAATAAAATGGGAGAGAAAAAACAAGGGCACGTAGAAAAAGCAGCATGAAAAGGAAGAACTTGAGTAGAAAAAAATCGCCGACAAACGCGATAAAAGACTATAGTATTTTGTAAAACGAGTACTCAGTCAGAAACAAAACATGAAAAAAACCGAGGAAAAAGAAATACCCAAACGGCGAGAAACGAGAAAGAAGAGAGAAGAATAAAAGAAAGGGAGGAAAAACAAAAACAACAAAAAACGTTTTTTAGTGTTTACATTTGAATTTCAAAAGACGAAGAGAAAAAACGACAATCACAAGCCCCCTCTCTCATCCGTCATTTTTGCCTGCGGAAAACGCGGGAAAAACAATTCGAGGGCCCTTTTCCTTTCCACGCAATCCCGGATATAGTCTCCGAGATTGTCTTTCTTCTTCTCTTCTCTTCTCTTTCTTTTTTTTTTTTTTTTATACTCTATTCGTCTCTCTCTGTCCTTCTCGCTCCCCTCATCCCATCACAAGATGTTTTGGTTTTTCCTGAAAATGATGCTGTGCGCAAAACGGCGCAGAGAGAAAAACAAAACATAAAACTCCCATCTAAGAGGTAGTAAAATCCATCGACTTTGGTAAAACAATAATCAAACTGACTGTGTAACTTGCATTACCCCTTTTTTTCCCTCTATCTCTTTCTTCCTTTCTCTCATTCAGTTTCTTTGTACGCTCTTCTTTCTACACTCGGCTTTTACGGTTGCTTTTTTTTCTCCTTCTGTATTCGTATTTGAAAACTTATTTAAACGCCAACTTGATAAAAATGAAATTGTTTTTACGACGAAGCGTAAAATGTTAACACGTTTTTCCCTTTTTTCTATGTACCAGTCGATGATGCGATGGGGAGGAAAATAAAGGATTGAAAAAGACGCTCACTTATAGTCTTTCGATAATTTGAACAACAACGTTATCATTAAGGAAGAGAGTGAGAAAAATTGATACGAATTTTTCTTTCCTCGATAAAAACAAGTTTATGCAGAAATAAGGAATAATCTTTTAGTCCTAAACTTTATTCGTTGCTATAAACAGTACCTAAGCCCAGGTTATTAGGCTCAACTGCGGCCAATTAATTTATATCCGACACAAGTTTGATAATTTCGAGTTTATGGTCTTCAGCGTGAGATAGTTGTCGAATAAAAAACTATAACATCGTCCGACGAAAGTCAATTTTGAGGAGAAACAGGAAAAAGCACAATATAAAATAAACAAAAATATCAATCTTTTCATATTATGTCGTTCTTCAATTTTCACACAGATATTTGGTTATACACCGAGTCGTGAATTCACCGAAATAAATTGTTTCTAAACAAAGAATCCTCAACTGTTATGAAAGTCGTTTAAAAATTCAAGCAATGCCCAGAATTTTCGACCCAGAGATTGGATACCAGCTTATCTCGTGAAAGGATGCGAATACTTCTCAGTGACATGCAATACTTCATTACAACGGAGTAGTTCCTTACAATAAGTTATGATTGATTCACGGTACCCTAAGTTAGAACTCGCCTAAAAATAGAATTTTATGGTGACGTTTATTAGGTAGAATTGAAGAAAAAACGTATTAAACAGAAATATTAACGATGACTGGTAAATTTGGAAATTTCTAAAATGATTAGGATTAACACATTTGAGAAAGTTTATCCAGTTAAACTGTGAACCTACTGCCGAAAAACTTCGAAAATGTTACCCCCCCCCCCCAAATAGCAGGTAAGCTTTCTAAGTTCGTGATTTTAACGCAATATTTCCATTAATTTCTCAATCACGGACGTGATGGAAACACAAATGAGCCAATGAAAATGCAATGACCACGTGCATAAAACTTTTAATTCCGATTTTTTGTAATTATTAACTAAATTTGGCGTACGTAGTACTTCGAAAGTTTAATCCGTTGTTGGATATAATAAATATAGGCTACACACGCAGCAATTAAACGAGGCAATTACGAATTCCTTGCTCGCCATCAACTGACTTGACACTAAGACTGATAATTTTGCGCCTGACATGTTCCGACACCTTAACCTACACCTTCGACTCCCCCGTCCCCTCTACCACCCACGCCATCCACCCAACACAACTTACAGCACGTTCTCGACGAATTGCATTCTCAGTTTCGCCACACTCAACAGCCAGCCAGCGTGATAAGAGCGCGCCACAGTTCGAGGCGTCTGCTATGTAAGGCTGCCTACGATATGAAAGATTACGGATACGCGGAAGAGATAAAGCAAATATTTAAATTTCGAGAGCGTCTGTATTTCACAGATTAGTGCGCCGCAAGAAAAATGGCGTCACGCAGATTAGTATGCGCGGGCATATTTCGTATATTATTTTGTACATTAACATGCGACGCTATAAGCGAAAAAAGGTGGTACTTTAAAAGCGTGTTTCGTTTATAATTACTTTATCGTTATCGATACCTCGAAACGAGGTTATCCGCCATTTTACCCTTCTCCGCCACTTTTGGGTAACCTTCGAAGGCGACGAACCGTCGAAAATGTAAATTTATGCACGGTTCCGCACAGCCGCGAGAACGGCACAGGGATGATATTCTTCGAAAAGTCAATGGTGGATGAGGGGAGACAAATCCACAAAACGGACGAGGTGTACAGCCTAATAAGGGGGAAGGGTCCTAACAAGTCAGTCTAACATCCTCAAATACGAGCAATTACAATGCGTCCGAATAAAAAACCCAAAATCAAGCCTCAACGCCTAGTTTGGTAAGGAAGATTTTTGGTTAAAATTTTTACTATATAGGCGAATAAAAAATGCAACTTTATGAACGAGATTGATGGTGAAAAAACAACGTTTTACCGACGAGACTTCACAACAAACAAAAGAATAATCAAACAGGGAAAAAAATACACGAACAGGGAAAAAAATTATTTGTTTCCCTGTTTGAGGAGTACTATTTTCACGTTGTTCAAATAACAGTGATGAGCCAATGAGGAAATATGAAAACTGGTACATATTGATAAAATTTTATCACTTTCTTCTTATTCACTTTTTTGTTTTTTATAATTGATACGACACATCCGCACCAAACATGTTTCTGGCATGGCTATTTTATAATTTATAAAACTAAAATAACTAGAATAATTCAAAATATTTTTTCATTCACCTATATGGTAAAATACCTCATTATACAGATTTGAAAAGTAAGTGATTGCCACTCAAATGCGATTGCAGCACAAGTCGAAGGCAAGTGGTGCAACTTTGAAATCATCCGCAATTGCTTACTTTCCTCCCTTGTATAGTAATGCACTATTACACCCTCATTTTGCGTAAAATTGCTAGCAAAGTAGGTACGCTGTAATGTTTTCTTCAAAATTCAATGTCTCTCGAAATTACTTAATTTTCCATCAACTAAGTAATTATTAATACTTGACTTTTCTGGTCAAATACTGAATAACTACGAGAATAAGCTGAAATTTTTGGACATACACACCTTGTGTTTATTGTCGAGCCAAATTGGTTGTAGTCTTGCACTTTTTGCAAGATCAAGCAGCTACCGTATGGTCCTGATCTTAGCCTTGTTTTTGGTCATCACTATTTGTGTGGGAAATGCCATGAGAAATAAGAAATTGTAAATCATCGCATAAATTATAATTGGACATGTTTTGAATCTAACATTTGGGGAGTACTTATTTGCAAAAAAGAACGACGAAAAGAGTAAAACTGGGTTTTCTGCAATGTGGCTGAAGAAATCACAAAAATATGGAAAATGGATTTTCTTATAAGAATAAAATTTTTACATCAACCAAGCAGCCAACAATCTTCAACGTACGAAAAACCAAGAACTGAATTTGAGGAAAAAAATTAGAATCAAGCATTTAACATCACATTCATGTATTTACAAAATTTAAATACCATATCAAGACCACACAGGGCTGTAAACTTTCAACATAAAATTTAAACGTTCCGTACATATTCTTGATGAACTTATTTCCGCTTTCTCAAAAACGAATGCAGGCAGGGGCTGTCAGATATTCGAATTTGAACTCTCATCACTCCTCCCAAATCAAGGATACCGTGGAAAATAAAACAAATTCAACCAATTGTTTCCACCGTCATTTTTAACGCTCAAATCCCGTTTTCGGCGAGAAAATCATAAGTGGGATAATATCTTCGGTTAATACCCCAATAATTAACAACAAAATGTACATATTTTAAGCGAGCTGGTCAAAAACTATAGGCCTAATCATGATTTTATTTTATTTTCAATTTTCGCCCAATTCCATCGTTAATCTTCAAAATATACCAACGATGTTCGAGGCATTTATTATTTTGAATTTCTCTTTTCTGATAATGAATCATCAAATGAGATTTCCTAATAGTACGAATCAAATTCATAGGTTTGGTTATTACCCTTATGACGAGTGATTCAAAATATTCATACAACGAGACAGACTCGTGGAAAATATCTGCTATACACTACGATGAAAATTATATGTAGTTTATGAAATTATGAGATAGTTTAAATTGAAAATCTCACCTAATTAATGATGAGCAAAATCAAAGAACAGAACCGAGACTATGGTACTTAGTCTCACAAAGTCTTTAATATCATAGTACTTACCTGATTCATCTCGGATGTGGAAAATAGAAAAAATTTTGCTAATTTAAATCAAGCTGGAGAATTTCAGCAATGTATTACTATTAGGTACATCCTTCAGTATTATTGTATATCTCGAGAATTAAGTTCGCAATATTCAACTCGTTATTTCATTAGTCATAAATCATAATAATCATATGCAGCTTAAGCCTTCTAAAATTCATAACTAAAACTTGTCTTATCCGTTACTTTTAAGGTTAATCACAATTTTTCATTCGGGACGCATTCAGAATGAACAACCAACACAACCATGATAGTCAAGGTAAAGTTGAAATCTTACCCAAAATTTACCGAATTGAAAACAAATGATTTCTCCTAATGTCAGGGTAAATAATTAAAACACGATAGACTGTTGTCAAATATTTCAAGTCCTTATCAAAATAATACTACATCAACCAATCAAAATCGTTAGGTTAACTTTTCACCAACTATTTACGAGGATAACACTTACCTTACTCAGGTAAAACAACAGGTTATTCTGAATGGTTGGAATGTTTTGGTTGTTACCCGAGTGTTCATTCTGAACAAACCCTCATTGTTATCTTTTGCTGCTGAAGGATAGATTGAGACGTTCATATAAATCTGTTCAACAAATTTTCTCAAACTTGAGACTTATCTAGGATCTAGATCATTTTTTCATACCCAAAAACCTATAAACATAAATTTTCAGCAACACTGTCGATCTAGTTCTTTAGAACGCGTTTACTTACATACCCACATAGGTATATACGTACATATCTACATACATACGTACGTACATGCATATATACAATTATTGCTCGGATTATAGTATAGGATAGATCGGTCCAATTCCTAAGTGCAAATAGGTTTTGTGTTGTGTGACGTCATCGGATCCAGTTTTAAGAGTTGAAATTGGCCAATCACAACGTGATGTCGAACACACTGTACTTGCCTTGTTCGTCCTTGAAGGTGCCGAAAATTTGTCGAAATGTAGTTTAATTTAAATTAGTAGATTCAACAACCAACAGAAAATGTCAGAAAATAGAAAGAGGCAATAATGGAACCGCCGACGTCCTTTGTCACGCGGGTTGAATTTTTATTAAAATTTAAAAGACCTCGATTAGTCGTTGGTCTTGCCCAAAATTCAAGACTAACTTCACCTAACCAACTTAAATTTCTCCATCCAATTCGATCGAATCGTTACTTAAAAATACTGTTTCTAACTTCGCATTATGTTTTTATCAGGTTTTTTGAGAACCTGCTAATCAGATTTTATTTTTTAAAACGCTAGACGACGAGAGAAGAGAAAATAATCGAAGTTTCGACGCAAAACCCTGCTAAAAAAAAAAAAAGAATAAAAAAAAAGAAATAGCAAAAAAAAATTTTGGACACGAAAATAGTTTTCAAAGTTGGCGAACATAAATATAATACACTATAGGTTTCCTGGAGGATGCGAAACGAACAGGATACACTGAATACGAGAGTAAAGCGGTTTAGATAAATGTAGTTTACGTAGACGATTCGCGTTATGTAAGGAGAAGGGGTGGTTTTTGTTGCGACTATTATACAACCCTTGAGAGGAGGCTATTTTCTACCGGTCGGAAAATGGATCCGTATGGGTCCCGGTAGAGCTTTTCCGTCGCCGTCGTTATTGGTTGCTGTATACGGAAATTGCAAGTTGTTGCATGCATCTGCTGGGAAATATGCGTATATACGCTTTTTCTTCCAATCTAACAACCGTTTTCATTCGTCTCCGTGCGGTATTTTTCTCATTTTTTAACCCATACAGCAACGCACACATAGAGTCACACATATGTAGTCTACGATACTGTAATAAACGCTCGCATACACACGCACACGTATGAGGGTATATATTTCGTAACTCGCTTTTCAACTACTTATTTTATTTATTTCTTTTTTTTTTTTTTTTTTTTTTTTTACTCTTCAATCATCTATCTTTTTTCTTCTTACACAGACCACGAATATGTTTTCGTTTTTCTCACACAATTTTATTTTTTCCTTCAACTAGATTTTTTATTCCTCTGTGTTTGTCTACCTCAGTCCTCTCTCTCTCTCTCACTCTCTCTCTCGATATAAACGTTACACTTTTAAAAATGTAAACGAATTCAACTTCGGTTATGATTTACAGCTTCAATTTCCAGACTTTTTTTTTTTTTTTCTTAACGCTACCATTCGGCGAATATCGCCGAGTGAATCGCGGAATATATTTCATCGGTTGCAAAGTTTTTTTTTTTTTTGTTTTTTGAGTTTTTTTTCTTCATTCTTTGCACTCCCTGTACATACACTTTTGCCTTGTTTTTTCCACAATATTCTTCTTCTGTTTTCCTTTTTTCAACTCACGTGCCTGTTTTCTTTTCGTTTTCGGTTTAATGCGTTCCCATTTCACCCGTACATACGAAAATTCATCATAATTTAATCGAACAACGGGGAAATCTTGACGTGTTTCTTTTCTTTTCTTTTTTTTTTTTTTGTATTAATGCATATATACATATATATTTATTTTTTTGGTTGAAAACGGATTTATCCGCCACCGTGTTCAAAAGAAAGGCGTTGCAGACGACGGGGACCTTTAAAAATATGTTTATTTGGATACAACGACGGTATAATGGCTGATGGTGGAGATGGAGGCTGCGGTAGTCATAAAAAAAGAAAGAAAGAAAAAATCAACGCCAAAATCTCGTAAAATTTCGATAGTCTACCAGAAATTGCAGTTTTTCTTGTTTTCTGATTTTTACGATCTCGCTATCGGGATACCCTTTATTCGACAGGGAGAAAGCAATTTTTCGTCGAATAACAATTTTGGACGATATAAAAACACCCGGAAATGGTCTATTTAGTTTCCCTTTGAGGTGTAAGTTCTAGAAGACGCTCCGCGAAGGACACGCCACACCTTACGTGACAGTTTAGGTCACGAATGGGCTACATTTTTGAATACAAACTGAGTTTTCCTGGGCACCTGCTGAATAGGTAAAACATTATCAATAAAATCATTCAAATTTAGACAAAAAATACTTTCTCTTTGCAAAATATTTATATAAGTTCACAACACTAGCTTCACGTTTTTAAATTTAAAACAGACAAACGGATGAAATTTTATATCTACAACATAATCATAAGAGAACGTCGCTGATAAAAACGAAAAATGCGATCCAGTTTTAGATTGAATTTGATTTCAATTCGCAGGATTAAATAAACATTTTTCATCATTAAGGAATGAACCAAGAACTTTTCACAAATACGTTAAGAATTTTATTGATTATTGATTCATTTATTCATTTATTTATTCATTTATTTTTATACACTTATTATTATTCATTTATTTAGCCTATATGTTTTTTCTAAGCTTAAGTTCATCAGGTCCTACACATTTATTAATAATTCAAAAATTGGAAAAACATGAAAAACCTTTCTGAAATCGAGTTCCACACGTTTTCTACCTAGAGGTACGTCACACAAACAATTACCACAACACTGTGATAAATATTTTGACTAAAAAAACAAACAACAAACAACAACAACAACGCAATACGACGCTTAATTGAGTAAACCAAACGTGATAAATGATAATGTAATCGGCGCTGTTAAAATTAATTAAGTGAACATAACAATTTTCAAGTGTACTAATTTCAACAAATGTTATACCAAAAATTATTTTTTCAGTATTCTTTTTTTTTTTTTTTTTTTTTTTGTCAAGTCAAACGACATTTTTCGTCATTTTACTTCAATTTTTTCGGTGGCAGGTGATGAAATAATATAAATTATCAGTTAAAATATCTTAATTCGCGAACGATTTTCCAACAACCAAACCAGATATTCGAGGTTCATAAAAATTTGACATTTTACGACTTTTTCCGTTTCTTTTTTCCGATCTCCCTCGTTATTTACTTTTTTCATTACATTTTCGACAAACGAATGTCGAACGCGCCAGAGAAACCGGTCCACCACAAAATTAGTATATACAAATTTTTACGGCTTCCAATCAGCGAACACGAACGAGCGTGTGTGTTGATGATAAAAATCGTTAACAAATTCATTAATCGTCGAATTTAATGATCGCGGCGGTGCGCGAAAGTGAAATGGATACGTTGTAAAGGCGACGAAAGGAGGGCACACCCAAAGGAAGAAGAAAAAGAAGAAAAATCACGGAAGCAACCTGTTCGTGTCAAGAACAAAAAAATAAATAAATAATTTTGACGATCTTCCGAGGGGAAAATCAGACGTAGAAGGACCTGTATCGCAAAATGTGACTTATTGAGTGATCTTTTACATGAGCTGGAGCAACGCAGTTGATAAGAGAAAAAAATTTATGAACGCAAAATTACGAATAAATGGAACACCAAACAAAGCTCACTGAATTCAGAATGACACAATGAGCTTCGTCGAATTTATTATATTCAAACCGAAAGAAAGATGAAACAGCTGAGAATGTTGCGAACGAGAAAAATGCAGTGTATGCTATTAAATCAAAGGTCGACGTATCTTCGACACTGAAATGAGAAGCTGTTACGGATTTTTAATAGAATTCTATCGGAAATGAACACCCTTTTGGAAAAAAAATGAAAAACACAAAGTAGCCACTCGACAATGTGAAAGGTCATTTGTTCATGTCAGAAGCTGATTTGCACGGGCCGATCTCTACGTCAATCAGCATAGATTTATCTGGGAGCAAAAATATGTAACACTGGTATCCGAACCAAATGTTAGGCGCAAAATCACGTAACATGAGCGATCACATATGCCTCTTAGTCTCTTACTCGCATACAAAATCATAAGCTCTCTTGGACATAAAATAATATGGGCTGCTAAAAGAAGAGAAAAATTGAATCGATGCATGGAAAAATGTCACATTTTCAAAAATCCTAAAACACCATGTTTTGAAGAAAATACATTCAAAATTACGTTTCCGGCAAAAAGTAGGTAAACCGGTAAAACAAATTCAACAGCCCGTAGAGATATTTTTGCTAAATAAGTGAAGCAAAGAAAGAAAAAAAAAAAACAAAACGAACAACACGTTTCAAACTGAATTAGACATTTTTCTGCAGACTGCTCTAACTGGAGGTCAACATCTAGGAAGCAATGGAACCGACCTACAAAGGTACCAAATAGATAGTTATCCGAATTTACCAAATTCCATTTTCAAAATTATGGGTCACTTAACGAGTCTTAAAATAATGTAACAAAAATTATAAGCATTACGCATCGAATGAGATAACTTTAATTTAATTAAGTAAAAAAAGACACTACATAACGATAAAGAGGCCTATTTTTTTATTCAAATTTTCGTTCTGAAAGTTAGTCTAGTTGATTTCTAATGTCCCAACCGCGCATCGGTGTTGTCACTGAATCACATCAGAGCTAATTGCATAATTTAATTTTGACTCATGTACAAGTCATGAAGTGAAAATTGCAACGGTGCAAATTTCAGAATCAAAAGAAATAGAATGGAATGCGAGAACGATATTCAAGTCACAACCAGTATTTACGTATATATCCGTTTTCAAGAAAGGAGCATGTTTAACAAAGTTAACAAACAAAGCAAGGGTGGTTCGATTTAGCGCGATTGTAATTTCTGCGAAAACAGTAGAAGCATCCAAAATCAAAAAACATTTTTATTTTTCGCAGAATTGGAGCCAAAAAAATACTGTTGTTTACGTTTGTTTGCTTGCTTGCTTGCTTGCATTACACGTAGGTACTTGTTTTGAAAACTGATTCTTAAATACGAATGTGGACTTCGGCATCATTCTTGCAGTCGGCACCTATTTTTGGTAATCCAGAGACACTTTTCGAGTTGATTTTCAGTTTCCTTATTCCAAAAAATCTAAGTCAAAAAAATACATTTTCGACCGCATGCGCTATTTTTGTCGCGGTTAGGGTCGACCAAAAAAAGTAAAAATCGGTTCCCTCACACTGCTGCCAGTATCCCCACTTTACTATATTTGATAAATAAAGTTGGCTGGGACTTTCCAAATAGGCTTATGCTTTAGATGTTGCGCTATTGTACTGTTTTTATGCGCACACACGATGGTATCTTCCGTAGATCCACATATTTGGAATTAGAAAAGGCAGTTGAGCGTAAGTTCAGTTGGACACTGCTGTTAAATCGTCGATGACGTGGACAGATAGAGGTGTCCATGCTCACTTTTCTCCAGCAACTCCATAAGCGTTGTCCGATACAACTGATAAGCTCGGCTGATGGTTGAATTCAATTTCGTTTCGACTTTTCATGCAAAATTAATGGTGAAACTGTTAGAAACGCGCATTTATCTCAATGACTGATTGGTTGGTCGTGCACAAACTAACGGATCCCAATTATTCGTTTCATTTGTGAATGTATGCACTCGATACTCTCGTATACGGAATACGCAGTGAAGAAAAAAATTTCCCTCCAGCACAGGCAACTCAACTGCTGCGTACCTCATCGGTTTCCGCCGCACATAATGTTTACATAGGTAGTTTACCAATATTGGCAATATTCGAGTTATCGATTCATGTTTCGCGTATTTAAGGCCTAAAGAAATGGTGTACAAGAATAGCAGACTATACATAATATACGTAGCAGTTAAAAGTGAAGAAATACCCTAACCCCCGGATAGAATATAAAGTGAAGAAAAAAATTTAATAACAACGTTATACAACGGACGGAATGATGTCGTACCTCGTGCATCTATTTTCCAGCAAACATTGTGTGCGATACTTTTGAAAAAATTTCGCTAAACGTCGACTCTATGCCATCATTTTCATGTACAAGAATGTGAGGGAATTCTCTCACTCTCCTATTTTTTATTATTTTTTGTTCGCTAAAAACGCTTAGGGCTTCGTAAATTCTTCACAATATTACGAAAGGGAGAAAAAAAAAGAGTGAAAAAAAAAAAAAAGAATAAGAAGAAAAAAAGGGTTCCCAGGATACGAAGCCTATAATTTTTCTATAACCTTTTAAACCTTCGAGTTGTGAATTTGGACGAAACCTCTTCCCCCTCGCGTATTTACTTAATCGAGCGTATAGGTTACGTACGTTTCGATGGGCCTAAAAAATGAGTTTGCGCAAAAATTTTGCACAGTGTTTTCAGAATTTCTTTACTTTATCCCGACGACAACGTACGGTGAGAGGGGGGGGGTACATGCGAGATTTTTCGTGAAGCTCAGGTTCTACGGTAGGTGAAAAACATCAACGTTTACCGAACGGTAATTTTTAGAGTCTGTTCCAAGTTCTTCAAATACCTTCGGTACACATTTTTTCACCCAGCGTACACGATTCGCGACTCGTAATCGACACATTGTATAAATCGAAGTGAACGTTGAAACGATGAAACGATGAAACGATGAAACGATGAAACGACGAAACAACCAACAAATAGTACCAGCTGAGTCAACAAACGATCACAAAACCACAGCGGCCAACTTCCAAAATTGAAAAAATTTTACACGAAAAAACTGAAATTCAGCCCACATTATTTTCGAAACATTTCAGCGACATAGGCTGCATAATTACGCGTTGTAGGCAAAATACAAAAATTGCAGTAACTACAAAAACTTTAAAATTTGGATTGAAAATATTTCAATACTGATAGAAAATATCGAGGAG
This sequence comes from Ericerus pela, assembly GCA_011428145.1. Taxonomy (NCBI): domain Eukaryota; kingdom Metazoa; phylum Arthropoda; class Insecta; order Hemiptera; family Coccidae; genus Ericerus; species Ericerus pela. Next base: position 239,343 of record WOFM01000730.1, read on the forward strand.
AGTGGCTGATGAATTGAAAATTTTGGTTCAAACTTTCAAAGAGAATATATTTGCGATGAAATCTAAAATTTTGGTCGTCTTTTTGGCGACAAGACGAATACGCCAACCGGATTTTAACAAATGACAAACTGCGCCAATAATTTGGAATAAATGCGCCATTTCTTTAAGCGACAAAATATCATAACACAACAGCTGTTGTAAGTATCTTTCAAGTGTCTGTGGTACGATTTTGATCCATTTGTAGTACATGGTGTATCGGCACAGGGACAGCTCACCCACAAATATGGAGGGAATAAACCTTGAAGTTCAACATAAAAATTAATAAAATATTTACGCAAGTCTCACATTTGTTCATCTGCTGGTAATGAAAATAGTAGATCCAAAACTGTTTCTGATAACGCGGACCAAAAAACTGTTTTAGTTATTTACCCTTGTCCGTGTTAATAATATATTCTTGTCTCAAGTCTAATGCATGTATCTCTCAAAAAAATGTTTGCTCAAGATAAAAAGTACAGTTAGTGCCCAATTTTATATTATTTTGTAAAAAATGTTTTTGACTCATTGTGGACAGCCTGCTCAAAATTTAAAACTATTTCTGCAGGAGTTAAGATTGACGCATTTAGATCTTTTTCTTGGGAAACAACATTGGTGCAAAAAGAACAATTATTTTGACACAAAAGGGTCCCTTATTTTGGGGCAAAATGATACGTTTCACAGATTGACGCATTCGGAGTTTACTGGTCTTATCAATATCGAAGATAGGCGAAAAAAATGTTTTAAAATTTCATTGCCAATTTAAACAAAACCACCGACAAAGCTTAGCACTGTACTTGTAAACCAAAAAGAACAGTTTCCACATTGAAAAAAAAAACTATACTTAGTATTAGTACCTTCACTAATTACAAAGAAAACAAAAAAAAAATGAAAATACAGTCTACAAGTCTTCCGATGTACCTTACACGTCGAACTCATCTTGACCTATAATACCAATAACGAGCATTCTATTCAATGCATATAATGCTAACATACTGATGAATGTTCAGCAAACACTGAATAATGGCCAATTAATCCAAGGAATACTGTGACTGAACGACTAATCTCACTGTAACACCGAATTACAACGAGCAATTTTCGCCAACTACCTATGGAGTGACCCAAAAGTAGGGTAATAAAAAATTAATAATTGCAAAAATAATCCTCTTTTTTGATTGTATAATTTCTGGGTGACGCTGCGTCGACAAACTCAACTTTTTACCTGTCAAACGGAGTGAGTAATGCGCTTGCCTGCTCATTTTCATCACAATAAATCTCCAAATGGCCCTATTTCTGAGCAACTTAATATCAGGAGAAAAAAATCGATTTTCTACCACACAATACGAAAATAAACCATAAATAAAGCTACATTTTTCTACCAACACCCTAGGAGCACTATAAATAAATTGTGCTTCCTTTTCTTCGCGCATCCACACCACTGTGAATCAACAAAAACGTAGTAACCACTCAATTGGCTGCAACCCCTGAACTGCCATTATTTCTTAATCCTTTTAGCCTGTTTTTCTTCTTCATTTTTCTTTTTAAACTTCATGAAGCAATTCGTTGAACCGCATACAATAAAACGTTTACGCACATAAGTACCCGGATTTGGAGACCACAATGAGTGAAACGTATTCAAATACATACACAACGGTCTGCTGATCCGGAAGGGTCTTTGCAATATCATAAATAAAAATCTATAATTTAATTACCGGGCACGATTAAAATTGGTGAGCACGCGTAAATAGAATGGTTTCGTTTTCATACAATATTATGTTGTGTGTACAAACGAACTATAGGAATTCACCCCTGGAAAAAATCGTTCGAGAGGGCTATGTGCTAGGCGGTGGTCTAGTTTAAACTTTATTTTACATGGCTGCAGGCAGGTGTATCTTCTATACAGGTAACTCCATGTGTATGGAAAATAATTTTGCAAAAGTAAATACCGTGAAGAAAGAAAAGGAAAACTTCGAAGAACAAGAAGAAGAATAAGCGAAGAAAAAAAGGGGAAAAAAAGCGAAACTATTCGTGTAAACGGTAGATTGTAATTACAAAGATAAGAAAAGCCATAAATATACGTTTAACCACCTTCTGACATTCTGCAAAGACGGTGCTGGATTTTTAATCTGTGACGAATTACAGAGCACAGCATCAGTACACGATTCTCGGTCTGGCTCTGGTCATCCAATCGGACGATTTTTTCCTTATCACGTAGCCAATCATCTTGCCGTTAATTTAATGGTTTTCAACGAGTAAAACAACAGTAACAACAAGTTTTCCAAAGTACCGAGTGTTCAGAAAATACCATTCTCTTGGAAACCGAACGTATTTCACCAAACCATTTGTGTACATTGAATAAAAATGACAAAATGTCACGATTGTTGTTTCGCACTGTCCGTCCAGTAACGGAACGGAAATAAAATTAATGTATCCTCTCTGTTTTACACCGGCTGTTTGATTAAGGCTGGATAACAATTACCGCTTAGGTGAGCTACAAAAAAAATTCCTTTACATACTCTAGTTGAATCAAACGTAAATTTAAGGTAATTTATGAGCCAACCCATAAAAACTATTACAGGTAGCAATACGACTAATTTCAAAGATATAATAACATCCTCCGGCTCACCATACAAAGATCAGTGAATTTTAAAACTGGCAAAAACAAAAAAATTCATTAAAAAAATCATATTACTCACGACTAGACGTTAACCAATCATTTCCAGTTCAACGTATCATATTATTTTATACATTAATTGTAAGACAGCAAAATAAACATGATGATGAAATTACTAACCCTTTTACATAGTAGGTATACATGCGGAATACGCGATGCTGCGTATTTATAACAAAGTTTTAGGACCACGAGCCTTTTACAACTTGCACAAGCTACACTATCTACTAACTTTCTTCACTACCTACTGATACAAATTCAGAAAACGCCTAGATTTTGTCTTTCAGTCATAAAATAATCTAATTTATACCGGAATGCTGAGCGAATAATAATAGGTCTGGATAATAAATTATTTGAAATGACTCGAGAGACAACTTAATGAGATAGTAACCCAAGCTTGTATACAGATTAATTGACCAATAAAACAACAATACAATTTATGCGCTCTCTTCCGTAGATTGTTTAACATCAATGAAAGACAACGTGTAGATTAATCACATTAATCATATTTGTGTATAAAAAGGTAAAGAAACATAAAACAACAATTAACTAATATTTGTGCAACATAAGAATGAGAAATGTACGAATGGTTTGAAAATTATTTGGAAATCGATTGATAAATGAAAACACGAGTGTTCGTGGTGGTCTTGAAAGAGTTCAAACGCAGGTACATGAAATACAGGCCAAGGCGAGTTACTGTCGATGACAAGAAGTGATACATATGGAAGGAAAATGACCTAATCCATACAAAACCGAGTGTAATTTCGTCAATAATTTGACTACTAAAATTATAGGAACATGTCGGAGGCGACGTTGATTTTAACGAATTTTAGAATTCATAAAAAATAACACAGAATAAGAGAACATCTTTTGCCAATTACTAGATCGAGATACAATGCAAAGAATTAGCTCAAGAACCGTTTAGTAACAATCCGCTATAACAGGATCACATAAATCCACTTCCAAAACCGAGACAGGCCTAGTTTAGCAACATTCACAAGCATAGAAGCAACATGACAGTTAATGAAATACATTTATATATACCCACGTAACTGTTTCAGATTTTTCTGAATTGTCTTTTGAACAACAGACTTTTAGAAAATTCCACTGGTTACCTGAAAGCTTCTGACCCATGAAGCAGTAGTAGTTAAGTTCGCTTAAACAAAACTTTCTTCGTTTTCTTTTGAAAACAAGTTCCCGAATTCAGTTTAATTTTATTTTATGTCATCCTTTTTCAGTCACCGACCAAATGAAGATGAAATTATGACAAAGTTACTTTCTACACTTCGTTTGTAGATTTTCAGTGACCCTCGTTCAACCACTTTCTGTGAAGCCACTTGCCGTGCATTAATATTGTTGAATACTGAGTGTACACGTCAGCCATATTCATCAAAATGCAGAAATTAAAGAGACTTTCCTGACAAAAGTGCTGCAGTACAGTTATGCAATCTCAAAAGTAGTAACAGAAAAAATATTCAACTCGCCACATAGTACCTATTCGATTAAAATTTTGGATTTCGTAACAGCCGCGATTTATATTAGACCACAATGAAAGAAAGTACGGTTACCTATTATTCGATTCAGTTTATATCCTCTCTCAAAATCTGATCATTTTTCATCTCAAACGGTGTCGCTATTTTTGGAATTCGCTACAAGGCATCAAACCTGTTTCACCAGCAAATGATTCATCAGAATGACAATAAACACACGGCCTTCGTACGAATACCTTTACGAGAAAACCCACCGCGTCTCGTATTTCCAACCGCCATTCTTTGGTTTAAGCAATTGTCCCATAAATCTTTGGCTAATTTTTAATATTTTTTTTTCTCCTCGCCGTCGTAGACGATAACCTAACACCTTTGTACTCCCACCTGAAAAAGTGAAATACGAAGAACAATCCCATAAGAACCATCATGAGGAATAAAATTTTTCAATTAATAAAAAAAAAAAAAAAAAGTGGCGGAAAAAGAGAAAAAAGTACGAAAATGGCTCCAGAAATTAATTTCGGTTTTAATGATAAAAGCATCGTTCGTAATTTATACCACGTTCACGTTTTAAAGTTTTCCTGGTATTTAATGAACGAAACTGACACGCGGATGGCAGTTTTTCGTAAAGTATTTCGCAGCGTGTAGAAATGATGGAACAAGGAATAGTGTGGGAAGGGGGTTGTGCCGGGAGGGCTGGGGGGTGCTTCGTTTTTGAAAACGAGCATAAACTTTTCGGTAGTACTCCAATTAAGGATTAATATCACTTAAGAGGCGTAAATTTTGCGAGAGAAAGGTTTAACAACGAAGCTTATGAAGAAGAAAGGGAAATTGGAGCGCGTTGTTGCTGCTGCTGTGGCTACAGCAGCTGCCATCCCTCCCGGCATTTGAAGCCCTTTTTTTCTTCACAGACAGAAAAGAGAAGAACACGCTAACCTAGCTACTCCCCCCTAACAAAAGAAAACGACGGAAAAGAAACGAAAAAAAGATGAGACGAAGAAGAAAAATTTCCGGATCTTCGGAGAAAGTGCTGGATGAGAGGTGGAGCCACGAAGGTGGAGGGGTGAAGGGGAGAGTAGGAGAGAGCGTATTTTCGAAACGACATGGTGCGTTCTTGTATTTTTTAGCTATTTTGAAATTCGAGTAGCTATTATATCGAAGCGGCCTAAAACATCGGCTGCTGGTGGAGCTTGAGGAGACTGAAAAGGAGAAGAAGATACGTTTACGGTGAAAATTCTTTTCTACGGTTTATAATATAATCCTTCCTCTCATCCGTCCCCAGGCCCCATCTACCTTCATGCCCTTCCCCATCTCCTTATCACTTTCTACCCGACCACTCTATTGCGCCCCCAAAAAAGAGAACGAAACGCCTTCGCGAATTAATTACCGGCAAAATTCTTACACACGCGTTCTCCAACTACAAGTTTTCTTCAGACTACAAGAACTGGAGGAGGAGGAGGAGGAGGAGGAGGAGGAGGAGGGGAGAGGTTGTTGGATTATGTCGCGCGAAAGGTACTTTACAAGATGGCATCTTAAGTGAAAACTTTTAATAATGCGGGGTAATTGTTATACGTAAGATTTATTCTTACGAGGAGGAAAAAGAAATAATGAAAAAAAAAGGGTTGAGAATTGGAATAGTTTCTCGTTTTTTGGTCTCATTTTCTACCACGCCTCCAACATCAAATCCTTTTCTTAAATTTTACTTTAAAAACACAGTAAATTTACTATAGCGCTTCGAATTTTTTTTCTTCCGTACTGATGCGGTAGGAAAAGCGATAACTCTATAATTGTTTGTTCCGCCTTCATTTTTGTTTAAAATTTTCATGAAGATGTTTTTATCTTCTTCTTTTCTTTTTCCTCATTTATTCGTGTCACTGACAGTCGGCTATATCATTAGCAGAGAAGAAAGTCGTTCACCGAACACTAGGCCAGGCTCCTTTCTCCGCTTAATTAACCCTTTTTCTAAAGAAATATAAGCACTACAACCCTTAACGCCAACTCGACTTCAATATGATTTCGGCGGAACTTAAATACACTTCTGAAAATAAAATCGCGATTGATTTTGGTGCAGAAGTTAGATCAAAATTTAAAAGAATGACATTCAAATTTTATACATGTTTTAAGCAAAGTTGCTAAACATTCGAATTTAGAAAATAAAATTAATTTCATACACGGTTGTCAAGAAGATTTTTAGGCAATACATGTCAGGAAAACACGTAAATTGTAAATAAAATTAATGAATTTTGCAAAAATTGAAAACAACTAAGTAAATTAAAATTGCAAATATAGACTTTTTTATGATTCAACATTGTCAACATTGTTTTCATCCACAATGGAGAGGTTTAGACTTCAGAGCAAACGCGAACCGAATGCACAAAACCTTATTTCGAAAAAAATAGATTCAAAGTTTACTCTTCCCCAATCTATTCTGATGTGAAAATTTTTACAAATTACGCACATTCTCTCGACGTAACAGAGAATCATAACTTGGTTCATTATTGCATGCAAAAATATATAAGTATTTTTGAATACTCAGAAACAGCCTTAACTAAAAAAGTCCTCTTTCATTCGGAGCCCCTCCAATCAGTAGCAGTGCCAAAACGGCTTTTTAACCCTTCGTAGCCAGCGGCGGATCCAGTGGGGGAAATTTCCCCACCAAAACGTCAAAAAAAAAAGGAACATTAAGGGAAAAAAATGAAAGTACAACCGCAGAATCGACGTAAAAACTGTAAAAATTAGGTGTAGGGCACAAAAAAAAAGCTCAACTTCACAAAAATTTTCTGTCATTCTCCTCCAAAAATAAAGCTCTGGATCCACATCTGTTCTTAACCCCATAAAAAATTAATAAGTCTTGCATCTTGTAATAAAAATGAGTCTTTCAAATAATTTTGCGAATGAACTTTTCAAGAAGGTTTTGAAAACCAATCTACTTATTAATATTGATCTTATGGAGTGACTTGACGATAGGGTGGGTAGGTTTTTCTTTTCACGATATTGGCACTATTTTCGAAAATTCACACGTATTATGTATATAATATTATACAGAATAATATACTCCCTTTCTTAACAAATCTGATATAGGTTGCAACTTTTGTCCGTAAGTCATGAAATTTGATACATACATTCGGATCTGAGCAAGGAAGAATCCAATTGTTTTTGGTACGGAATGACTTTATGGCATGTCCAGTAAGAGCGATTATGTTGAATTTTTGGCCGTTTAATGATTCCAAAATTAGTAATTTTCAAATAAGTCTCAAAATTTGACACAAAAACATTGACTTGAAACTATTCTTACACACTTCCAAACTTTCTTAAGATATGCTCAACGGTTCATATCTTGAGGCTGATGGAGGGGCTAATTTGATATTAACTCAATTAAAGGTTGCAATTCTTTTCCAATAGCCACAAAATTTTATACCAACATTACCTCTAATACAAGACATAGATCTAATAATTTTTGTTCCTATTGCTCAATTTTTTCCCAAATTACTAATAATTTAGTTACATTTCCACTCCTTTTCTCTTAAAATAAAAGCCCTGAATAATCCATTTTTCAACCTTGATTGAGAAAAACTCTCTTTTCATCCTAAAAAATCATATTATCCTCAAAAAGTCAATTTTTCCCCCTTCCACCATCAGGCCAGAATGGCAGATTCCAAGTGAAACACTTACTCTCGGTTCTGCCCTTCAAAATACAATCAGAAATCTTCAACGATGAATTTAAGTACTTGAAAACTTTGCAAGGCTGGTTTTAAGGGGGGAATTTGGGGTATAATCACTCAGCGCCAAAAAAAAAGGTTAATTTAAAACAGAATTTTTCCGTTTTTCAAATTTCACGTCTACGAAATATGTTAGAAATTATTCATCCCTCTCAGAAAAATTCATAAATATTTTAAAATGTGATTCAATTCCTCGCCACCAAGAAGAAATCCCGAAAACGGGCCTGAAATTTTGAAATGGTCAAACTTTAATACCTACTTCGTCGAACGCAGGTTATATTCTGAATTCTAATTTATCTGATGAACTTTCATTCACCAATGATTTTCTTTGTATCGAATGATGTCAAGAATACAGAGCATAAAGATAAAGTAAAAAGTATTTTAGTTTCATCGAAACACAACTTTATGGACTGAAACGATGGCACATATTTCAGACCAACGATACGTCATTGTGTGCCAAAAATTTGATAACCATGTTTCTTGAGCTGCTATTCATCATGTTTATAGTGTTTAATCTATACGTGCCGGAATATTAATATTAATGAGCGACTCTCTTTTTTCTCTTTACGATATAATAAACAATGATGGCATCGTTTTTCCACTTTTTTTTCTTTTTATTCTTTCTCAGGCACCTTCTACTAACCGTAACACAAACATGACGAGGCGTTTCCAATCATTGCTGGCGTGAGCCCACAGGAGTACGAATAAATGGAGCTGTATAGATGGCCAAGTTACGCTAAAAAGAGAGAGACGGAGCAATACAGCGAAACTACATAAAACAGAGAAAACAACAGACGTAAGTTTTGTTTCTTTTTTTTCCCTCCACTCACTCGCTCACTCTTTTTTCAACTAATGGAAGAAATAATATTGGCGGACCTAGACCCGGTTATTATGTTAAAGGTGGTGCGGTTGTTGTTCAGTAAAGTTGTCCTATTCCTGCCCCACCAACTTCGTCTACTTCTATTTTTCTCTTACTTTTTTGTTCTCTTCTTCTTCTTCTTCTTCTTTCCTTTTCTTTTTCTTTTTCCTTTTCTCTTTACGTGGCCAGCCTTTCTCGATACCGCGCCACGACCCACTTCACCACCTCTCGCCTCTACACCAGCGTCTCTGGTTCAATATCTTTTTACAAATAAAAACACTCATCAGTTAGCCGTAAACGTTTGGTAAAATAATATTACTTGGCCTACGCTTTGGCACACACATACACACGTAGGTACCTACGTAGCTGTACATACACACTCGCTTACAGTCACTGGCTGTACGTACAAACGCACACACAACAAACATTGCCGAGCGTCTTGAAGAGATACCATACTCGCAAACCCGCCCCAGCCCTCCTCCACATCTATAATTATCGTATTCAGTAATGGCGGATCGTATGGCGAACCGGCGATTACGTCCGTCGATTGTGTTCGCTCGATCTGTTCTCTCTTGATCTCACCGCCTGGACAGAAATGGAGACCGAATCCGACCGCGGCACCCATGTCACGTTGAAAGTGTACCCGACGCTGCTCCGCTACTCACTAATGAAGAAGAAACTGCTTTATTTGAGAAGAGCGCCTGGCAAACAACCAACGTAGGCACAGGTACTTCGAATCCGCTAGAGGAAGCTAACGTTCGGCAAAACCATCGTCAGCGAAATATCTGAACGCGAGTCTGCACTAACGAATACCCTGTTTCTTAGTTTCGACCGATCAGATACTCACAGACGATACGAACCCGACTGCACTGAGCTGAGAACGTTCGAAACTCAAACAGAATTAGTCACCAATCAGCGGCCAACAAATGCACCAACAAGAAGGTACAGGAAATGAAAATGAAAACTGAATGAACCTATAGTAGTACTGTGCCCACTTTATAAGGCGTTATGAGATTTAAAATGAATGGAAATAGGTTCTATAATTCTACACTGACGCGGAAGCAAGTAAGAAAATAATAGTTGTGGCAGACCGTGGAACGCAGAGACAAGCACGCTCTTTTTTTTAAAATCAAAAAATTAAAGTAAAAAACAATACAAAAATAATTTATGCGAATGAAGTTCAACACTGACGTGTTTGAACAAAATGATAAATTATAATCTATACACAAAGTTCTGCGATGATAAAGTGCAACGTAAAACATTGAGGGCCGGTTGTACCAACTCTAAGGCCCATATTCCTAAACGTCACTTTAACCTCCCTTCATTTAAATTTCACTTTAAAGAAGTTTTTTGCACAATTTTGTACTTAAAAATGTGGGAACGTTGTATTTCTTATGAGAGTTCCAATGTAAAAACAAAATGTTGCCACACTCTTAAATACAAAATTGTGCCAAAAGTCAATTTTAAGTGAAGGTTAAGTAAGTTTAAGTGAAGAGAAGGTTAAAATGAAGTTTGTGAGTATGGGCCTAAACTGTGGGATAATCTGTGTTTAAATGATGACACGCATGGTAAAATAATGTTAAGCCCTCACTCAGGGGGGTTTAACTATTTGGTGCAACCAGCAATGTGAGACAAAAAGTAAAATAAGATAATCCGCTAAAATCGGACGTGAGGTGGTGGTATACTCGGAAAATTCGAATAATTTAGGAGAGCAGTATAGCTGAAGATAGTGAAAAAAGACAGCGTATGAAGAATAGAATTATTCGAGCACCACAACTGGAGCACATTAATTTGTCTTCCAGACAACTCGCTAAGTTACTGCGTGATGTTTGTCGTCTTTCTCGACGCTCTTCTCTTTTTTTTCCACTTTTGCAATTGCATCCCACACTCCCACGCCTTAATCCTTCATCGCTAAACGTCGAATCCCGTCGTAATCCACGTTTTTTCCCCCGTTAATCTCCAAATAAAGGAAGGATTGTGTGAAAATATTTGCCTGCAAAGGAGGCAATAGTAAAAAAAAAAAAAAAAGCAAAACTAAACGGCCGCACACATCTCAGCAATAGAGCGATAGTGGTGGCAGTTGGGAGGGGCTGGTGGAGTCGGTAATACCGATTTAAAGCAATTGATGACGGGTATTTGAAAATGCAGAGACGACGACGACGACGACAACGACAACGACAACGACACTGGAATGGAGCAGAGCAGTGGAAAAAAAACACAGGGGGTTAGCCTTTGGCTGACTGCATTTCGTTACATTTTACGTCGTGTTTGAGGATCTACGATTGCAGATAATGTCAAGAGTGACAGAGTACATCGGCTTATCTCTATTCTCCACGCTTATTTTACAACGTTGCGTATACATTTACCCCCCTTTTTTTTCTTCATCGTTCTCGATCTTCTTCCTTCCGCCTTCTTCGATTTTCCTCCATACACGTAAACTATACGCAGACAAATACGATGTTCCGCAGGAGAAAAAGACAGCATGAGAAAAGAAGTGCAAATCAGCAAGATTTTTTTTTCACCCCAAAATGAGGAAGGTACCCGGTGAAAAATGAGTTTGGCGTAGGCCTACCAAAGGCGCCATGTGCGAATGAATTTTGTTCGGTGGTACGACGAAAAAGGTTCCGAGCAGCAATTAAGATTCTGCAATATTGCAGGGCATAGGCTACTCATCAGGGTGCACAGATGTACTCTTTTTTATAGTATTTATTCTCTTTTTGGATGGAAAAAAAGGGAACTCTTTCTTTTGCTCCAAAACGGGCACTATACTATCTTTTTGTTTTTCGCATACTAATAAAATCCAAATTTTCACCAATAGGTAACTGTTTTCTTAACACTTTTTTCTTGATTTTTCTCCTCTGCAAGACTGCGACCCGAAAATTAATGAAAGACCACCTTTTCTTTTTTTGTTGTTATTGGTTGTCAGTATCGTAATTTTATCAAATACTCTTTTCCTCTGAAAAAAACAAAAAAAACAAAAAAAAAAAAAAAAAAAAAAACCAAAACAAAAAAAACAAAAAAACAAAAAAAAAACTGGTCTATTCTGCTATTCATGTTGGTTATCAGCCAGGCTTATGAATGCTTGAGACGTAGCTATGCGGAGTATAAAGGGGCAGAACAATTACTATTTCACATAGTCCAGGGAATATTCTAAACCATGCGAGAAATTGAGAAGTTGCATGGCGCATAGAAATTAAACAATCAAGGCTACTGATATCGAAGGAAAATATTATGAAATCAGTAAAGTGATTATAGATTGGAATATGCAGGTGTTATTAATTGATAATTAATAATTTTATGATCGAAGGAAGGCTACGTTAGCTCATTTAATTACGTTACGTGATTACGTCGTGATAGTATTGAAGAATGAAGAATTTAGAGTAACGGTGGTGGGCACTTGGTTTGATGTGTAAGCGACAAATGAGACGTTTAGATGTTGGACGCGGGAGTCTGGAATAAGAGCAAATTCAACGCAGACAAGATTTTTTTTTTTAATCTAATTATCCATCAAATACCTTTCCTCTGTTCAACAATATCTGGCGAAAAATTCGACGTCGGTCAACAAACGTTACGGCGTACGATTTTACGGCATTCTTAAAATTATCGTCGAAATGATCAAAAACCATGAAAACGACGACACACGACGTCCAAAAGTGATAAAACACTATTCTCTCTATTTCACTCCAGCTCGCAACCATAGTCAGGGCTCCTATTTTCATTCAATTAAACGGCAATAAAAAGCGTATTACATCGTCTAAGAATGCAGGTTTTTTTATTTTTATTTACTACACCGCGGACAGTCGACCCGATGAATGAAAATTAATGAATGAAAAATTTACGAGCTCTAAATTTTTACTCAAGAACGAACAACTCGTAAATTAATCGTACACGTAGACACACAGATACACAGACATGCATACATACACGAAAGTTCTTATTTTTTGTGGTTTCTTACTTTTTTTTTTTCCCACTAGTTTTAAAATGTCAGTAGTCGGTTTGATATCGAACACATAAACGCACGCACGCACGAACGCGAGCGCGCGCGCGCACACGCACATGCAAAAACACATACACACCTTGAAACATTAAATCAGACTTCACAATAATTCTATTTTATCGTCGATCAAACTGCTGCCTAAGTTTCTTTTTTTTTTCGAGTGTTTTCATGGGGTTGAAGTAATTCAAAAACGTACGAAAAATATTCCCAAAAAAAATCATTACTTCTCGACGACGACAAGATATACGATCTGTTTCTATGGATGTGTGCGTGTGAAAGCAGGAGCGCGCGCATGTATTCGTGTATTCGTCAGTGCGTAAAGTTCTCCGTTAAAAATTTTTTTTAAATGTATGAAAAACTATGTGCGAGAAGTCCAAAAAACATATTACAGCGGCAAATAAATTTATGACATTATAAAATAATTTTTTCTTCTCTCTACCGCGTTATCAAAACATCATTTTTATAATGGCGATAAAGAACGAAATTTATGTTCGAATAAACTTATTGCGAAAGAAGGGGGTAAAAAAATTATCTGACAAACGTTTCAATTTTTAACGCGTTTTGACGAAGAGAGGAGAAATACTTTTTTTTTATTCGAGCTTCTATTGAAGCAATTTTTTTTAATGGTGCATATAAGGTGGTCGTCGATGCATTTGTGTGGATAAATCTGGTTGCGACTATAATATTATAAAAATTCAGGGAAATAATTTATTGTTCGTGTAACTCATACATACGGGTCTCTACACTGCATTTTAAATCGATGAATTCCATGTTACAGCCATTTTGTTGTTGTTATTGTAGTTTATGTTGGCTTTTTTCCTACTATTATTATACCAGGGAGATATTTGAGGCTAGAGTGCAGTTATCGTCAATCGGGTTACACGGAGCAGTGTCCATAGACGTTGGTTGATTTCCTCGTGGTATGCATCCCACGACGTCGTTGACGTACAGCATTCAGAAAAAAAGGGCGTGCGAAAAACGTTAATAGAGACGGTGGCATTTTTATGGAAATCGTGCACACGTTGTCCCACCTTTTTCATACTCGACTCCAATAATACGTAAATATTAGTAATTATTACGCTCGGCGTACGCGCACATGAGGCACATAATACCTTGAACAGGTATTATATTCCAATTCGAAAAAGGAAAAATCTAAACCACGATGGCTAAGTACGCAGAGAGAAGAGTAATATAAAATGAAAGAATACCCCATTTGCAAGCGAAATAGGTAAAAAGATGATGCAAATCAATGGACTCGCACTCGAATGAGTGGGATGATACGGAAGTCAGGTCAAACCGTGGGTTTTCATCAACAAAGGTAAACTATTTTGCTGGAAATAAACTGAAGATTAGCGACGAAAATCTTTCGGGTACCCTTTTTTCTATGAATTCAAAAAATTCCAACTAGGTCAACCAGTTTTAATATTTTTGAAATTAACTGAGAATGTTGACTTCTAAACATACTGCACCTTGAGAACGAATAATAACATAAAATAGGAAAATGGTTCATTTTTCAATGTCTACCATGACATGAAAATGGAGACGAGAAAAAGATGCAGACTTGCAGATACCAATATCAAGGCCGGTTGTAAGGGAAGGAATTTAGGGTATAATCCCCACAACGCCAAAAAAAAAATCTAATCAGAACACAATTATTCGGTTTTTCAAATTTTAGATCCATGAAATATGCGAAAAATTGTTCATCCCTCCCATAAAAATTCATGAATATTATTAAATGTGATTCTATTCTCCCCCCCCCCAAGAAGAAATCCTGAAACCGGGCCCGACTTGTATTCACGAAAATGCATTTCCACACATGATCGTCCACAAAAATATAAAAATACTGTGAATTACTTGAATAACGGTGAATTAGCTTCTTAAATGAAATTATAGAAATTTTAATTTGCGACTAGTCTGCCAGTTCTGCTCTTCCAAAAAAGAGGAGTCAACAAGTGAAATTTTTCGTTTGAAAAACGGACTGAAATGCGAGACAGCATCACATTTAAAGGCCACTCGGGGGAGTCGGACCGATAATGAGAGATACTCATAGGCTATCCTGTCAAGATAGAAATATAAACCAATAGTAGGAGCCAGCTGTGGGGTAAACTGACCCATAAGTTCAATACAAAATTAAAAATTGAAAGAACACGACCAAATGGGTTTATCTTCATGGCGTTGCCATCAATAAGCATAAATAGACTGATCAAAAATCAAAAACTGACAATGTAGGCAAGGAGTACCTAACCAAATTCGAAAAATACTTTCTCTTTGGGGAGATAAAAAAGCTAAGAAAAATAAAAAATTGGAAAACCAGAAACAATAAAACAATAACACTATTGAAAACGAGTCCGAGAGAAAACAGAAAATAGAGAAATGGCCAAGACGAATATAAATGAAGGAATCTTTCAAAATCGATCATAATTTTTTACTTGATTTGAAAATTTTTGGTTGAAATAAGAGACGGTAATCTCCGTGCAGACCACTACCCAGTCACAAGTGACCACCATATAGGCCAGGTTCAATTAGTGATGGTAAATGCTCGAGAAGTTACTATTGACGAGCAAATGCTGAATATGCTCAGGTATTTTCTAAGCACGCGCTCATGCTTAAAATGCTCAAGCATTTAATATTGGTTCAAGCATTCTCAGCATTTGTTCAGCATGCTCGGGCATTTTTAATATTTCCTCTTTAAACAAAATGTAATCAGTTGCAAACTTACAAGTTACAATAATTATATGCTTACTAAGTCAGGATGTTTTGTGATTTGTTAAGTGAAGATAAAATTTAGACTTTATGGATGCTCATTGGATAGTGTACTCATTCCAGAACAAAATGTAGTACGGGAAAGAGCGGTATGAGTGCGTTAGATTTCACGCAATGTTTTACTCTTATAATAAATTTGTATTTTAAAAACTGATTTTTTGTAACTTATTATTCGTCTGTTTAGGCCAGAAACCAGAACTATTGAAAATCCTCATAAGTTCTAAAGGGTTTGCTCATTATTAACCATACGCTTTAAAATGTCGAGCATTTATTTTTCAACCATTTTCTGAGAAAATGCTCAATACTTGAGCATTTAAAAAGAATCAAATGCTCGTTACCATCAATAGGTTCATAAAGATTAAGATCGATTGCGAAGAAAAAAAAAAGTTAAAACATTATATTATTTCAAAAAACACATTTTAATCAAAGGTTGGCCTCATACTGCGCGAAGGCGTCACCCCAATCATCCGAAAATCTTCCATTAAACATTCGTGGAATTTATACATACTGAAAATATGAAGTTTTCTGACTACACTGAACTTCACGATCGAACAACTACTCGAAAGGGTAGATGATGGGGATGAGGGGAGGGGTTGAAAGATAGGTACGACGAGCACGAACACGATTTAACAACAACAGCAACAACAACAACGACGACGACGACGTTGAAGAAAAAAAAAAATCATTTTAATACACGAACACCGCATTTAAAGACGAAGTTGATTTCGCGCCGCCACTGCCACCACGCCATCAAACTTTTTAAGCGTGCAATGCAACGTCGGATAGGTTACATCAAAATCGTGATTTTTTCAAGCCCGTCGTCTTCGATCGTCATGATGGATGATGATGAATGACTCGTACGTCCACATCTTCTTCGCACTGAGGCGAAGTCAAAGCGAGAGCAACAAACGAGCATCTCGAATTCGAGAGAAGAGTGAGGAGGAATAAAAACAAAATACTACGCTCCGGTGTCAGACTGTTTTCCTACAGCATAGCGGAATCAAGTTACATCGTAAGAATATTGGTTCAAGAGGCAAACAGAGAAAAAATTAAGAAGGTCAAAAAACGTGGAAGCGGACGAAATACGATCAAATAATGTAATTTCCCGCAGTTCGCGAAAATGGCGTACAGACACTTTGGCAAGTCTACCGACGATATTGCTACGCGATAGTACAACGTTTCAGTGTGTAGCTGATAGCATAAGGTAACTGCCAATGGAGACACATCGTTACCTCTATATCATGGATCAAGTAGGCCAACTATTCCTAGATGTGACGGAACAGCGCAAAGGCCAACCTTTATCGACTTTAAACGACATATGTCATCGTGTGATCAGTACCGTCTCCACACATTCGTGGTGCAGAAGCGACTGCCATTAGTTTTGGGTAGCATCAATCGATGGGTGGGACAGCGTCAAACGTATGCTTCATCAGATTGGGCGAACAATAAATTAAAAAATTATCCTATACATTTATGTATCCTAAATATTATTCTCCAACGTTTACACTCCCATTTTCAACGGTACCGAATTCAGATTTGTAAAGTGAGACAAATTGTTTAGATTCGGATTTTAATTCAGATTACGAATAAATTAATGCACGATCTCATTCGAAGAAGAATTATCAACATAAACCGCATCCTCTTGGGCACAGAAAAATTAAACACAAAATTCGCAAATTCGATGAAATGTTTTATCTGAAATTCTCAAGTAAAGAAACGTGATGTCCGTCTGTTCACGCGTTTTTGTAGCCTGAAATTAAAAGATGATGTGGTCATAATACGATGTTGAATCAATATCAATTGATTTTGAAAATTTCATCTGTTCGTCTATCTACTTGTTTGATTATATTATTAGACGAAAAAACGGCTGAAATATATTTCCTGAAACTTTGGAAGGAGAAAATGAACAATTTACCTGCATTTCGTTTTACATTTATGTGTCAGAAAGAAGTAGTGAAAATTTGATTTTCTTTATGAAAATATAGACACGATGATTTTTGGGACCAACATCAGGGACTAGCTCATAAAACAAACTCTAAAAAGAGTGGTATAGAATCGCAAGATGAACTTTGCATGATACTTATGTGTATGGGTGTTTTTGTAAGAAGATTGAGACAGAATCCAACCGATATTTGGACGATACACAGTAGGTACATCTTAATTTGTATACCACGGTTGGAAAATATTAACAATCTCTACAGCCTTTGTTTCCACTGAGAGGCTCTTTTCTTAAACAGGATTAACTTGCAGTTAACGAAGGAACAGATCAACTTGAGCTCTATACCTCCGAATTTTTCAGACAAATATTTTCGGTTGACGTAGGTATTCCTTAATTTTTTGTAAATTATGTTTTATGTTATAATTAGTTCATTATATGACTTTATTTTTCTTTTCTTTCTCTCTCAGAATTTTTTTGTTGATCAAAATTTTATAATACCGATAAATCACGAATATATTGCAACCAATATCGATACTTTGCAAATATTGGTAATGTCATCTCTGGCTAACACAATGGGGAACTGGTACCAACAAAGTTTTTAAATTATTGACAAAAATTTTGGAGCACAGTTCAGCATATTTGCCTCGAGGACGATGAATACTGAATCCAGCATCGTACCCATCGTTCTTCGACTTCCTTTAGAACGCTCATAGATCCCATAATGGATTCTCTTAGCAAAAAGTAGTTTGATGTTCTCTCTCATGGTTTTACTTTTCAACACATCACTGAGTGCCAACAGCCTCCGATCGCAAAAATGTTTTTCCCTGAGCGCGTGCGACGGAAATACGCCACATCAACAACCACAAAAAAAGAAAAAAGAAAAACTAATTTATCATCGTACACACAGCAGTCAAACGTTACGAATTACTATTTTCGCCATACATGGTACCGATTTTTGTAAAATAAAAATGCACTACGCAGTTCTCGCGGATACGAATTTCAGAGCGAAACCTTTTACTTCCTTTCGCCGTTCACCCAAAGCCATTTCGCGTACATTCTGTATCATATCCTGTTTCCTAAAGCCAATTCTGATGACGCAATTATTTATAAAAAAATGAAATTAAAAAAAAAAAAAAAATCACGAAACAAAGGTTATTTTGTTTGCTGCAAACCATACAATAACGTGTTGTACTTACCGTTAGATGTTGAAACAGCCACGCTCTTAAAATATTGGTTGCTACTTTGGGGAAGATGCCGCGTTTCTTCTGATTTTTCTTGCCATTTGACTCGTCATCTTCTTCGCCCGTACCATCGCCACTGCCTACGCTGGCATTACTAGCATCACCTGCGCAACAAACAAATACTTAAATCAGAACATTTCAATTACCTATATCCGATGGAAAATTCAGCAAAATTTAGTCGCCATGAAATGGAAGACGGGTAGGAGACTGACTGCGACTAGCACATCATTGGGAGCAAACATGATTTTTGAAGAATAAGTACAAAATTATTAGTCTTGCACGTTCAAAGAGTATGCAAGAAGGACGTTCCTACATTGGGAAGGTATAATGTACTTTGATTTCAATCCTCCCTTAATGTATCATAAGTCACAAATGTGCATTCTCATAGATAAAGTGATCTCAATTAAAATGGGCCTTAAAAATCCAAGGGAAGTAAAAAGAAGAAATGAAAAAAAAACTGAGGTCGCTTTGCGATACGGTAACACTGAATAATTGAATGAAGTTAGACAATTAGAGAAAGTAGATATTGTGCAAAGTGAGTATACTACCGTGCAATTTTCAAATTTATGATCTCCGGCAAATAAGGAAGAAAATTCCAATAAATTTATATTTATGAGGCGAAATTAGAGGACACAGACTGAAATATTTGATACTGGTTTGTAACAAAATTTGTAACTGCCTATTGACCACGATCCAACAGTGAGGAATAAATAAAATATTACATCTGAAATGCAACGTCTCAACACGATTTTCTCTATTTTCAAACATCTTTGGCTTGTATCAATGCGATTGTCAGTTATTTGCCACATAACTGCGTAAAGTAGGTAATTTTAATTTGAGTGTGAATTTTGCAGAATGAGCCAAAGAAGAGTACTGCACATTACATGAATAGCAATCACATACTTTGCACGAATGTCACGCTCTGTTTTGCAACACTCCTCCTTCTGGAAAAAATTCACACGAAAAAGGAATTTTTGAAAATGTATCTAAACAATAAAATAAGTCAAGTAAAAATTAATTTTTTTAAATTCCCTTTTATAAGACATGCAAAACACCTCAAACCAAAATCTCACATTCAAAATTTCAAAACTTTAAAAACAAAAATAGCCAATGTAGGGGTTCAAACCCCCTAACCCAGAATAAAGATGGTATATGCCATTTTCTGTCCTATTTTGATTTTTTGTATAGAAATTTTCAAAATTTTATCTAATTTTCAACGATACCAACACGAGCTCTCTACCATAAAAAGAAGCAGAAGAATCATTGAACGCAATTAGAGAGTTTTGTTTCACAACTGATATGTTGTGCTCAATATTGAAGCGGTAACTTGACAATCAGTTTTTCGCGAATTCAAGAAGTCCACATTTTGATAACGTTGGATAAGACATAGTGCGTATGCGCAGCCAAAATAATAATTCAGGCCACGATACTGAAGTATAAGGAGTGACTTAAGAATTACTTATCTTAATTTATATCTATACAAATGTTTATATATAGATATAAATGATATTGGAACAAACGTAAGAATTAAGTACCTATAAAAATCGCTCTTGCAATTGGCCCTAAATAATGTAACCAAGTCACAAACGGCTCATGTCCCAAATCTAAACGTTTTTACATCGAGGTAAAATTTCTTTCTTCACAGAGGCATAGTTAATATGCATGAAAACCTCTGTTTTTGGGGTGAGTGTTGCAAAAATAGTCACATATTCAGAAAAACTGGGATATCAATAAAAATCAATTTGTTTAAAAATGGAAATCACTGGTTGGGAATTTTAGGGAGCGAATGCAGAACGCATTGAAAGTGGAAAATCATTAATATTTTAGTAATTTCACAAGAAAAATGCCGAATCAAAATAAGAGTAGACAGCAGAATTTGATAATCGATGGTACAAATTTTATTGGTTCCGATTGAAAACAAGAAACTGAAATATAATTTTTACAGCCTCTTTAAGCAACATGGATGTTGATGACCGAATTAAAGAATGGTATTATTACTTGAGTAGTACTTCGCCATACTTCAAGTACTGAACAGACTACCGTATACTTCTCAGTAATTCTCAGGCGATCAGATACGTATTATTTTTGCATACGGCCTTGACTGCAGTCTAAAAGGTACATACAGTGGGAAAAAGAGATCGTTATGAAAGAAAGTGTGCACTTTGAAAGTATGCATAAGTACAGTCTAAAGATGGAGATTTGCAGCAGCAGGAGCGATAGCCGCCTTGAGCAGATGGTCATAATAGAACAAAAGCCGTTGTTTATATTCAGATGAATACTCATTAAAATGGTTTCGCCAGAGGGAGACCTTATTGAGAGGAACGTATATAGGCATACGAAGGCAATAGGTATCTCGCGCGCCTTTATAAATGCGTGTATTTATATATATATATATATATATATATATATCAATAGGCTACACACAGTATTCCCCATTAAATGCGCTCACACGTACGTACTCATACGAGCACACAATCAACGCTTTCTCCACCAACCGCCTCCCCCTTCGGAAAGGGCTACCACCATTAATCCTTGGGAGAAGAAATTGTTGTTTGCGGTCGGCATCCCGATGCCTGCAGCCATTTTCTGGCAACAACAAACGAAACAGATTACTTTTCCGTTTTACGCATCGCAATAGATATACGCGTACGCACTATACCCACTATGTATGGTATATACTGTATGTATAGTATACAATCTCCAGAATGGTGGTATGGCATAGTATGGTGCGCGCCTGTACGGGTTATGGTATACATGTAGTAAATACGAATAGTATAGAGAGTAAGAATATACGTATGTATACGTATAGGTATAGTAATATGGTATAGTATGTATAGGTATATTGATGGAGAACTGGGGAGAGTGTCGCGCGTGTCACTATCAGGTCCACTCCAGTACATCATCAATCTTGTCGAGCGACTTTTGTCACAGAAATACCCCCGAACTCTCGCTGCTCCACTTTCCTCAATTTCTTTTTATTTCCCGCCTGTTTCTCTCGCGCTCTCTCACTTTTTTCTTTTGCCTCTTTCATACCTCCCCAATCGCGTTTTTGCCTCAACCACTGTCGAATTTACTACATAGGGTTTTTAAACCATGCGAAAATAGAAGGAAGAACCGACGACGCTTGGTCGTAGGAGAACGGGCTCCGGTACCAGCATTGACGTTACTTTTATGCGTGCGAGTCGAGTCTGTGTGGGGGTATGAGTTTATATGTATACCGTATACATATACACACGTATACATGCACATATTATACACATATATACTATACACTTTTTCTTGTCGTAAAGTGGAAAATGCGAGAACCCTCTTAATCCGATCAAAACATACCGCACTCCGGTACACCTCCTCTTCGTATCGGCGTTTTAAAAGCTACCGTCGCGATATTAAATGTTTGCGGTGTAATTCGAGTAAAACGCCCAAACGAGGGCTGATAAGGGTGCGCGGTAGAAAGGTCAAGACGAGAGAAGACCAACATAAAAAATGGAATAATCCGTTCGTATATAGGTATACGTTGGTACGGTACCTTTTATTTACGTAAAGGTATAAAGACCAGTATAAACGTTCAATTTTTTTTAGAAATCCTCAAACAAGCTCAGAAGCTGGGCCGTCAATTAAATCAGTTCAGTTTTTGGTAAATTCACAATAAAATGCACTATTTGTGCGTAGAAAAAAGTTTTTTAAAAAGCCCACTTGATTTACGAACTACTTACTACTATTTATTGTTAAGAAAAAAATTTCGTATAAGCTGTGCAATTAAATGTCGACTTAATAAGGATCCAAAAGAAGATATTATTCTCTAGTTAAGACTAACGCGATATTTTCTCTTGCACAAACATAAAATAATTGGGAAAAACGAAATAATGTATTTTGGTCTGATCTTGTAGTGTATGACAAGAAGAACATACAATGCAAGAAATATGCAAAAGAGAGACAATCGGACAAGGTTAGTATCGATCACTATAGTTTATATTCAAGAAGAACTATAGTCTGAACCTCAAGGCAGCAAGGCTCAACCAATGTGTTCGTCAATATTTAAGCTATATGGCAGCTAAACATGGACATTATTCAATAACCAGAGCAGACATTTAATTGTTTTCAACGGAACAAAAGAGCAAGCTATATGTGCTGAGTATAGACAGAAAACATCAACCTGTTCGAAACAGAAACATAAAGTTAAAACAGGAAACTAACAATGCTGACGGGCTTCGAACGATAGTAGCACGTAAATTTTTATAGATTGGCCACATCGCAAGGATGAATGACATCAGATGGGCAAAAATTGTGCAGAATGGTCGGCCAGAAATCGCGTCGATGCAGAGGAAGACAGAAAGCACAATGGAAGAAAACAACGATCAAGTTGGGTGGAGGAAGTGTACCTACACTCGAGCAGTAAGATATCACAATCTGTTCACCTTTTTAACAGAATCATATTGTTAGTAGGTCTCTGCTCTTTTCGGAGCTTGCAAATGACATAATACATATGATGTCGTAAATGAAAAAATTGTTGTACGAACATAAAAATCTGCCATTAAAAGTAATTAAGCTAAATAATAATATTAGCATGTTGAACAATTTCAACCACGTATCGAAAGAAGTAGCAGAAACTTATTGCAACAAAATTTACTACTGCTCCATAATGGCAAGTATACTTAATTGGTAGTTCTGGTAATTGAAAATATTTCACATTTACATTCTCCATCAAAGGGAATGGATGAAAATCATATAATTATTACATTTTGTTCTCTTGACATCGAGTAGAGACCAACCACAGTGCAACGCGTAGGTAAAATAAAAAATATTTCTAGTTCTCGATACTCCTAGCGACGATAGTATGCTACTTGCGCTGCACAAACGAAATTTGTATTGCAAAGGTAACGCCGCAAATACATTTATTTCCTATCGAAACGTCGCGAGAAAAATATGCCCTGACCATTTACGCTACATTATTTTCAATTATTTAATCAAAAATGGACATGCTGTTTCAGAAAAATCGAAAACTATCGACAAAACAAAATTCAAGAACTCGAAATTTTCAGTCACTTCACAAAAGAAGAATAGAATCAAACTTGGGTTGGTACCCATTGTTAGGTCCTTAAACTGAAGAAACAATTAAGGAAAAACCGCAGTGTAATTCGTTGTTACAAACAAATTCAGCTTTCTTTTTAGGCTGATAATACTCATAATATTAAATTTAACAATAAAAAATTCGTATGAATTCGTAATAACAGCCTGATATTATATTCGGACGACCTATATTTGCATTAAATGAAACAAAAAAAAAAAAAAAGGTGAACACTTCATCAGGTGTTTTCAGACTTGCATCTCTCAACTTTTAATCTCTCGCCTAGGTGGGCAGTTATTGTTCTAGTTACGATATACGTCAGGGTCTTGTTTTTTACTCGAAGCCATAGATATTAACTGCAGTCTCCAGAATTGCACTGAACCACTTAACCGTTCCATCTTTCCAGAATCACAATCACATTGAATCAGCATACAGTTCACGGAATGAATTACCGCACAAAGGAGAAAAAAAGTTCAACATATCGCACTTTAGCGACATGTCATGGGACTGCTCTTATGGATCACGAATGAAATTCGAGAATTATGAACTCGACCCTCACTCGTCGTGAAAAAGTATAGATGATGACGAGGTTCGAAGGCCATTTGTGAGTAGGAGAGATCGTCGTCGTCGTTATTGTTGATACTGTGGTTGTTGTTGATATTGTCGATGTTGTTGTCGTTGGTGTTGTTGTTGTTGTTGTTGTCGATGTTGTATTGTTGATTTAGCGCACACAAAAAAGCACTCGTGCAACTAATAGGACGGTCGAAAAGTGTGTGCGATTGACAGTTTTCAAAAAACGGAACATCACTTGCAGACCTTTCCTTTAATGTCTTTTCACCCAACCACCAGCAGTCTTTCTCTCTTTCTTCGCATTCTCCCCTACAGCTCCGCACAGAACTACGATTGTAAATTCCACATTATACACACAGCATACATATACATACATGAATATAATCTACATACACAAATACACGCTAACAACACACACGTAGACATATATTTTTCCCCCGATTCTATTATTCCAAGTTTGCGCGCAACCTGGTCGGATTATTGTTGTTGATTTGGTGTTTGTGGATGTATGAATACGAAATTGGAGAAAGGCCCGAAGGTGCAAAATGATTTGTTCCGTCTCGACGTTCGATATTAGAATAAATTGAACGGAAATATCTTGCAGAAATCTCGGCAGTAGGTATGCCAAGAGAAAACGTTGATCTCGCTGATATTCGATATACATACAATTTTTTTTTTAAATTTATATTTTTCCCTTTTTTTTCCTTTTTTTTTTTTTTTTTTTCTCAGCCATACAATTACATTTAACACGCACAAGCACGCTGCTGCTGTTCGGCAACTGATGATGGTGGTTGTGGTGGCGGTGGTAAGCGATTTACTCGATTGCGAAAATCGATTTCAGCTAACTCGTGTACTATATTTTTAGAAGGCGATACACTCAGGGTTTCGGTTTTTGTCATTCATTAATTACCATCCAGCCGCAGGGAATACGGTTCTCTTTCGAATTGGAAAATTTTAGCGGCAAATGGAACGAAGCTCGACTGCTCGATGGAGTTTTCGATTTTTCACGGTTCACAGCTTACGAACCGTACGAAACTCGTGCTTTCGTGTTTTTTTCTTATTTTTTTCAGGGGTGGCGGTGGGGATGGAGAAGAGACGAGTTTGTTCACTCCGAAGAGAAGAGACTGGGGTTGATGAAATTCGATTTTTCCGAATTTGTGTGCGTATACAACTTCTGATAATCGAAACAAGACGGCTGAATGTACTTCTGGAAAACAAATGAAAACATGTTCGAGTTCTTCAGCAGTTGGCAAAATCAAAGCCATTCACACGCAAAGAATTTAACATTTCGGAAATTCCCAGTAAAAATCAAATAATTTCGTATTTTCTTCAAGGAACACAATACTGAGCGAACAAATAACCCTAAAACGCCAAACAGCAAATCAATAATATGTATTTTGAAAATTTTGACTGGCTTAAATTCAGGTCGATTCATCACATGAAGCATAGTTAATAGGTCAACGAATTAATCATTAAAAGAGTCACGAATATCATTCGTGTATGCGGTGATAAGATCACGTTCACTTTGGTAACGTAGGATACAAATAACATGAAAAGAGTTAAAAATATATTTTTGATCAATTCTTTCATTTTCTCATCTCTTTACTCTAATCAAAGGCGTAATCTATATACATTTTAAAAAGGGAAAAAAAATCTGACGGATATCACGAAAAATGACAATTCAATCGACTATTTACAGATTTACTGAAGTTGGTGTGACCTATAATTGAAGATGAAAAAAATAAACAATTATGAAATGCTGCGAAAACCTTTTCTTTTCTCGAATTTCGATTCGGTACTTTTAAACTAAAACACAATAACGTAAAAACAAGAAGGAATCCTCAGACAAGTTCAAAATTTTTGGGGTGGCCATGGTTCTTACAGGTACATTTGAAGTTAAAATCTACTACTGCTTTTTCCCATCCACAATTTTCTTAAAATTTTTGGACTTAAATTTAAGATAGATTCTCCACCCCAACACCACCAAAAAAAATTTGAAAAAAAATTATTTTTACATCATTCAACAAGAACTTAACGATGCAACGCTGGCTACTTACAATCGAAAGATATGAAGTGAAACTGCAAACCTTAAAAATTAAATTTTTTGGTAGGTTTCTATGAAAATCTATTAATTAAATTTGTGCTCGTGGAAGGATCAAGTGGTGGGGGTAAGTATGTTTTTCGTTTTATGACTCAAGGAAAATTTTGACACTATTTTTGAAAATTCAATTGTATTCATTTATGATTGTATGTAGGCAAAATTCTTGTTAACACGGTACAGGACGTAATTTTTATTCGTTAATCGTGAAATTTGGACCGAACATTAGTTCTAAGTCAAGGACAATACCATTCATATACGGTGAGAATTGGTATCATCGTACGTTTGGTAGGTGCCATTACGTTGCATTTTTTACAGTTTAATGGCTCTAAAATAGTAATTTTCAAACAACAGTCACAAAATTTGAAACAGACCTTCGTCGGCAATTCTTGTCCAATAGTCACGAAGTCATGAGATTTTATCTGAATCTTACCTCTAATACAAAGACCAGACCTACCAATTAAGGTTCTTATCGCTCAATTTGTTCCCAAGTTATTAGCAATTCGGCGTTATTTCTTTCCTTTTTCCCTTCAGATTATAGTCTGAAAAAATCAATTAGTTAAGCTTGATTAATTATAGTCTTCTAGATTCCGGATATTTTTCTTATTATCCTTTAAAGTTAGGGCAGAAGCTAGTCTGTAAGGTCGGTACAGAAACTAATTTTTAAAAATTTTTTAATGATCGGTCTTTATGCTTCAAATATTTCGAAGTATACTTTTGAAAACCTACTTTTTCTAACGAAATGTAGCTGCGGTGAAGTTTTTCTTATTGGTCTAGCTGCTTTACATTTAAATTCAGAAGCATAAAATTAAAGAATGTGCAATCGTACTAATGAGTACTTACTGACTATAATATTTAATGTACTTTCTATCCAGATATAACCAGCTTAGCGATTAAAAACTGAATTTCATAAAGACAAACGGTGGGGCCTCATGTCAGTTCGGTCATGTTGAGGATAACAACATAACACGTGTTCACGTGTTCATCATTAAATACCAAATCGACACAGCACGGTCATTCTGGATTGAAAGAAAACAAAAGGAAAAGAAAAACCGCGAATACCTATATACCAAGAAATGCCAACCACAAATTCATCTTTAGAAATTTTAGCACGATTTGACAAGAAGTAGGTTTTCCAACGAAAATTTTCAACAGGTGAAATCATCAGTAGAGAAAAATCCGAACTCTAACGTCATCTGGTTGATGCCCGAATTGCACCCTTGAAAACACAACGCCCAAGAAAATTACGACAAGAAAATATTCTACCACTGGGATTTTTTCTCTTCTTTTTCAATTATTTTAGAATAACATATAGTTGCCGAAATTCGTGAACAATTCCAACGGCTCAAATTAACCCCAGACGTTTTGACGTTCGTCCAAAAAAACGTGTTCTAACAGAAAATGAGTAAAATGTGGAAAAACAAATCGTAACCAAAAGCAGAAAGAAAACGTGAGGTCGGTATGGATTTTGGAAAGGCATTAAGGCCAGAGAGGGGAAAAAACCTTTGTGCGCTTACCAAGCGATAATCTGCATTCGACAGTGATTCTCATTCGACGTGAATTTTTTTCAATTAATGAGCAATCGAACATTTTTAAATACGAACAAAGTGTTTTCGCAATTTTAATGATAAGACAGGCTCAAAATACGCCATCGGAGTTTACCAATGGAATGTAGAAAGTCGTGTTCTTTGAACGTCATAAACACAACACAGAAGTCCTATTGGCCATTAAAAAAAAAAAAAAAAAAAAAAAAACTCCGTCTATTGGCCATTAAAAAAAAACTGTTTTTTAATATTTTTTTCCATTTTCTTTCGTCGTTCTTACCTACTATCAGTGAACCCCCGCAATCGTCATGTAGCTCTTTACACAGAAAAAGAAAAGGAAGAAAAAAACACGTTTCCACATTCTGTAGGTTCTTTATTCTCCTCCTCATTTCTGTAATTTTATCGTTACTTTGGTAACACCTAGCATTTGTAAAACGAACATCTATGGCGGTCCGGTAATAGTTCGAATATCATTAATGATTATTAGCATGAATAATACTTCGAAACGAGTCGAGTTCGTCGGTATTACTCCAAGACTATAATTTAAATCTCGAGTGCGTGCTTCATATCGATAAATAAAATGGACGCCTGCTTCGCTCTCATAGTCTGTGTGTATATACGTATACTGCATGTGTGCATTCAAAGATCGTGTCCGATCGAACGTGGCTTAGGTAATAATATTCGACAAATAATTACATTTAAAGAAAAAAGGAAAAAAAAAAAACTCATGGCGTAAAAGGATTTTTCCCAATAACGGTATCACGTAAAGCAACTGCAAGAAACAGCTTTTGCTTTTTGGATGGCAATAAAGTCTTATGAAAAATATTATTCAATATTTTCAACTGTAAGTAAGTACGTAAGAATAACTTTCAAAGGAACTGCCAAAAGAAAAGAAAAAAACAACAAACGCTCGTAAAGCATGCCAGAGAATGAAGAATTCAATAAAATTAAAAGTTTCATCTTCGAACGAAATCGACCAACTTTTCCAACATTTCAAAGTTTTCATCTTCCAGTAAAAAATTAATCTTCTCTTTCGATGTACTTACTTAGGTACTTCTTATTTACCATCGTGAAAAAACGTAACATAAGCTACTAATTTCGATGCGTAGCACAAGACTAAAAATCTGTATAGAGAATAAATTGTGTAGCAATCTATTACAATTTTGAGTCTTTATGATTATTGCTGCGAATCGGATTTTAAAATTCGCACATTAACCTTGACAATTTGAAAAAATTAAAGTGTTAAAAGCGCATAGCTAAACAGCATTGGCTCTCAACTGCTAAACAGTTCGTACAAATAATTATTTAGATAGCTTCTCTTCTATCAAAATCGGCAAAATTTTCACAGTGTTATAATGGCCAAATACACACGCCCTTCGAAGACTACATTAACTTGAATACTTTCGTCAAATTATTTACAATTTAAGTAAGTACAGGGAAGTATAAAAAGTAGAAGACAAAAATATCGTTCACTTAAAA
Organism: Ericerus pela; assembly: GCA_011428145.1. Classification (NCBI taxonomy): domain Eukaryota; kingdom Metazoa; phylum Arthropoda; class Insecta; order Hemiptera; family Coccidae; genus Ericerus; species Ericerus pela. Next base: position 268,805 of record WOFM01000730.1, read on the forward strand.
AGTCGACAACAAAATGAAATACCTCAACGCAAGGGTCTACAACGTCTATAGGTTGATTATTTTCTCTGTCATTATTTTTCACACAGTGAACTTGTCCTGATTTTTTAGCTAAATGTATCTGTTTTTAAACATAAAATGCACCACCTGAATCCTCGCTAGGTTTATATAAAAAGGTACTTTTTTAAATACAATTTTATAAATGTGCAGTGTTATGTGAAACCTAGCGCACTCACACAGCATCACATGATGGAACCGGACTGTAGCCTAAAACACTACGGAGGGTTGAACCTGAACTACGGTGTATTTCGTCACATTAGTAACTTAAAGAAAAGCGTGTAATAAAAAGCGATATATTTCTCAAATTTACAAAAATACATTTTTGTGATTTCATTTTTTCAATAAATTGACAACATATGTATGAATCCGTTTGTAGGTATAAGGTGAGTGTCTTTAAGTCTTACATGCAACCATTAAATATACATACTATCGTACACATATTCAGTCAACGCATGCAACAGTTATCTTAAAACCAATCTAGACCTACGGAATTCAACTTCAAGGTTTTACAGATGCGTCCAATATATTGGTTATCCTACAGTTTCAGAGTAAGGCTCCTAGGATCGTAATCAGAATCCCTAGGACCAAATATCCTCAATGAAGCTATACACCGATATCTTCAGACACCAATAGGGGATGAAGAAGTCAAGTATAGGGGAGAGACGAGATATGTACCTCAGTACACCATTGATAACGGAACCATCAGCAAACCTACATTTTTCAAAATGAACTGTAAAATGTTAAATAGCATGTCTTTCAATCGTACTAGGTGTTTATGCATGAATTATTTTGATAAAATTTTTAGTCTGTTGTTTTTGCTGTTATTGAGTAAATACTGCTACTCAGGATTCCATTTTATAATATAAGGTATATCATCCCTGATTATTACCCATGATTATCAGATCTTAATTTAAATTTGATTTTCCAAAGGTTAGGTACCAAATCAAAAAAAATTGAATGTTCGTACTTTCGTACACTTCATTGTTTATATCTTGCATTGACTGTAAATACTATCTCAGTACAGTAAATTTTACCCTTACTTACAGGTGCCACAAGGTACATTAGGTTTGAAATAGCAAAAAGTTCAAAAAGACGGCATAGAGAAAGCAAAGGAAGCTGTTATTAATAAAAATCTTACTTTTACCCCGATGAACACATTTATTAGCAGTAAATGTCAATTATTTGATACTTAACATAATTGTGTTCCAATTGAATCATAAAAGAACTGCATAATAATGACATCGTCTATACTTAATTAAAATGAAAATTTATATATTCTATAAATTTTCAATAAATTCGTTATGCAGTAGAACTTGAATTGCCAAAAAAAATAGCATGTACCAAGGTACAAACCCGAAGTATCAAGGTTAGTTACACGTCATGCTTGTGCCTCGGTAAACTTTGACATTTTTCACGATATTCTTTGTAGCTATAATTCTGACTGAAAATTGTTTGAAAGATCATCTATAATAAAAAAAATGAATGAGGGTTCAAATGCATTTGGAAAAAATAAAATTAGTAAATTAAAAAATAAGTTCCATGCCCAAAAAATTGAAAAATGTAATAAGGTATACGTCTCTCTATTCTTCTATATTCCAAAACCCTAAAACATTTTCGATTCTGCTCGTTAGCAGCATTCTTATTTTTGAGCAGCAGTCAATGTTTTAAGTCAAAATTTTTCCATCCCCTTGAAAATGGGGAAAAAAGGTCGAAAAAGAATAAGTAGGGGAGAAACAAGAAGCAGAAACCACAAGTAACAGAAGAGAAAGTGAAAATCAACTTAACAGATAATAACCATAAGTTAAGGTACACTTAATGACGGTGGAAGGGATTGTTTTACGAGAATCTCTTCGCAGAATTGGCTATACAATCAAACGTTGTAAAAGTTGAAAAGGAGTTGGACGGCAGACGAAGAGACGAAGAAGAAGCTGTGCAAAAGAAATATGGTACGACTAGTCGAAGGGGCACTACGAAAGAGCGATAGAAGGGGAGAGGGAGGGGGAGATTGAAGAAAATGTAACGTATATAAATGACAACATCGATCGTCTATATACGTGTGTCTCTACGGACCCAATTATCTAACTTCATGGCATTGATTGATAACTTTAGTACATTGTGCTTTTTTTTTTTGTTTCTATACATTCGCGTGTATATATGGATGTCTCCTCTCTGTCCTTTTTCTCTTCATCTATTCCTACTCCTAACGTTAGATCTCTATCCACTATTCCATTTTTTTCATCAATAAACCATTGTATAAATGGGCAAAGAAATAAAAAAATAATAATAATAATAATAATAATAATAATAATAATAAACACAAATAAAAAAGTACGAATACTTACAGGAATTGTACTCTCCGGGACTACCTAAAAATACGGATGAATATAGGACGCCTCTCCTGGCTGCTTCATTGACCACTCTCGGATCATTGGGAGAAGGCCACTCTCTAGTTCTACACCATTTACCTGTAACAGTGAAGAAAACAATAATGTTAACACATATAGACAAAAAACTTATCATTCATGACAAGAGTAAACACTGTGAAGTATAATCTAGGGGCTACAAAATCGAAATTCAAAAAATAAAGCCTAATATTGTTTATTTTAGCTTTGAAATTACCAGTAAATCACACATTTACATTAACTTTGCTCATACTGATTATTTCTTCAATTCATATCGACTATCGGCGATGAGAACGGGATCATAGAACATGAAAGACAATAATAACTATATTTTTGTCCCTGAAAAAAGAATAACTGTTTTGTTTATGTCTAGTACCTGATTCACCGAGCTTTTATCGGGTGCGGTGAATAAAACACTTATGGTCGCATTTAGAAAATAAAATAAAAATCAAGAATTTTGAAAGAAAACTGAAAAGATAGTCGATAGGCCTACCTAAAGAAAAAAAACTAACATCTCTATCCACGCCCATTATTTCTCGACTCTGGCTATGTTATAATTTAAACTACAAAATTAATACATAAAATTGTTGAAATGGGAACAAAAAAAAGTATTTATGGTTAAAAATAAGAACCAGCATAATTAAAAAAGTTGAAAAATAATTTCGTATAAATTTTCGGAAATAAAATCTTTGTTTGATTGACTAGCATCAACTTGCAGGGGGTTAAATCAATTAAACAGAAATAATATTGATAAATTAAGAGCGAATCATCCTCAAAAAAGGTTTTAAACGCCATTTGACATCCCTTCCCCACCCAACAGATGTAAAGAATTTGTCTGAAACTTGTCCGATACAAAAATAAATTAATGAATAAACAAAGTGAATTCGAACCGGAATCTGGTTATATATTCCTCATAAATCTGGTGCAAATCGAATAATACGTGGATGGGGAGAGGGTGGGATACAGAACACAAATCGTGATTCGCAGGCCGCAAAAAATAATTCGCACAGCTATCAACCTGAATTTGGTCAATTAGCCATGCCTATTGTGGACAACAAATTGCAGAACTGAATTAAGCAGAATCAACAAGTTGCAAAGGAGAGGAAAAGAGTTCTCTCCCTCTCTTTCTCGACCAATAGAGAAAAACAAAAGTAACTTCGGCCGACTGTTTCGACATTACTTCGTTCAAAAAATCTAAACCGACACCTTCTGTTAGATACGACAATGACTATAGTACAAATGATGAAGAGCACGTGTCAGAAGAAAGGGGCGGGAATACAAAATTTTCCGAGCAACTGTTTTCGAAATAGGTCCATAAATTTTCGGCCGAATCAAAACCTTTTCAGCTCTACCACAGCCAGGTAAGGGATCAAAAAACAAGGTTAACAAAACGATATTTTATAGTGGTTATTACATGGGACTTCACATATACGGTAGGCAATAGGTTTTTGGGTTCGATTCTCTTTACATAGAAAACAATGTAAATATACGCGCATTGTACGAGTAGAGTCTGTATACATAGTATACAAAAAAGTAGTTCGTATAAAATTTCACTTTATCAGTTCGTTCGAATACTAACCTACTTTATTTAAATACTACACGAACGATAAGTAAGAGGGGGGAAATGGATGAAAAACGTTTTAAAACAAATAAATTCGATAACGATTTTTTAATTTACGACTGTAAAAATAATCGTGTTCGATCTCGATTTTTACTACAGCTACTAACAAAATGAAGAGAGAGAAAAACTCAAAGAAAAAAGTAAAATTTTTTATCGATTCCTTCAAAATGCCAGACAGAAATATATACTACTTCAGTGTATCTTGTTTTTTGGATAGGCTGCATATTCGTTTACATTTATCGCTACCGGATTCATAATTACAGTCGTAAATTAATGAAACAAGACAAACGAATAGCGTGGGTTTATTTTGGTACGAAATGAATCTCTTTGTACATATATGTATGATGAACCTATTGATGCAAAATGCTGGAGTATTCGAGAGAGAAAGAAAGCACACACCAGTTTTGAGGGAAAAAAAAAAAAAACATTCTGAAGTGTGGGCATACGTAATGAAAGTGATTTAGGCAAAACGTTTAGGTGGCGCCACAGTAATTTACGCTAAAAACCAGTATCGGAGGCATTGACCTTGAAAAAATTTTAATTTTCACGTTCTCTTTCGAAAAATGGAAAATTAAAACGAAAAGGTCAATCGGAACAGTATAGTCTTCTTATACGACAACTGTGCCAAGACAAATTTTGCATTACCATATTTAAGCTATTTTGCGGTCAATTTTCAGAACATCGATACAGTATCGTCATTTCCTCTCGACTAACAGACGTCTACGACGAGAACATGAAATCAACCCTTTAAGGAATTGTAGGTGCGTCCGAATTCAAAATCTAAAAACGTTTTCCAATTTTCAAAGGAATGCATTAAAATGGCAAATAAAGCCGAAACTGCAGAAAATAATAAATCGATTAGGCTACTCCTACGCAATACGATTACCCGAACGAAATTAGGGTTTTTTCAATTTCCGCTGAAGAATTGCGATATTTATTGCATCTGGCGAAAATCTCATCATGTCTGGTAGAAAGAAAGAAAGAAAGAGAATGAGGAGGGTGAGTGAGTGAGATAGAGAGAGAATTTTAGAGATGAAATTTCCTTTCACACCACGAAAAAGCTTAACATTTCTGAATTTTAAAACTTTTTTTTAGACGTCAGATATTTCCTTCAATAATCGCAGATATTTCATCGTCAGAAAAATCCATTTCATGAAAGCAATGCATACATCAAACGCACAGTTGTCAGTTGAAATTTCAAGTCCAAAATAAAAAATAAACTATAACGATACAAAGTCATTCGAGAAATAGGTAGAAGATAGTGCTTCCATTCGCTTAATCTTTTCCAGCAGTTTATGACAAAAGGTACAGTACCTATAGTAAAATCAATTGAAAATTTTGAATAATATTTCAAGACTGGAGTCACAAATTGGAGGAGTTGAAGAAACTAGAAAATATGAATTGTAAAATTTAAAAAAAATATTTGTTGTAAATGAATTTTCAACCATAGTCTGTTAATTATAAATTCAGCAATGGAAAAAATATTTTAGTGGAAAAAAAATGTATTTTAGTATTTCCTCAAGTTCCCAGTGAGTTGCGGAAGTCTTTATAATACGAAAGCAGCTGATATTCTCGATTATAACAGACAGTTGAGGGTCCTACTGAAAGCCAAAGACGACTAGAATTTTCTCTTATTCGTTTTTGACGCTTTTCTGGTACTTAAGATGAATGAGATAGTTCCAAAGCAATAATTTGTAGAAAAATAAATACATCCAGATAACACATGGAAGTGGATTTTTACAGAGAATCATTGCTCTTTTATAGCTTCATACGTAGCTAAGTGTTCAGCACAGGGAAGTGTCACCTCCTGATGAAAATTTGATCAAGACCACAAATTACGCAGACTTCAGTATATTTTAAACAAGTGTCGGGCAGATTTCCGACTATAAAGATTAGTGATGCGCAAAAAAACTGGTTTTCGTCATGATTTGGCACTTTTTGTCAGACAACGACACAACTGTGCGTAAGACCAAAATCGAAGAAAAAACATGAATGAACCACAAATTAATGCTCGCAAACTTCTGCTTAAATAATTGGCAACATTTAGAGTTCAAGTTTTTCATTTCCCACTCTTTGATCATTCGCTTATTGGTGCAAGTAGCAAGTTGTGATTTTAGTGGGGGATATAAATAAAGTGTTTAATTTCTCTGTCAATAATATAGTAAATTCATTTTAAGCAAGGTCGTGACTAAAACAAAAACTTGATTTGACAATATTTAGACCAAGACTGAAAGTATTTATGTAAAACAAAAACATAGAAATATTTCCTCGCCCAATAATTTTCTAGATTGAAGCATATATGTACTTTCATATAAGTAGGCTACATTTTTTGCAGAAAATAATTTCCTATATTCAATATCTAAGTTGAATGTAAACCAAAATATTTCCACATTTTGTCTTCAGCCCCCCACCCATAATTTTACCAGGTTGGCTCCACTGATTTTTGTCATCCCTAATAAAGACCAAGTCTTGGCTAACGTGGGGCTTAATTTTGCAGTTTATCTTCTAAAACTTTCAAAAAATAAATATAAAAACAGAATAGTTTTAATTTACAATTTTCTGGTTTGAATTATAAAATCTAAACGTAGGAAAAGTGGAAAACGTTTTATTTCAGACCTCTTTTCCCGAACAACGTAAATAGTTCCAGTAACACTAAATTCATTTCAAATAAGATCTACACATGAAAACCACTCATCACATTTACCGATAGACTCAATTTCTGAATTATTTTAATTTCAGATTAGATGAAGAAAGCGTAACTAAATGTAATGCAAAACAGTGTCACCTATGAGATACGAGAACCGGGAATACGAATACGAAATATTTCTTCTACCTCTACGTGAACATTATACCAGACACCAGAGGGCAAAAGGCTGGCACGTCTGGTTGCTTCGCAAAAAGGTCGTCACGTGAATTAGGAGAGCAATATTTTATTGTAGGTGCAAAAAATTATTTATTCGCGTACAACTCCGACGGTAACCGAAGCGACGGCGGCGTCCTCGACGACAAGAGTGGAAAATGCGTCACTTTTTATCTGAACGTTTCATCTACTCAGGTGATGTTCGCAACTTCAAGAGGTTTATAATTCGTTGGAGCAAAGTCTGGCCCATTTTCATTTCGGTTTTGTTTTTCTCTCCCCTTACCTCATAACCTAAGACAAATGACACCGACAAAATTACGACGATGCAAAAAAAGAAAGAAGAAAGGAAAGAAAGAAAGAAAGAAAGAAAGAAAGAAGGAAAAAGTTTATCCAGTCTGTGGTCAAGGGATTACCACACACGTCACATCACGACGACTATATAGTTGAGGTCAACAAACAATAAAATGCATTAAAAACAAAATAAAAAAAGAAACCAACCTCGAAACAAAACTACTGCGTACCTAAATCGAAAGAGTGAAAAAGAAAAGAAAGAAAAAGAAAACGAGAAACATAACACAGATATGGAGGAAAGGAAAAACGAAAAACGGCATAACACCGGTAATAAAGTAAAAAATAAAAATTAAATGCCCGGACACTAATGATAGTAATCAAGTTGGATCGAGCTCGTAATTTAAAATAACCCCAAAAAAAAAAGAAAAAAAAGTGTATAAAGTAACCACCGTCTAACTGCAGTCTACTAAGTTGTTAACAATTTTCGTTGACATCGGGCCGCGTTTTAAGATTTATTACTTTTTAACTGCTTCTGCCGTGTACTGTGGAAACAAGAGACGGGAGGCTGGAGGAAAAGAGCAAAAACATTCTACGCGTACGCATAGGCTATCGTGTACACCGAGTAGTTAGGCTCGAACAAATATTTTCGCAGCTTTTCAATCCGATTCTTCTGATTGCAAATTTGCCGGATATCTCATTCAAGTTCAGTAGATAGGCAATGTGAAAATCTCAGCTGAGAAGCCCTTCGAAAATTTCAAGTCGAAAATCTGTCAATTTATCTCACATGTATGATCATCCTCCTCGGTGTTCTGACAAAAAATTTCATTCATTATCGCTAGTCCCCCACATGGTTTTAAAGAGAAAAAATAAATAAATAAATAAAAATTCTAAAATATTCCTTGCCGGAGAAAAACAACGTTTCCAGGATAGACAATACTATAAATAGTACGTATCCCATAATGGCCATAATTCAATTTTAATTTTTTTTTACAGCGGGGTAAAACGAAAACGAGAAGGCAGCCACGAATCTTACAAATCTTGGTGCAAATTTCGGTGAGAAAGAGAGAAAAATAAAATGTGTCAGTGTGAGTGGGTGTGTAATTGTAATGCGCACACATACAACCACATCACTAGCGGTAGCCCATACTACATTTTACCCTCTGTCTCTGCTACCGCCTCCCATAGAGAGATTTATTTATTAAGTAGGTTTTCTATTAAAAATCTACTTATTAATGTTGGTGTCATGAGTGGACACGTTTTTCATTTCATAACTCAAGGAAAATTTTGGCACTAAAACTCAAATTCATATCTATCTATAAATATATATATATATATATATATGTATGTATGTGAAACTCAGTTTCTTGTTACCACAGTACAGGTTGTAATTTTTGTCCAATAGTCATGGAATTTGGAACGAATATTAATACTAAGCCAAGCATCTAACCTACTGATGCGGATCAGCAGGACGGTAATTTCGGTATTGCTATTTTTATTTTTGTTTTGGCTATAAAATTTCAAATTTTGGACCAATAACTACGAAATTTTGAACAATTATTCATTATAATAAATTATAATCTATTATAACTGGCTATATATTATGGTGTAGATCAGCCGTTTTGTTTTTAATTTGACTATAAAATGCTTAATTTTGGACCAATAAGAACGTAATTTGAAATAAACGTTTATTATTACCTATTATAACATGTTCCTAATTTTGGTGCGAATCGACTGGATGGTACTTACGATGCAGCTATTTTGATATTATTTCGGCTATAAAATGTTTGATTTTGAACCATTAATTAAGAAATTTGCAAAAAATATCAATTATAATTTATTTGCAACATGCTAGAAATTCTGAGGCGCATTAATCGGAAGGTATTTCCAAAAAATTTATTTTTATTTAGATTTTGAAAGAGATAATTGTTTTTAATTGTGTAATTTTACATCAACAGATGTAAAATTTAATACAATCATGGCAGTTTTATTATGATGTATCCATAACTTTTCAGTACCTAATTTTATAATTTTTCAAAACCTACTTTTTCTGACGGAGCTGATGATGCGTTTGGCAGCTACTAAAATGTGTATCACATTAAATGTTTCAGTCCACCCCGGCAAGCACTGAAGTGCGCCTGTTTTTTCATTTTCACCCCAGGAACAAAATACTGCATACTCTTGAAGGTTAGTGTTTTGCAAAATTAGTCATGATCTTGTGCAAAGTGCAATAAAAATATCAAATGCAAAACAAGAGAAAAAATATAAACAAAAGTAAAATGTTCGCAATCTCCCTTCAATAGTTCTCAGTATTCAGCGTTATATACTTACAAGCTGCATTACCCGCCATTTGGGCAGGTATAAGATGCTATCATTCAACAGAATTGGTCCAGAACTACAACTTTTAATAAAAACTATCGAACTTAATCATAGCTCTGGGGAGATTTGACACCTCAGAACAGCCACTGAACTGAAACACTTAAAAAGAATTGGGAATCAACATTCAAACAGAATAGGTCTAAAAATAAAACTTTCAGTGAAAACATTTAAACTTGATCACAGCTCCCAAATTTTCTGAGTATTCACTTTTCTGAACTGACAATACAACACTAAAAGAGAACTGAGAACTCACTTTAAAAAGAACAGATTCAAAATTTAAATTTTCGAACTTAATTACAACTCTTACAATAGAGATTCTGAAACGAAACTTGGCAGAAACCATCTACCGATAGGTACCAACATGGCGTAAACATTTTGTAAAAATCTATCAAATTGGACAGGCGTGATGCTGCGACAAAAAAAAAGGCCCCAGTATCAGTGACTACCACAAACTGTTACATTTAATATGACAACATTTTCATCTTCAATATCAATGTTTTACCATCAACTATCGATACTGTGTTAACAAATACATGGATTTCCTCATAACTGTTTTATCAATGTTGAATGAAATATCGATATTTTGATGTGTCATAAGAAAGCTATGTAGTCAGTATCGATATATTATCGATGATAATCGGTGGAAAATTTAACAAGAAAAAACGACATCGAATGTAAAAACGAACCGCGTATTTTGCTGTAGTGAAAATAAAAATGTTATCACATTAAAAATCAACTTCAATTTATAATATAAAAAGATGTTTCATGCAGTTAGATAATTTACTGGTACCTTTTGGGAAAAATTTGAGGTGCTCGTATATTTTCGAAAGACAAGAATGAAAATTTTGGGTTAGTCATTAATAATTATAAAACGTACGTACGCAAGATCAAGATTAAGACTAAGGATAACCTTTGCAAAACCAGAATATGGATGTAAGACCAAGACTACCACTTGCTCCTGACTACTATTAATATCAGTCCATAATTTACGATATTATTAATTAGAATTTATGAACCAATACGACAGAATAAAATTTTGGTCGCTAAGATGCGATTGCCATTTTTTTTTTATGTAATATTATTCAATTAAGAAGTCATTATATATCTTTCGGATGATGAAGAGGGAGTTGTATAGAAGGCTTGCGCTTTTCCTCATTATATATACACATTGAAATACTCTCCACTTTCTTCTTGCTTTTATTAGGATCAAACAGTTTTACACAAATTGACGAATAAAAAAATACAAAAAGATATTCTGGAGAACTTCACAAGCTGTTTGATGGAAATAGAATGCTTGGCTAAGCTACACAATGCATAATCAAAAAACTTTCGATTTGAAAATTTTTTTCACAAAAGCACTACGTACTAGAGTAGATTATACGTGACGATAAAACGTTTTCCCTTATCAACCGTTAATATTCTTCAGATAAAGTGAGACTATAACGAATCGCAAAATGGCTGACTTCATTCATAATTTCAAAAATTTTCCATCGAATAATCGTAAGGTATGATTCAGAGCAGAATTAACTGAAAGTTTCGGTATAATTTCATCGAGAGGTGTTCCAAAAATTTTATAGTTAGTGGCAGATAAAGTTTCATCCTTAATGTTAAAAAAAAAAGCAAAACATAACAAAAAAAGATAAAATCATTTGTGATTAAAAATTATTAAAAATGGAAATACTTCGTAAGATTGAAACTTTCATAATTCAAGCTGTGAAGATGAGCAACTTCTTGGAAAAATATTCCTAAAAATGAAGTTGAAGACCGAGTCATTCAACTGTTAAAGTAACCTGATATTCTCGAATTATACGTACACATCAGACACACAGAAATCACTATTTCTCTAATGACACTCTATTTTACAATGTAGGCTATTGGTATCGTCAAAAAAAATGTCTCATTTTTCGTTGATTGATTTCTTTTTGTGTTCACTGAGGATTGAACGAATGAAAAATTAAAATAATAAAGTTTTCAAATTATTCAGTAGGTACCTACTTTTTTTGAACGGAGAAGAACACGTTGATGAAAATATTTGACTCAGTTTGCACGTCTATTCGTTTGGTAATTTAATAAAATCTACTATATCGGTAATGCCGAGCTGAACGAACATCGAAATGGAGCCGATATAGGCAGAAAGTACTACAAAATCTAAATGCTGTATAGGCCGAAAAAAGGGGATGGAAAAAAAAAAGCTGAAAAGAAACGTAGTTTGTCGACGATTTGCATAATGAGAATGATTCGATTAAATAGCGATTACGCGTCGGTCGCATAAAATCTTTTATCACAGGGGTTGTTACTTATTTTTAGGAAATGCTAATGGTTAATAATACGAGGAGGGTGAAGAAAGAAAGAAAGAAAGAAAAAGACTCCGTTGTTTTTCACTGCAGTATTTATAAATTATTAGTGGTAATGGCTTATACGAAAGCAGCAGGAAAAAAAAAAGAAGAAAACTAAGCGAAACAGACAAATGCATAGCAGAAGGAAGACTAGGTACCTAATGCCTAATTTACACGCCACTGGTGATCCGCCACCCATTTGCAAGACGAGTTGAAAGGTTTGACGATAGCTATTGCTAAAGGCAGAATTTAATCGAAGAAGAGAAAACCGGTGACATTCGACATTAAATCTTCAACAGTAAGAAGATAAAACGAACCGAGTTACGGAAAATTTTCACACAGCTTTCTATCTTTCAAAAAGGAGCTACCAGATTCAAGATTGTTCAGTTCTAAATTTTTTCGAACATAAGTAGATAGGTATCTTAAGCTTTTTCTAAATTTGCAAAATTGATCCCATGTACTTGCACAGGATACTGAATTTTACGAAAAAAATTATTTTCGAACACTGAACGTGGAAAACCATGATACTGGAAAAATGTGACGAAAATATTATCGTTCTTCTTACTTGTCTTCGACAATTAAAGGAGGTACAAAAACTTTATGATAATAATCCCAAAATTAGGCTTCTCTATATACTTGAATCAGAAATAATTATTTCAATCAATGTGAAATCAAAAAATATTCGCAGTACACTTTCATTACAGAATATACTCATTAATCAGAAATTCAATCACTCAAATAAGATAGAAACAACCAGCTTCAATATTGAAGATATTTTTTAAATATTTTAAATAATTAATAACTCTGTTAAAATCCTTGTTGGAAATTCCATCAAAGTCTGCTCCAAAAATTTCATACAGCATTGACCTTAAATTCTGCTTAAATATCAAAATTTTAAATAATAATTTTCTTATTGAAAAATTGTTGCACCAACGTCAAATACAATAATTTTTTCTTAACACCTTCTCTTCCTATCGAGGGAACAATAAATTAATCTCAAAAATGTTTATTTGTTTCCAATTTTTCACGAGTAGAATTCGAATATTGAGAAAACTTTCAAACATTTATCAAGGTGTAACAAAAAGAAAGTAGGTATGCAAAATTTAATTCATTTTCGGAAGCATACTTGTTTCCATCGGCAACAACAATTTTCCGAGAGAAACTTTTCCGGTGACATTTTAATGACATTTTCGTTTTTTTCGATTTCGTGAAGGTACGTGAATTCACTAAAATTTTGACAATTACAATAAATTTTACAACGAAGATTTTAATTTGATTAATGAATGATAGAAGTCATATAGAAGACGCAGATACTATTACCATAACTTCTCAAAGTCGTCTGCCTCTAATACTTTCCGAGACCAAAGTCATTATGCGGGCTGCTACACAGAGAGAATATGTGAGCAACTAATAATCTGAATGAGCCATCACCAATTTGTCCGCAATTTAACTATAAATATTCGTAAACATGGTAGAGCTTCGTAGTCCGTCGAAAACTTGTGATATAGAGAATATTATTTGTTTCAAGTATAACGGTGTTTTTCACTAATTTACATATATTGAGTATTTTTGAAGCTAAAATTAGATATTACAATTACATCTACCAAATAATTCGAAATTTGTGTTTTTTCAATAGCCTATTTTGTATTTTTTGAATGTTCGAATTGGGAGAATGAGAGCAGTTTAGGCCTACTTTCCGAATCCTGCGGTACCTCCGCTTTCGAAGAAAGGCCCGTACCTAGCTTCTTCAATCATAATTGGAGGAAAGATAAGGAGGAAACAGTAATACCTAATTGAGATCAAAATTTTACATCGGAGTACAGCTAAAGCCATTGAACGGCGTTTCTTCCTCACATTTTCTCGTCAAGCGTATCCGTTTTAATATTTACGATGAAATTTAACCACTGCTGCGCATCCGTTTAATCGCTTTAATTTCGATTACGATTTTTTGGACAAAGGAAAATAAGATATTTTGTTCGACACAAAAATGTAGGATTGGACGTTGGTGTCAGAGTTCCTCACTTTCGTTATGGGTAATAATTGTATAAAAGATTAATTCGTGCGCGTCTTTATGTAACGACAAAATCATACACCTAAACTACCTACCTACCTATATACACAGCTATAGGTACAAGTTACGCACTTACAAATACAGTAGGTATAGGTACCTACATATTTTCGCTTCGGTAAAGGAAAATTCGAAACAAATAAAGATACTGAAGAGAACCGTTTCCAGGGACGACATACTAAATGACATTCTTTCGTGCATCAGCTATACACGAAGGTCATTCAATTTTCCAACGATATATAGTTTATCTTGGACGTGCGATTAACTTCCGCAAAGGAAATTACGTTCATTATTTTTCTTTAGAGGTTTCTCAACATAGACAGAAGTATACAGAACTATAAAAATTTAAAGACTGAATCGATAGATTTTCTTTCATCGCGTGGCTATACAAACTGACTTTACATTAAGATTCGGACTCGAAGCAAAGCCTAAATGAGTCTACCCCAAAGACATACGGCCCAAGACATCTCCCTACCAACAATCAAAAACACTTCTAAAGTGAAAGGTTTCTGATTTAAATATTTGTTACTGCACATGGCGTCGTGTGGCTCTAATGACGTGAAAATAGACGTCTCAAATTAATTCAACGACAAATTTCATGAAATATACGCAGCTTTATATGCGCAGAACGTAAAACTCTGATAGCTCTGTCTTCATTTTTGACGTATTTTTGTACACCAGCGAATATAGGGCACTGAACTTATCTTTAGCTGCGTGTCTTTAGTCTACCTTTTCTAAAAAAAAAAAAAAAAACTCAAAAGAGTTCGTAAAACTATGATTTGAGATTTACAAAACTGGCCACACCTTGCTTTCCTGCCGAATACCGGCACAGCCGGACACCTCTTAAATACGTACAGGCTACGTTAAACATGAAAAGACCCATTCCCAAAATTCGCCTCCAAAAACAGTGAATCAGTTAAAGGGAGGCCTTTAATTTCCATTGTAAGCATATACTCGAGTAAAAACGGTATCTCCAAAATTTGACGAACTTCTTTGCGAACGACAGCTATAGTAGCGCAAACTAGCAGATTTTGAACAGAAATTTTAGCGATGGCCCATAATAGTTAAGTATGTATCATGGTTTGATTTTACAAATGAGTTTAATTAAATCGCTGTTTGCTCCCGAAGTGCAGAATCTATCATTCCCAGCGTATTACGAAATACTTCTTTCTAAAAGAATTTCAATCATTCGACTGGCCTGAACAGCTCTGACAGTTAACACTCGAATCGATACAAAAAGTTTAAATAACACTGTAACAGTATTCGAGGCATTTTCCAACTAAACATTAATGCTTCACAAATGAAAAAGGAAAGAAAAAAAGAACAAATCAAAATGATGCCATTTCGATGATAAGCGTAGCAAGAGGCCAATACTACTGCGCGGGCGGGCGCTCAAATAAATGACCCGTTTCTTTCAGTTTTCCTTTCTCTGTGGGTCGTGTCTCTCCGCATATATATATATATATATATATATATATATATATATACACACACATATAATACTAGACTGCTGCTGCTGTATAATGACATCGACGCAGGAAAATTCGTTTTTTCTTTCTCCTCTGCACCCCTCTTGCTACCCTTCAAAATGGTCTCGGAAGTTAAAAACGTTATTATAACGTAAACGAAGAGCAGCAGCACAAAAAAGATGAAAAAGAAAAATAAAAAAAAAGAAAAAAGAGTAAAAAATAACGAAGAAAACGCGCATCTCTGCGTATAGGGCAGCACATCAGCCAGCCAGCATCGTCTGCACTTTGGCAGATAATCGTTGTCTGTAAGATTTATTTCCAAACGAAATGGTACGTTTCCTCTGCGGGCAAACCGAAAAAGAAACAACGATAAAAATTACGAAGACTTCTGCGACACCTCACCCACTTACTCGCCCAAACCAACTCACACCCCACCCTCCTGGTCATTGAACATAGAATCCATTTCAATGGCCCTCCGCTGCATTAACTGCTGCTGCATGGGTATGTTGTACTTTTTTTTTCTTTTTTTTTTCACAGAGAGAAGGCAAAATTACTTTATCTTCGTGTGGCTAACTGAACAAAACGTAAATCGAGCGTAGACGCATTTCCGGAAGGTGTTGGAAAAAAAAAGACAGAAAAAAGAAAACACAGCAAAGAAAAATATATGAAAAAAAAAGAAGGTATTGGAGCTGTTGTTATTCAGCGATTAGCATGGATAAATAAGACGAGTGTTGGAAGAGGAAAGGGACACCGTACACATTATTTCTTATGGACTCGGGTGCGATCTTTGGCTTGGGTAATTAACGTGTTTAATTAGTCTGTTCGAACGCGCGTCACTATGGTGTACGGATACTTGAACACGACCACGGTTTGTTACTTTTTTTTACAACTGAGGGATGAGAACGTGGGCAGAGCGAATAAGTGAAAAATGACCAATAGTTACATCACACAAAGACATTTATTTTGAACATAGACGCGGTAACTTTCATTTGTGCGCAGCTGTACACAACATTATACATTATGATGGGTTTTGGTTCAGCTGCCAAAATATTTAATTTCTTGACCAATGCTTTCAAGTTGAGAATCGCTACATGGGCAGATTAGGGAAGAGAGTTTTATACAACGACAATTTTTGATAGGAATTTGGTACCAAAGTAAACTTATCGAGTGATGATTCGAAGTTGTTAGTTTGATTCAAAGCCCACAAATGAAAATATCATAAAATTAAAGAACTGTAGATAGAGATACGAGTCTGAATTAAGGAGACCATTGGGATCGGTGGAATGTGAAGGGGAAAATTCTTCGTTGCCTGCAATACAATCTCAGATTGAATGAATAAATGAACTGCCACCGATGCTCAACTAAATATTTGAGCCATAGTTGTGGTATGCCAATATAGGTAGTTCCAGGCTACATTAACAAACCCAGTTGGACATACATTTTCCACATTTTTCTACAGCTTGAAATTCCTCTAATACTCCTGATTTCCACAATATCGGGTCTGATGACACAAGTTAAAGAAGTTTAGCACCAGGCAAAGGCCACAATCCTGGTGTACTCGGATCGTCAGTTTAAGATACAGTTCTCAATATCCCTGAAGCTTGACATTTAATATAAGTTCAACAACCGAAAGGACTGTATTGAATTTTGCAATCCCCAAAATGAAATTTATACACGAGGAATACATGGCTACCCCTGCCATTTTGCTCATGAGAGGAAATCTTAACACATCATAATGAAAATAAGACCAATTATAAACATCTAGTCTATTAGATTGATAAGACAAACCATTTTCAAATAACAAAAACAAAACAAACTGCAAATGTGAAAGAATATTCAATCAAAATTGAACAGTTTTCATGTAATAAATTTTACAAGACAAAAGCCTAGATCGAACATAATAGCACAAATTATTTGACCATGCCAAAACAAGATCTGGGCGGGTGTTCTTGAAATTCTTGGCATTATGTTACCGGGCTATGAAAACTTTACATGATTTTGAAATTGTACTGGTTCATCGATTGTCTTCAAATCTGGAAGAATCAATCAGCTTGCCAAATTAAACGTTTGTGCCAAACTTAAAGAAAATTGGTACACCAGAAGAATTTTTAGAATTATGTAAAGTTTTCTTACACGTGGTAACATAATTCTAAGAATTTCAAGAACATCTGCAACAGAGAGTGAATAGCTTTATCACCAGGGAATTACAATAAGCTGCAATCGTTGGAGATAAGGTCATTCAAAACAAAAATTTCTCTCTTTCAAATACATGAAGGCCTTAGAGAGAGAGAAATTATTATCAAATTAAAAACCTGGTTACCTGTCTAAATTCGTGAACCAACGAATTTCGGCAGTAAACGGCACAAATTTCAGTAGAACCATAGTTTAAGCTTATATTAGAATCTACACGCAGCAATCTTGCTGATGACAAAAAGTGAATTTTTCCTACTCCTAATTAACACAAATTAAAGGCTATTATCGTGATGCTGCCGAAGTCATTAAAATTTTTGCACCAACTAATGCGAGTAAGGTTAATTTCATGGTAAAAACGATGTTACCCAGGAATGGAAATTAGTACCAGCAACTTGAAAACGTAATAATAAAACAAATCTAATCCCATCACAAGTTGTTAACGCTGTCAAAAATAAAATCTACTTCGAGGAAGAAATATCTTAGCCACCCTCTTGCCACGGTTTCGTGAATCTCCGATTCCTTAAAAATTCGACATTACCATGTCTAATGTTATCAGATTATGTAGTCGAGTTTACCTATGGTTGGGCTTACATTTAAGAAAAATTAAAAAGTACAGACATTCAAAAATACTCAACGAGAAGTAAAACCATTTATAGTATTGAAGTTTGAAAATATAGACAGAAGATTGAAACATTGTTAAGAATTTAAAAGATCATAATTTATATCATTTTTTCAAGGCATCTTGGCCGAGTTGCATATAGAAGTAGGTACGTATAGGTTTACACTAGGCAGTCTACTCAATAAATAATTCAATTCAATCCAACACTGAGTGTTCCGAAAACTGGTATCAAAAAAAGTAAAATTTCACTCCAAATTTCATCAAGGTATTTTCGTAGTTTATTCCGCAAAATAAAATAATTTTGTGATTTAAGTTAAGACTATTCGTATTTATGTTATTTATCTGGAAAAAGTCACTGCGCCGACGTCAAGAGGAGAAAAAAAAACAACAAAACGCGCGCACAAAAGATAAAAAAAAAAAAAACTACAATGAAAGAAAAAAAAACCCCACAGCCAATATCGAAATCTTCACTTCTTATCAATAAGTGGCCATTTAGAAAATTAGAAATTGTTCATTCTTACGATCGTTTTTCGTTTGTACACACGGGTTTTATAGTCTTCGGCTACTGCGCACTGCCAAAAAAGAAAGAAAGAAAGAAAAGGGATGGATTCGTGTACCATTTTTCTTCGTGATTTTCACCCACCAGTCACCACCCATCATTCCCACAAAAAAAAAAAAAAAAAAAGATATAGCTGAACACGAAAGCTATAGCTCCAGCAAAAAAAAAAAAAAAAAAAAATGAAGACAGAGACGATGTGAGAATGTGTAAAGGCAGAAAGTGAATGAAGAGAGAAAAAGTGAGAGAAGGCAAAGAGAAAAGAAGTGAAAAAAGGGTAAGGTCGAACATTTTCACCAATAAACGTGCGATTTGAGGTCCGCATATAAGCGTCGGTACGCTGTGAAGGTGGCTGGGGGTGAGGGTGAGTGGACGCCTAGAAATGTCGGTAGCGCTCTACACTCTTCAGTCTCTCACAACGCCGCCACCGTACTCCAACCTCTGTGGGCAAAAGCTCCCAAATTTGTGCGCCAATCAGTTGTCAGTTCTTATTTGATTGACGGCCGCATATACAACGATGAAAAAAAAAAGGAGGGAAAAGGAACGAAAATCACCCTCACTCCCACAGTTTTCCTCATATTTTTCACCCTGTTACTGCCTTTAACTCGTGTTGATATCGCTGCTGCTGTTGTTGTTGTTGCTGTTGTTCTTTTTCTTCTTCATATATCTTGCCACGTGCACGAATCAACGCCTGATTTACGAGAGCGTTACCTGCGTAATGTAAGCGGTTTGCGGTGGCACAGTACACATTTTTGGCGGCAGATAAAATAATTGGGAAAAAACTGAAAGACAGAAGGCATGAGTTCTCTCAACCACGACGGAGTTAAGGGAGCAGCTTACTCCCTGGGGTTCTTGGTAAAGTTGGTAAGTTGGATATTTCCGCTCATCAGTTCGACAATTGGTAAAATCGTGATATTTTTGAGCCCAAAAGCAGCATAAAAATTTGAATATGCTAAGTGATATTATTATCAACCACAAATTGCCAATATCCTCTTAATTTTACTTTAATGCCAGAAACTGGCGATATAATCTACAGGGTCTACAATAAGTACCTACTTTTGCATCTTATGCACAATCTAACAACAAATCAGTTGAGGAGATGGTGCTGAAATACAATAAGGGGGAGAATTTTCCTTCACGTGTCTGTCTATACACTGTGAAAAAAATTATTGATGAATTGAACTCATATATTAAATTAGTATGGATGCATTCCACTGAACGTGTTAACTGTGTTAACAAAAATATGTCGAATACTTTCTTATACACTTTTTAGTCTTCTTTCAATTTTGTTCAACTAATTTTCACTCGGATGAAAGTTAAGCGAAATAAACGCGAAAAACTGAATTAAACCATCATTTTAACTTCCCTAGAGAACGCTCGCATCCCTCACATTAGGACTTCTAAGGTTCAAGGTGGTTGTTAAAGATGATGCAATTAATGAATATACCAAAATTCAGTTTTCGATAAAGTAGTTCTTATATACAAGTCATTTTTTGATCCAATTTGCTTGGACGACCTAAGTACCTATTCTTAATTGATTTTATGATAAATTTTATCATATTCAGGCCAGTTTAGAGGGCGGAAGAAAGGAGGAATCTCCGCCGACTGGGTTTTTCGAGGCCCAGAATTTAAAAAAAAAAAGAGAAAAATAAAAAAGGAGATTTTCTCTGAAAAATGCCAAAAAAATGTTTAGCTTACTCTTCTCGCGATGTTGCCTTCTCCAGTTGATCGTAATTTGTACAACATCTCCCATAATTAAAGTCTAGGTACCTATGTCACTGAACACATGAACGAATTTTTTACGTTTTGAAGGACCCACAAAATATTTCTCTCCCAGGCCCAAATTTCCTCTCTAAGGGCCTAATCATACATGGCTATTTGGGTCAGTACTATACGTTTAAAATTTCATTTTTAGACTGAAATTTCAAAAAATTTAAGTGGACATTTGTATTAATTTTTCCTCCTAAAAAAAATGCCTTTGCTACGTCACTGCCTCGAATGCCATACAAAAATCTCCACGCCTACGTACAAACTGAATTCATAATTGTAATCGAGCTATAGTAAATTATATTAAGTTAAGAGCTACCTTCGAATTCCTGAAATGTTTCGTCAATATTACAGCAAGGAAAATCAGAGGTAGACTAATTTTATTTTTATATCACTTGGTCACTCCGCCTCAACCCCATTATTTCTACCCATCAAACCATAAAAAATTCAACGGAAACTCTCATATCCTAGCATTGTAATAGGTTTTAATTAGCCACCACTGGCCATTTGAAATTCTGTTTTCCAAATTATACTGTTTCAAAAATTGCATCCTATACGAGTGAGTCAGATTATCAAGCAACATATAAAAACCCCATATTTTGCGTAATAATATGACTCGTTATGGAAAAAACGCCATGTATGGTGAGTCTTGACGCAACATAATTGACTAAGAATACCACACACAACAAGTACACGGACTTAGCACGCCAATGATATGCATCTGCGTTCAAGTTTTACGAAGTTTTCTGTACGTGTTGCGCCAAGACTCACCATATCTGGCGATTTTCCATAGCGAGTCAAATTATCACGCAACATAATACGGGATTTTCGTATTTTGAGTGACAATCTGACTCACTCGATACTAGACGACGTACACTTTTAGATATACACTCCGCCTCCCTGCCATTCAGGTTCCTCATTGCTCACATCTCTGTTGGAATTATCCCGTAGGTTTCTTTTTGAGGGTTTCCTTTTGGGAGCCGATCCAATCTCTTCGAAGTTCTTAATCCATGTTCTACTATGCGTTGCCAGGGGACTCGACCATGACACCCTAAATTCGAATGTCACTGAAATTTCCTTTGTACAACTCCCAAATTACCACTGTTTTGATAAAAAAACTTTGGAGGCAAAAGCTCATTGCTGGTCCGGTCTACTGATCCATGGTTACTAAATGACAAGGTTGTCTCTGCCAGAAGATCACAATCCCAAAGTACTATTGATCATGGCTGCAACTAGGCATTTAAAAAATTCTTGTAAAAAATTCTTGTTTTCTTGGATCGCTCTGTATTGTAGAAGGACATAAATGTTGAGTGCAATTTAGACGACAATGATAGTAAAAATATTTTGTAAGCAGACGGACACTGATACAAGATATAACTGCGCAAAACCAAGATCAATGTCGAAACTACCACAGCAGTGTTCTTGCTCTTGTTCATCACTGCTCCAAGTGTCAAATTTTTTTCGAAAAAAAAAAAGCGTTTGAGGAGTATTAATCTTTATTGGATTCTAGCGAATTTTCATCTAATAGGTAAGTAACCTTCAAATAAAAAAATTAATTTTTCAAACTATTTGTTAGATGATTCATGATTTTGATAAACGTCAATTTTTTTTTCAAAACAAAGGTTGTGACTCGTGATTTTTGATTCAAATGATGTTTTCAAAATTACTTCCCACATCTTCGTGCATTAATGCTCTTCTGCACTATCTTCCCCTTTGTCTCTATCTACGCACAAGTAATTTCGAAAACATAAGCTTCTCTTTTTATTTTTAATTAATGGATCTTCGTGACAGGTGTTGCGAAGCAGTCCAATTTAAACACACATGGGGCTAGAGGGATAAACATGTAAATTCTCTCGTACAGTGATGTTGGGAAGGGGTGAAGGGTTTTAATTCAGCTCATCGAACGAATAATGTAAAAAAAATAGCGCTGTACAAAGCTCGTTGACGAAAAATTTGATTCCAAAATTTTAAAGCATCAGCATAATTTATTCGTGCGGTAACGCATAATACAAGCGATGGTTTTCTCTCAATTTTCTGATTTATAGCAACGATGTATCGTCGCGTTATTTCAACGCCTGCTCCTTGTTGTAGCATTTTTTTTTTTCATTCTTTTCTAGTGGCGACTGCCTTGGAACATACTGTTCTTTTAGAATGGTAGCATTAAAATAAAAAAATAAAAAAACCAAAACATAACCGAATCGCTGTTCTTTATCCAAAATATACATTACCCTTTCAACGTAAACATCAGGAACATAAACACGTCTTAAAATTGGCTCCAGTTTACTACATTTTTATAAATAGACGTATTTTAGGTGTTTTTTTTTCTTTTTTTTTTCTTTCTTTACTCTCTTCTCTCGTACACAACTGCAGTTTCTGGTCGATTGTTTTTTTTAAGTCAATGTGGCGCTCGAAAAGAAGAAAAAGCGAAAAAGTGATGAAGAGGAGGTGAAGTGGTGGAGACAGAAAGGATGTAAATAGCGTGAAAAATACGAGATATCGATGATTATTCTACTGGTGAGTGAACGAAAGATTTAGTAGTTTATGGAATGTATGTAGGTATGTGTCAGTGGCTTGGCGACAATAAACGACGAATTGTAACAATAAAAGACCTAAAGAAAGATAAATGTGAAAGACGCGTGCTAAAAGCGAGGGAGTAGAGGAGGGAGCAGAGGGAACTGTGAATGGTGACCTCTTCTTAAGGTTGAAGAACTGAGAATTCATCGACTGATTGATATGTTTAGTATGACTCCAAATTTGAAGATCTGACTATTTTTTTGCCCGGATAAACTAACAACTTTGATGTGCAAAATAGGAAGAGACAATGAATTGGTAGTGAAGATAAAAAAAAACGAAAAATCTGATCAAAACTTTAAATGAAAAAGGGACGAAGATCTTAAAAATCGGTGGGTTAATTGCTTTCCTATTAAAAATTTGAAATTATTTTACTTTGTCGCCGACCTAGGCACTAACACTAATGTACAGGAAATTCCATTCGGTATAAAATTGAAGTAACACTCAAACCAACCTTTTTCAACGGATTAACCTACTTATCCTTGATTTTAAAAGGTTATCAAAACTATTTACTTTCTTCTCTTTCAAAATCAATTGCATAAAATTCTGGATATATTGTAACTCGGAATAAAATTAAGCTACCAAATATTATAACGTGTACCTAGGTAAATGATTGATAGAATTTTCGCAAAAGCCAGTAACATCAATATCTATCTTTTGCAGAATAAAAATTAGCTATAGATTCGGTGTTACATTCCCAACTTCTTCATCTTTGTTAACTGATGTCGATGTGGATGTAGGATATGGTTGGGATCCAGTGGCAAATGATCCCAGTCCGACAATTACATACTTACTAGAGCACCAATAATGTGAGTTCAATTAAGAACGAGAATTTCAGCAATATCTCGAGAACCAGACTTACGATGTAAGCCAAAATTGTACAGAAACTTCAGCTAAGGTATCTCGATGTCTAAGAAAAATTTCAACTTTCCAAAACGAGCGGTTCTCTCACAATTTTTTTCGATAACTTTGATCACATAGAAGAAATTGAACTTTTTCATAGCAAGAATACCTAATCTACTTTCCACGTTCAATAATTTTGGTGCGATACCATAAATAATTCAGAACAATTCCACTTAAATTACTGAAACAACCCGATAAAACAATCTGATCTTTTCCCATCAATTACTACTGAAAATTAGATTTCAACATATTCTGAAATACCTATCGGCCTCACTATGGGTCAGACAATTCGTATTTTTCACCCAGTTAAAAAAAAGTTCTTTTGTTATTCCTAAAAGTTTAAAGAATTCTTCCTCAGTACATAAAATTGATCGGAACTTCTTCAAAAAAAAAAAAAAAAAATTATAATCCTCCTAAAGTGAAAATTATAGGTAAAAGTCGCAACAACAAATACCTAATAAAAATTTGTTAAATGTTTCGATAACACTTTGATAAAATTCAAACCATTCAAATTACAGCAATATTTCTCTCGAATGTAAATCTATAAACTTTTTACATAACATCCCAACCAACAGTAACTCAACACGTAGATTTTAAAAACTGCAAATTACAGAAAACGTGGTCGAAACGTATGGCTGCAAGCGCTCGAACATATTTCTTCACTTTTTGTTGCAGATTTTACAGAAAGGTAGAAAAATTCGTGAAAGAAAATTAAAACCAATATTTTCTTCAGTAGGTACAACGCTTCAATAGCTGGTACCCAAATGGAAGAAAACTCTGGTCCAGGAATCATCGAGTCCAGATAACTTAATCCGTAGCTACAATCTTCGATCATCAGCAGTGTAACCCTCGCCGCAGAAACTGAACAAGGTGACTTCCAAGAAGTTAACATTCAAAATAGCAGTTCTGGTCTCTACGAAGTGTATAAACCAGAGTCTGGAAACCATTCGCGTACGATTTCACGGCACAGCGCCATCGTTAATCACAGTTGTGGCCGATTGACTTGAACCCAACCATTTTGCCAAACAAAGTGTACCAAGTCTTAAAAAGTAATTATTACAATAATTCTATTGTTTTTTCGCGACTCCGACAACACAGACAACAACAACAACAGTCATAAAAAAGGTGGAAAATAAAAATAATAATAATAAGAAGAACAACAAGTGAAAAAAAGAATCATGGAAAAGAATGTGCAGTTGTAATGACTTTCATCCTGCAATTACTATAGTACTGTCGGACCGAAGAACCTCTGGTTTTTACCACATTGTAGAAAAATTCTTCCTGTTTCCCAACACCTCAACCATTTTTTTATTTTAATTTTTCGTTGTTTTTTTTTGTTTTTCGGATTAGTCGAATTGCTGATCGTGACTAAAAAATGAAAAAAAAAAAAAACCAACACTGGCGGAACCCAACCCTTTTTCCTTTTTTTTTTTTCCTATTCTATATCTTCGAAGGAGGTCTATACACGGTGAAACGTAACCGGTCAACTGTGAACTGGACAGGCCCACTCGTTTCCGCGTTGAAAAATAAAAAAATAAATGAACAAACTGAAATAAAAATTCAGCGAGGTGGAAATGTAATTTTCGCTTATTATTATAATTTCCATTTTTGGCGCGATAATTGGATGGCGATTAATATAAATTGAATATTCCAGAATAAAATTATTTAAAAAAATAACCAACTGAAATGAAACAAAAAAACATTCGTTTATCGTAAAAATTTTCCGGTAAGCAGGTATTCTGTGCGGTGTATAGTCTACACTCTACACATACATCTGTTTAAACAGGGATCCACTTTCCAAGTATTTATAGGCCGCAGTGAATTAGCAATTTTAAAACTTTCATCATTTGAAGCAGCTAAAGTATTTATACCAATAATACAATAGATAAAATTAAAATAAATGAAGCTATTGAAATTGGATGAAGCATTGAAGTGCTCGAAGACAAACGCAGGTAATTACAGATTTAACGGACCAACAGCTATTGCGATGTGGTGACAAAACACTAGCATGAAAATTAAAAATTTTTTACTTGGAATTTATTTTTCTAAAAAGTAAGTATCTTGGCTCTGAAGTCCTCGCTCCAACTTACTAATGAAATTTCTCTCACAACGTAACAACACCTGTCGTTTATGAGAACCAAAATGCTATTGTAAAGAGGAATTTAAAAGGGGAAATAAAAAAGAATTCTCTTTTAATATAATATAATATACCTTGGGAAGATTAGGTAAGTCACATCTCACATTTCGTAAGTATTAATTCGTGAACTTGAGGAAGAGATTGTCGTTCAATAAAGCTGAAATTTTTTGGACTGATAACACGGAGTACTTGGACTGCCGAGTAAAAAGAATAATACTTTTAGTTCAAAAACAATTTTCCAAAAAAAAGCTTTTATTTATTTTTTGACTTTCGCTTCACGCGAAATAAACATTATTTTGTTGCGGAAGGTTGGCTGCAGTATCGGTATATTTTAAAATCGCAGTATTGAATACAATAAAAGCTTATAGTAAATAACAAGTGATAACAAATTAGCCGATAAAGAAAAATTAGAAAAATATTTCCATTTCCTTGAAATTTGCTGCTGTTTTCAACATAATGTTACGATAAACCAGCGATATCAATATCGAATAGTTAAAAAACTAAAAAACGTAGATAATTATCGGGGTACATTTAAAGAAATAATGTTTGAAGACGAAGGGGAGAAAAATATCGTTTATCTATCTCAAATACCTACCTGACAGGTAAAATGAAAAAAGAAAAAATAATTCAATTTAAAATTTAGTAATCGAAAGAATCTATAATCTTGTCATGAAAGTGTTTTTCCAACAGTTCACCCACGATGTTATGAATTCTTCGTTTCAATTAGAGAAAAGTAATGCACCACAAACCACGTTTCTGACCTTCACTAAATCTGTTTTTTTTTTCTGTTTTTCACTGGGCATTGGAAACGTGGCCATTATACTCTGCTGTCGGAGTAAGAGAACAGGGTTAGTCATTGGTCAGAATCCAGAGGCCAATAGTCGACCAAGCATGAATTTTTCAGTTACATAAATACAGGCGCATCAATTGAACCGAACCAAATACACTGCCCTTTTCGATCGGAATTGTAACTGTGGCCGATTGACGAATTCGAAACCTTTCGGTAGCAACGCCGAACACCGACAATATCTTTTAATCAGAAGATATACCTACTCATGTAGGTCCGGACTAATTCTGAGAGAACGAATCTTAGAAAATCAGTATACTTCGACGGAATTTTGGGAATTTTTTCAGGAAGTTCAAAAATCAATATCCGATGAATTTGACATCGAATTACGTATCGACACGCAGTTACATAGATTTTTGATAATTCGCATCATTATATAAAGTACCCAAATATTTTTTTTTTAGGCCGAGTTTATAATTAAAAGATATGTATTGTGGGCTGAACGTAAGGATGTACGATATATGATTAAATAAATGTATACATTTATAATTCGTCTAAAACTGGGTGGTCTTTGCAGGCAGGTAACTTCATCGAAGCACTCTCGCCCCCTGCTCGAATTAAGCTGCTAAAAATGGAATTGTAATGTAACAAACGTTATCTGATCAAATCGATTTGATCGCATTCTCCTCCGACCTCCACATACTTTACAGAAATCGTTAGAATGAATGAGTATTTTCTTTCTTCCAAGGTATCAACGCACTACGCCGATAGCTTTATTTTTTTTTTGTTCTCGTTTTACTGTTTGAAACATGAAGTGATCTTCGCACGATGGATGGGTTTTTTTTTTCCCTAGAATGCCAGAATAAACTTGATAACGTTTTTTCCTCATCAATTCAAGAAATTAATAATAATAAAATTATCACCGGCAAATTAAAAATAAATTGGTATTCTAAGAAACAAATGTTGAAAATTTTGCTGGATTAAATACTAAGTGAAGAATTTTCACCGAAGGTTATAATCGAAAACATGCGAGAAAACCTTATTCCATTGGTGTGTTGATGGGTAAAAGCAAAATTAAGACCAGGACCATGATAGATCTTGGTCTTGCTGAATCAAGCCTTAAAATTTTCACTATTATTGATGGTTAAATTAGCTTTATTATATAATCCAACCCTATTCTATCCTATACTACATATAATACGAGCAATAATTGTACGTATATATGTACAAATGCATGAATGTTCGTATGCAAACAATTTCTGAATAACTAGACCAATAATGTGGCTGAATTTTTCAAGATAGTGGTTTTTGGGTGCGAGTAAACAATCTAGATCAGTCCCAAGTTCGAGAAAATTTGTTAAAGCATGAAATCTATCCACAAATTTATCCACTTGCAGTAACTGATAATAGACAATGATGGAAAATCCCGAAGTCTTTAAAATTATAAAGGTCGATCAAGTTCCCAGGAAAACATCAGTACTGTGTTGTGGGATATCATCATTTTCAATGCTAAGAATTGGAATTGGCAAATCACAGTGCAATGTTGGACACATCAACAACTTGCCCATCTTCTAAGGAATCAAACATTTGTCTAAATGTGGTCTAATTTAAATTGATGGATTCAACAACCTGTTATATGCCACATTTTACCCTTCCTGTATACACATCGTCGTACGTATTTTAGACCCTCCCTCCAAAAAGGCTTCTTGATACTTTCAACGTGCATACCTTAACAGCACCTGTCATTTTGTGTCCTACCTTTAATTCACGGTCTATTCGCCTA
Source organism: Ericerus pela (assembly GCA_011428145.1). Lineage (NCBI taxonomy): Eukaryota > Metazoa > Arthropoda > Insecta > Hemiptera > Coccidae > Ericerus > Ericerus pela. Next base: position 297,601 of record WOFM01000730.1, read on the forward strand.
TCAAGAGCAATAAAATACACTTAATAACTCATGGAAAAACTGGACTGAGTTACATAACAGCGTACAAAAAAAATGAAGCACTAAATTATTCAAGTAGGTATTGTTAAAGGTATATTTTTTTCTCAAGTTTTACATTTGGTCGGGATCTTGGTCTTGCCTAATCAGTCCTAAGTCGTGAATAGCATGTATTGGTCACGGTCATCATCCACATGTTCGGTTCCTCACGGGAAAAAAAATGATTCGACTGATGTTGCTAAGGTTCAGAAAACGTCTAATTCCATTTTCAATCACCAAAAAATAATTATAATCCAAATTCATGTAAATAAATAGGCCCTGCAACAAGCAAGTAAGCGAGTAGGTACACCCTAAACTCCGCAACCGGCAAGAAAACTTGTGCAAAACGCACGCGACTGCAGAACCCAAACACAAACACACCAAAAAAAAAAAAAAATCAACTACCTGGTCCCTCATTATCGTCGATTTTGTTCATGTATACGAAGGGGGAAAAAAAAAAGAAAAAAGAAAGGTTAATTGAAACGTTTATACGTTCGCTAAATATTGTGCACGTTGAAATGCATTAACTGTACATTAAACGTATAATTAACGTTGGACTGTGCACAGAGTGCTCCTAGCCAATAGGTACACAGCACACACTGTAAATGCGTGTACGTACGGCACATACAGGCAACAGTATAGGCTGTAAGAGAAAGAAGTTGAAAAGAACGCCACTACGTTAACTACTCGGCACCGCAATCGAATGATACGACTCCGCGTTATGGTAGGTTAGTTTCGTGATATGATGACAAATTGTTCTATGGCACGCCAAACCTCATTCTCGTTAATAAATAATTGCCGTCCGCCTCTCCCCTCAAACGCGAATATAATTAATATGCGTTATATCATCTCCACAGCGCCAGACACAATCTTCCATGCAGGCTACCTAATAGTGGACCGCCACGATCGACGACCATAGGAAGGAGGGAAGGAAGGAAGGAAGGAAGAAAGGAAGGAAGGTAGGAAGGTAGGTAGGTAGGTAGGTAGGTAGGTATGTGTGCTGGACGACACCAGAACACCTTTACGGCGCCCTTCAAAAACACGTCGAAAACTTTTACTTTTGATAATGAGCACAGCGTACAGATAACATTATAATTATACTATATACCGGCCAATGGCAACGAAAGACAGCCTCGATTCTGTTGTAGCCTACGCTGGATTTGGCTCCTGCTGCGGAAGACAGAGCAACGAGAATAAATTTAGCGACTGTGAAACTGGACAAAGCTAAAGGTTGCGGAAAATTATTATGGACGACGTCCAGAGTGCAGGTTAAAAACTTCGGCGAAGCCATTAGTATGCAACGCGGTTCGCGTTTCGGTGCGATGTTACGAATGCGGACAATGTAACGTGTAAATTGCTTTCCTAACAACGAACGATCGATGCGGTCGAATCCGCGTAATCATAAATGACGACGTAATACGACAATAAAATTGCCAAAACTGGAACGCTATTCGTCCGACAAATGGAATTATGGAAGTAAGTTAAAATGGTGCGATCGTAGAATTTTCAACAACTTTAGAAAACTCTGGCTAATGTGCTTCACACGATAAAAAAAGACGCTCCATATATTGTGATTATGATTGTTGGAAGATTTCATTAGTCTTAGCCTGTTATACTTGCGGAGCGTTTATGTTCTGCCGTTGCGGACGACTCGTTCGAAGAAGTAGATATCGCCTTCGTGGGGAGAAGGTGGTCCACGTCGACGTCTTCTCAGCCGTCTCTTCACACTCCTACCGACAAACATCATCAATTTTCAATGCCAAGCTTTTTAATTTTTGCCAAGGGAGCGGGGTCCGGATGCCAAGAACCCCCCCTATTCGGTCCCTTTCAAATTCAGTTTAATAAAAACGATTTTCATGTTTTATTACTTTTAAAATTTTCGAATACAAACGAAAAAAAGGTTTCATTTAAGGTACGCATCGCAACGATTTACCGACCTCGTCCAGGTCATCCAAATTCATCGATCGGTTTCTCACTAAGCCAAATCAGACGATTATCAACGATTTCAGCCGGTGGAGGGAGTAATCTGAGATATATTCTGCGAAACTTTGAATAGGTAAGTGCCAGTACAAATACTGAACATAGACTACGCGTATCAACTTTGTCAACCACAATAAAATCAGATATCTCCGACGAATAAATACGAGGCATTTGTCACGAAGTATTGTTCAATATTTCTATAGATGATGCATTGGCTCAAGTATTTATCACTGATTTTTCGAGAGCAAGTTAAAAGTCACAAGGAAAAATTGTAACGATGATCCTATAAGGTTTACGTAGGCTTCGAAAGAATGGATTTTCAAATTAATTCACCACCAAACGATAATCCAGACAAAAATGTACTTTCGTGGGAGTAGAGCTAAAAACTCAGAATCAAAATAGCCAAGTACGAAATATTTATTAGAAAAAAACAAATTGAGTTGAGTAATTTGAGAATCAAATGGATTTTTAAATAGATGAACTTGTGCAAAATTACGGAGCAATCATAAAACGAACAAGACAAATTGGCGAGGGTAGTTTTTCACTTCATAATACTCTTAAGAATGCTTCGTTTTTTTCTTTCCACCATCATTGGCACATTACTTTAGTGACCTGTTTGTGATAAATATTATTAGATTAAGATAAATTATCATTATCAGGAAACTGCAATTTGACAAACTTGGAGCTCCCTACCCTCTAATGAGATAAACAAAATCATATTGTTAGGTTCTCTACTAAAACGCGTTGCGGGTTGCATTCTCCACAAATCTAACAGAATAAGATGGAATATTCGCAGTTTCACCCACTACCAGATAAATATCGACATCTAATGAACCTGCAGCATTCGAGAGCAATAGTCATACCTAACGTATTTTATTTCGAGATGAATAGATATAAGTAAACAAATTTAGAAAGATATTCGGTGGTAACTTAGCCCTTGTGTTCCAAACTCTAAATTTGTAAAAAATTATCGAATTATTTTCACCTACGTTTCTGAAGGAAATTAAGAAAATGGTCAACATAAAATACGACTCCACAATTCTTGCAGAAAATACAGCGAGAAAAGATGATAATGAATTTCGCACTCCAAATTCTCTCAATTTCAGTTTTTGGTCGTTAAACTTCTTGATCATTTTTCAAGTATCAAATTTACAACATTTTACAATTTCGTTAAAGACTACGTATTAAATAACTCCATCATTTCACGGCGCAAAGTCAATTTTCCCCAATTGTACTTCATCTGAAACGCTGAAAAAATAATTAAATTTTAATTGTAGACTGCGGTAGTGGGTGATAAAGTGCTTATCAGTAATTCGGATAAACGTAAGGTATCGACACGAAATGGAGAGAAAACCGGTTTGAAAATCCATGACATCAACGATTCCCGCGTTATATATTTCATATCGAAATATCAATTGCCTCATTCGATGAGGGTAAAATAAAAGAAAAAAAACCTCGTAGATGAGCATTTAGGATTATCACACACTCTCACAAACGTGGTATCCACAATAATGACTACGGTTTTTGATGAGTCCGTAGCAACATTTAAGCGATATTCGACTCGTCGAGCAACAGGTTTGTAAAACACAGACGATCTGATTTTCGATCCATTTCCAACTACAACTGGCAATAACGTACCTATACCTATCTGCAAATGTTTACGCCCAAAATTTGCAAAATAATCCGCAAATCGGCGCCGCATACGCATAAGGTCGTCCTACGACCGTAGAGGTTAATTACGAATAACGGTAAACTACGACCTTCTCATACATATCCATACCTCAATGGTCATCGAACACACAGACACGGCAGGCTACCTGTACGCATTCATATAGTCTATGTATAGTTCTAACTACACTCAGCTCACAAATCATAAATCGACAGGTTCACGTCATTTTTTTTTCTCGTCTTAACAAACATGCACCCGGGTCGTATTTCCTTTTTACCGCTCAAAAAGGCTAACCGGTTAATATACGATGTTTCAATTTCTTTCTCTTTTTTTTCTCATCATCATCCACAATTCTTGTTCTCTCGTTCTTACTTTAAAATTACCATCGCTATCGATTATTTCTGCGTCATTTTAATTAAAAAATAAAGTGAATATAAAAAAATGTGGAAAAAAAAAAAAAAAAGGAAGGAAGGAAAAAAAAGAAGAAAAAGAAGGGAGGATAGCGGGAGGACGGGGACGAAGAAAAACCTTCGGAGTGAGAGCGAAAGAGGGGGAGGAAGAGTGAAAGAGACGAGGAGTGAGAGGAGAGATAACTAAGAAAGAACCGGCTCCGCGTTAGGTTATTAATTAAGATCGTCGATAAGCGATTGGGAGAGGTGGATCTGGTAGTATGGGGCGTACAAAGGATAGAAGCATTACACAGTAGCGATGGACGGGATTGGCACCTGTCGTCACTCGGCGTGGCTGGTGTTTACAGCAGCGTCCACATCGGCGTCGACAAGAGGCGGCACACGCCATATTTGTCATTCTAAAATTAGAGCACCCAAAAATACAATAAATAAATAAAAAAAGAGAGAAAAAAATATGAAAGACAGGAAGACTGACGAACACAGAAACACGCAATTTGTTCACTTTATGCATGCAAAATTCAAGTCTAGTTGGAAATACTGTTGTCCGAATTGTGTTTACTTTTCATGTTCATCTCTACGACATAAAAATGTTAACAGCCCCTATATCACTGTGGCTCGGCAACCGGTTCGCGGGCCAGAAGATGCCAACCGGTGTTCATTATCTGAAAAAAATGCCCAGAAAACCGGAAATACGAAATTTAACGCCGAATGCCAAATACTTGGTTACTACGTGTACATACTACTGCGCGATTACGATAATTAAAACATTTTTTTCCTCGTAATAAACTTTTCATCTACAAATTCGTCTCCCCCTCCTCCATCGAACCCTTTTCGCCAGTTTGTGTGCGCGAGTACACGCGAGCCCGCACGCGCAATAATTACACACACCGCGTAGAACGTTTTTAATTTCACACTTTTATTTTTATTTTTCAGAGAAGAACGTAAAAGGGCCGCCGCCGGCTTCTGTAATTTAGGGCAGACGTTATTAGTTTTTAATAATCTTCTTGCGAGAGAAGAAAAAAAATTTTAATCAACTTTTCTGGCCACAAGAAAAACGTATTCAAGGGGCCAATGAACGACAGATTAGAAATATTAAGCGAATGATGTATTTTAAATGCAAATATCAATGGAATGTGGTTTTGGTTATTTTTTTCCAGGATATGGCACTGATTTTCGATGAGAAAGAGCAGGGGAAAAAAGGTCGGCATCCGTTGGTTTATAATTTGTTTAGCTGGAGGTTGTTTTTGCATGGATGAGCAATGCTAAATGGTCAACAAAAACGGACAACTAGCTCGTTATCCCAAGTATTTTCGAATCTAAACTTGAATAGTATTCCAGACGGAATGCCATTATTGGCGATTGTAAGCAAGTCAAAAAATATTCTTAAAATAGTAGCGACGGTTTTATGTTTCGCATCTCAAGCCACTCTGAAATATGTGCTGCTTGAAAATTGAAACTGCTCTCGGACAGATTTCTTTTTCTTTCGTTATCATGTTTTTACTCTTCCATCGATGTCCCGACTTTTCTGACTTCTGCCCGAAGAAATGCGACGGAATGGTGCAATTTTTGAACCTTCTTCTCTTCCAGGTCTTTTTCTTGTTATTCAATGGCTGAATTGAGTTTAATCTACCATATTTCTCTCCAGAAACTGGTGTACCTACTTGGGGTAGGTACTGTTAGAGGGGACTGTAATTAATATTAACAGGGAATATAAACCATGACACGGCTAATTTTTGTTCCCCTGCTGATTCCAAACTTTTTCTACACCAAAAATATTGGCGTTCACTTCATTCGCGAGAGAATGCATTCGAATGTTGTTCGCACTCGACCGAAGTTTTGCAAGAAAATAATAATGTAGTAATAATAATAGTAATAATAATAATAATAATAATAATAATAATAATGATGATGACGATGATGATAAAAAATGATAAAAAATAACAACCAACTCGTCGAAAATAAACAAGCACCAATAAATATCAACAGATAAGCGACCTTTTAGAATATGGTATACAACGTATTTATTTTATTTATTTTCTTCTTTCTTCATCTTTAATTCGAAGGAACGTCGTTAACGTCGTTAACAGCGATAATTGCTTTTGGTAATAACGAGAGTACGTACACACACAACACGAACGATGGGGTAGGGAAACGAACTGATGTGATGAAAAATAATAAAACTCGACGAACATAATGTTTTTAAAGCTTTTGTTTCCCAATTAGAACAGTAGCCTCAGCAGCTATTTAACGCAGCGACCATTTTATGGCCATACAATCTTATCGTGTAATACATGGTGTTCGACAAAGTCTTTTCACTCGTACTGCGAACTCTTTCACCGTTTATGTCGCTCGATTTTGACTGCAGAAGGCTGCCAAGCGGATTTCTATTCGGGTGGTCTTACGATGGTCGAGAAAGTATAGCCGTGGGGTGGTTGCAAAATATTTGTGATCCGTACACCACCATTTTTCACTCCAACAAGATCAAAAATTCACCGAATTTTCGAGACACCTTATTTCTAGCCACACAGATCTGATGCTCTTCGGGGAATCATCTTAATTGTCTCTCGGCTGTAGGGAAGAATCACCGACGATGGAGTAATTAAAAGAGGCACGAAAAAAAAAAGAAGAAAAAAGTAAAAGAAGAAGATCGTAAATTTATAGTAATACTGAAATGGCTCAAATGACGATGTATTTTTTTCGAAGAAACAAGCTGTACCCATATTAACTTTTCATTACGATCATTTTGCACGATTGTGTTCGTTTTTCAAACGAATATTGGTGCACGAAACTGATGACACATATTGACATTAAAAAAAAAAAAAAGTAAGCGGGGGAAAAAACAACCACGAAAAATTTCGTCGAACAATTTATTTTCGCAGCTGTTAGCCAGAGACTTTAGCACGGTTTCACCCAAAACTTTCAACTATACATGTTCAGTTTATCCTTGGTCTGGCGATGTAATGAAAATCAGTAAACTGTACACGTTTTCGACGTATCAGGGATTGTGATTAGAAATGAATTTCAGAAATCTTGGTTTCAAATTTGAAGCGTGTACAAGTAGCCTATCGTTTGAAAAGAGGAAATCCTATCAAGCATGGCTTGAATTTTTCACGTAAATGATTTATTGATAGCAAATCAGCAATTCAATCCATTTAGACGAAAATATGTAGGTGGCTGCTTCCAAGAGCTCGAGCATGTGTAATAGAAAGTCAAATACTAATACATTAGTGTCCAATTTAACAAGATCACTGAGCGTCCGAATCTAAAACAGCCGTACTGACAATTCTCTCACATCGGTAGCTTCACTCAACAGTGGTATACTTAGCGAGATAATATCGTATTCCTATTTTGCACTATAATTGTTTTCTTTCTAAACTTTGGCCACTTTCTACTCCGTAGGATAAATGAGGCAATCTATGCAGACAGAAACTTTGGACATACTATCATGAAATTCTACGAAGGCAACCTCGGAAGGAGGTATACTGATATTGAAATCCAAAGACCTTTAGAAATCAGGAAATTCATATTTAAGAGAAAACATTCGCTAAAATGTAAAGGCACTATTAGCTTAACGTGAACGTATTTAACTCTGTAATATGTTGGCGCGAGCACACCTTCGAGAACAACCACAAACTGACAAAGTCACATAAACAAAAACGGTTCCACGAGTACGATGTTGCCAGTTATAAAAACGGTATTAACACAAGATACTTTTATAGACTGGAAAAGTTTCACCCCTCCTCCTCGACTTGTGTTTCATTTATTCCAAAGTTACGATCATTTCTTATTTCCTCTCTACGGACATTACATGGCAGAATAAAAGAGTTGACTTTTTATAATTTCTTTAGCGAAACTTTTTTTGTATATTTCCCCAGTTCCCTGGCAGGACGAGGAACAAATGCTCTGAAATTCCTACCTTCACGCACGAAACCGAGAGAAAAAAATGTGCAGGCTATGTCTCACCCTATTCTCCAGTACCAAAGTTGAAATAATTTCATTCACACCCCTGTCCATAACATTGTTGTCACCGTCGACGACAGCCGAGAAAATTTTAAATGAAAAAACCCCACATAAAAAGGGGAAAAAAGAAAAACGGTCCCCAGCGACTCTCCAAATAGGTGGAAAACGAGTCGATACACTTTTTTTTTTCTTCTTGTCGTCGTATTTTCCAGGGTTTCGAAATTTTCATACTATGGCAGGTCTGCTTTATCGTGCAGTAAACTTTTTTTTGTTTATTTGTTCGTCTTTTTAGCACAAATTTTCATTTTCTTCCACGCGTTTTTTTCATAATTGACTAATTACGAGCGAAAAAAGTTTTATATTACATTTTTCATCGACAGATCGCATGCCAAAGACCAATCTTACAGCGGAATCTATACTGGACGATCTTTGTTGCAGGTAAAAGCAAATTTTTTCAGCTCATTTTAGTCGTTTCGTAACTCAGTTTTGGCTGAGACAAGATGATGAGGCGATAGATACTTCAATCGACAAGAACCGAAGGTAGAGGCTCGAAATGATGATAATAAAATGCCACCTTCTGGGCGTTAATTCGTGTTTATTATTGTTTAAATTAGGATTGTAATGAACGCTCGAGTTTTTTTTTTTTTAATTCTTTCGTTAGGTACCAATTCTTATCCTCCTAGTGCACTGCGCTCTGAACAATTAAAGGTGCGTTTTCATAGCAATGACGTTAAAAAAAAATTCGTAGATTGTTAGCACATTTTTTTACTCGAACTAAAATCGTCTCGTTAATCGCGTGCCACCGACTATAAAAAAAACGGTTTTATTTTACACGTTTTCACTATCGTTTTTCGTATCTTAAACGACCGTCAGGTTCGTGATTTCTGTTGCGAAGTGGTTTGTGATGGTGGACAAGCTTTATAAAAAATAAAAAAATAAATAAAAAAAAAGAGAAAAAATACGAAGGTAGAAGCGTGCGCGACGACACAGTAATTAATACATCCTCATCGTAATTGAAAACGGGAATATGCACAAATAAATTTAGGTTGCCTCCAGTTTCACGCTAATGATATGTACAAAAGTTAGGTGAGAAAAATAAGAACTGACATTTAATAAAAATAAATAAATAACACATTTACGGAAGATGCGTAATGCAAAGGGCCACATCGAATGCAAATTCGATTAAATGAGCTCACCAACTAATGGGTTACCTTTACCATATTATACGACGGTGTTTTGCACGATTTCGTTTTTGCCAATAATTGTGAAACGAGTAAAGCTTCGGATAGATAAAAATTTTGACATTTACAGGAGAATTTTAAAAGTATTTTCGTCGAATTTAACCTTCATTATGGAACGCAAAATAACGAAATCTGTTTTGTGGTATTTCCGAACACAGCTATTTTATGCACAAATCATGAATAAAATAAATTCTTTTATCAGATATCAAACGAAGAAAATTAGGAAAAATTTGCATCCGAACGGTTCACCATTACTGCTGCCAACTGGAGAGTAGAATGATATGGTCGAAAATAAAGCACTCACGTAGAAGATTTTTACTCGGCTTCACTTCATTATTTTTCTCTCACTCGAGAAAAACAAAAAATTGATAAAAATTAAATTTCAATTGTTTTTCGGAACACTACCACAGGTAAACAAAGAACAGAGTATAAAGAAATCACATCCCCTCTATGTGTCTCTGGTTTTTTTATGTTTTCATGAGGCGAACTGGAGGACGTAACGCGGGGTGTACGAGATTCGTGTAGGCCATGTTAAGACTGACTAACGTAGTCACTGAAAATTTTTCTGACTCCGCCCTTTTTTAGTTACATAAAAAAAGATGAACAAAAACTGATATTGGAAAACATTCACACAGTTGGTCTTCAACGAACCTCGCACTAACACGCAACATGCAAACTATTCCCACCACGAAAATATTATCGAAAATTTTTTCACAGTATCCCACCGATAGGTGGTTGAAGAGATTCACTTCAAAAATGTACCCTATTATCGTCGCAAACGACGACTGAAACAAAAAAGAAGTCCGCAAACGACTGGCTGCTAAAATATTATCATCAGTTTTTTGACGTCACTGAGATATGTAAAATGTAGGTATTGTTGTTTGCATCGTCACCTAATGCGATTGCCCTGCACGTCAGTTAGTTGTCAAGTGACTCCCTGTTGTACCTATTTGGTCATCATGCTGGTGATTGACCTCTTAGCTTTTGCGAGCATTGTTCCGGATATTTTGTAAAAGGCAGACGTATTTCCCAGCCTAACGGAAGAGCGTCTCTTCTTTGTACCCAGATCATACGTCTAGTAGGGAAAATAAACGCATCAGCTACTCGCACCTCAAGCGGTAGCAACGACGATCGAAATTGTCGCATCCCATCAGAATTATATCATACAGCGCCAGCGCCGACCATTCGACACTTCGGAATCCGCAAATGTGGCGTAGATATTTATAGTCCAACCGAATGCACTCCGACAAAGCATCAAACACGAAGTTCTATTCGACTCACATTGACGAGAGTACCCCACCGTTAGCTGAGGCACCTAAGCCAAAAATTACAACAGCGAGAGTATCCTGAAATGGTTTGGCCGTGGCCGAGAGCACACGGCGACGTGACCAGCATCCGTAAAGCCCTTTTATCAATGTCCCGCCCGCTTAACTAAGTCAGTAAAATAAATTTTGTAATTTTCTCTCTTCGTCTCCGGCAGCACCACTTCACTCGCCGTCTTTCTCTCTTTCACACGCACACACCGTCTATAATAAGTATACTGTGTTTTCCTTTATGCACTCCTCTTTTATTTAACAATTTGGCGCAAGGTTATTAATATTCTAAAAAACGAACGCGCGTTCGATAGATAGCATTAAAGATTCATGTCGCGCTATAGTTCAGTAATTTTAGAAGGATATACTATATACCTACGGACGGAAGGGGAAAAAAAATTAAGAAACAAGAATAAAAAGAACTAAACACCGAGAGGGCATGTGTAGGTATAAGCGAAACAAAGCACGCGAAAGAGAAAATAGCCGAGGTTTTTTTCTTTTCCTCCATCTCCTTATAATATTATTATTATTATTCTTAATCAACTTACTTTATAACAATCGGAGAAAAAAAAAGAAAAAAAAGAGCTCAGAGAGATGAAGAGGGGTAAACCCAAGTATGGAAGAGCTTAAACTTGACGTAGGTATGTATTTATATATATATATATATATATATACATATATATATATATACATATATATATATATGCGAAAAGGGTATGCCAGCAGCGGCTACATGTGTGTATATCGACGCGGACGCTACAATAGTAATTAATATGAGGCTAATTGCTTGCGACAGGACCGATACACGCCTACTAATATTTTAATATTCTTTAGCCATTATCGCCGTGCACAACCAACGTGCGTTCACCAGGAATGAATCGGGTTCGATTAATTGTCGCCCAGCTAATGCTGGAAGGGAATCCGCGACCGCAGTAATACACTCCTACGGCAATCAATATCTCTTCTTTATTTATCACTCTCTCCCTTCCTTACTCGCTAGCTCACACTCTGCAACCATCTCCTTTACTCTCGCTACACGATACCGCTGAAAAACCAGTTCCGAACGCGCGGCTGCGGCGGCGGCGACGGCGCACTTACTTTGCACATGTCTTTTTACAGGTTCGAATTACGCCACGTGGTTCGGGCTAAGTTTATAATACAATGAAGTCGCCTCCGAAAGTACCAGCTAGGACTTGACTATTGACAATGGCTGGATATATGTAGTGTAGGCTACGCTACATAGTGCATACATTTGTACACACGTAATATATTTATATATATATATATATATATATATAGGCTACAACAAATCGTTTCATACGCGATCCATATTGGTTTCTAGTGGTGCAAAAGCACCGGGTACAATGGGTCGTATACAGAGAAGTATGTGTAATGAAGAATAACTTATTATGATTAATCGTGCACGGTGGTCCACAAAAGCAACGTGTCATCGAGTGAGAACTTAACGTGGTTTTCCTTTCATGGGCAAAAACAAAAAAAAACAAAAAAAAACAAACCATAAGAAGGGTTGAGAACGTATTTAAGGCGTTTGTAACGCTCCGTTCGGACAAGTTGTGCCATTATTCGCCAGTTGGCATCGTCGACTAAAACGTGTATCTCCTCGACATTCGTCGCAATTATGTTGCACGCTGATGACTAACCAACAGGTAGACACATTTTCAAACGATGAGACAATGAGAACTAGGTTGGTGCAGACTCGCCGATACCACCGACAAGATGACATTCCCTCGAAGGAAGAAATATTCTTCGAAGGGTAAGGCCAATTTTTTGCGGCCACTCGATTTTTTGAGCGACCCCATCCCCTTTTGTTATATCCCCGGTCACTGCTGGACGCGAGATGCCAATTCAAAAAATGCCGTTTATGCTCGTCGATGGGTAGTTAATGTGAATCGTTCCGATCGAACAGCAGGTAATTAATTATCTTAAAGCAAAATCACGTCGAACGTACGCAATCGCAAAATTTCACCGGGAAATTTTCACACAACAATCGTTACGGTTTTTGGCAGCATCAATGAAACCAGCATCACCATTCCCACCAGTTTCCGCCAGAGAATTGAATTAGGAGGCTAATAATATCGAGAGAAAGGTTGAAATTCGACCTTGAGGACGAAACTAACTCTTCCGACTGGGAAAGAAGAAAAACGATCGCAGATCTGCAAAGATGACAGAGTTTTCTCTGAAATAAGCCTACAAGAAAGTAATGGATACGTCTCAAATGGAGGAAGAAATCACGTCTACCTCTCAGATATAGCGGATGGGGGAATTGAGATGGAGTCCAAGTTCTCGCAGAGTAAAAACAAAAAATGGATTATCCTCGAGCACAAACACCGGTAACGAATGCTGACGATCGATGTACCTCCGGGATACCAAATCAACAGAAAGTATTCGTCGATAATCTTTTCAATGTTGTTCACTGCATAATGGCCTATTAATAGGTGACAAAAGAAAACGCTGAGCGTTACAGCTTTGCTCATACCATCCGAACGACCACATCTACGACACTTTTAACCTACAAAAAAAAAAATAATAATAATAATTTGGGATTTCGTTTTCGAATATTTTAAATTTGCAGACGAACGTGCGGGACACGACTGCTCCATTCTCGTCGAGTTTTCGCCAAAATAAAATAGATGGTAAAAAATAAGAAGAAAATAAACCTGCAGGAAAAGAAAGAAAGAAAAGAAAAGAAAAGAAAAGAAAAAACAAAACAAAACAAAACAAAACTCGAATGGACGTTCCGTAAATTTGAATTTTACAAAAAATACTGGTTACAGTTTGGTACCAGTTTTGTTTTGGAATTCCGAAGTCTACCAACGTTTCTGCAAGGTATGGCAAAAAAAGAGAGACGCAGCACCGAAAACACGAAACAGAAAGGTATAGGTAAGCATGTAACGTATGCGGATTGGCGCTTTAAGGTGGAAAGGTGGAAAGAATGCAATTTACAGGCGATGACACAACGCAGACTTATTCCCAAGGGTATTGCGTAAAAATTTCAGTTATCCGAGCACATTCGCCAGGCAAATTAAATTGATTTTGGCTACGATTTGCGTCTTTGGTCAGCAAAAAAAACAAAAAAAAAAAAAAAAAAAACATAACGAGAATACAATCAAAGGAGAAGAAAAAGACGAAGGAATGAGTGAAAAAGCTAAGCCAATTTTCTTCCAACATAAATCAAGACACGTTTTGTTTCGGCGAGGTGATAGCGTGCGGTTAAAAAGGGTCGGCCGAAGCGGAAAAGGTTCGAAAGATGTCAAACAGCAATTGACAGAAAGGGTTGATGGTCACTGAAGGCGATAGAGGCGGTCGATGAACACACCCGAAACCGGGGGGAAACCGCAAATTAAAAGACGAAAAAAATTTTTTTCCACAGTCAAAAACGAGACTAGGTCACGAAAGAGTGTGTGGCACAGGGAGCATAGGCTGTAAATAACGATATAAAATTTTTATTATACAGGTACACCAGCGAAGGGGCTATTAGTTTCGGATCACGCAGTGAGAGCAAAAGTGGCGTAAAGTATATAAATAAATAATGCAACGTTGGAAGGCTGTCACGTTCGTTTCTTCTTTTCTTTTTTTGTTTTTTGTTTTTTTTTTTTTTTTGAGTAGATGCTCCTCGCAACCTTTCTTCGTTCAACCCTGACGAACCCTGGATACAGCCCCGCGCCCACACACTCCACACAAATAAAACAAAACTAATCGCACTACCTATACGAAAATTACGGACGAACAAATCAAATTCGGAAGATAGGTACTTCATTAATGATGTAACCCTAAACAACGGTTTCGCTCGCCATAGTCCACTTTCCTTTAAGTCTATTTGAAAGCTCCAATCCGAATCTTAGACTAGTGACACGTAAAAACTACCTAAATAATTCAATTTTTTTTTTTTTTTTTTACCACCAACTCACTCCTTAAGCTAACTTTGAAAACCTACTTCGCAGTAGATACAAATTTTACAGTTCGGTAAACAAGTTGACTTTTTTTTTCTTTTACACGAACACATAAAACGATTTTTGGACAAAATCTCATTTAGTTTGTATAGCGATAGGGATAGGTTTTTAAAAATTTATAATGTCCACTATAGGGCTACCATGGTTATTACATTTTCCAGCTGAGGGCATACATTCGTGGAAAATATTTTGTACGTGTCGACTGCACGAATTGCTTCCCACTGGTAAAAAAATCGAATTTACATTCGTTTGTTTGATGCTTCTTTCTTTTTTTTCTCTCTCTTTCGTACGCCATGCTGTGAACAATTGTCGTAAATACAACTGTTAAAACATCAGAGAAATAACGAAGAGGCTGCCAGGCGTGTTTCTAAACAAAGACCTTTTTCTGGTCGAGATAGTACAAGAATTTTACAGTATTTTTGATGCGTTAAACGATATGAGATCTAACATAATCGAGCATTCATTACAGTCTTACAGACGTATTATTTATTAGATTTTAATGAGTGACGGTTTTTTTTTTGTCCTCCAGTTTGAGAAAAAAAAATAATGTATCATTGGAGCAAGGTTCTTACAACATTCATTCAACTTTCTCAGTTCCATAATAACCAACTACGATGATAAATGCTAAATTAGAGTTGAAAAATTTTCAAAAATCAAGCAAATTAGAGTTTAAAAAAAAAAAAAAAAAAAAAAAAAAAAAAAAAAAAAAACCAACTATATTCTGGACGTATCGTTGATACGGGTGATTTAATTGATTAAAACAAAAGACTAATAAAGACTGAAAAAAAAAACTCTCCGATTCAATTTTTAATCAATGAATGAATTTTTCGCACGTAAAAGTTTAGGCAAGTAATCACAGGTTTGGGCATGTGCCGCAGGGAATGAAACCAGGCTTGAATACTACATTTCAAAGAAATGAATGCAAATTAATTGCGAAAGAGAAAACAAAATTTACGATGGAATGCAGAACTTGAGAACGATAATTTACAGCGGTTGTAATAACTGGTGATGCCTGAAATAAAAAGATAAGCGAGTTGGGCAGTTGGGCAAAATTATTGGATTTAAATGATCGATAAATTAACTTTGATGTTGAAATATTGAAATTATTAGTTGATAGATAGTTTAAATTGAACTTTGAAGGAAAAATATCAGTAACACGAAAAATTTTTGATTGAATGAAAAATATTTATACCCTTCACAAAAAATCGTTCACAAACTTGTCATAATCTAAACGAGAAATGATAGAGAAAATGAAAATATAGGTAACTTATACTTTATTAACTATGCGAATGAAAAATAGGGATTTATCATCTTGTTAACAACTGGAAAAATGATGTTTTACCGATGACCTTATCAGCAAGAATAAAGTGGTTACTTTACCTCCCTAGAGAGAAAATTGTCGCATTATTCTCCATCCATAACGTATATATCACCCTATGAGTGGGTTTTCATCACAATCATGATTTTAGCATGAATACAAATGATTCAAGATTGTTAAAAACAAAGATGAAAATGCCGTTCTTTTTTTAAATTCAAAAATTTTTGTTCGCTTAGTTAATAAAGTATCATACACAATTTGGTCTGAGTGAGCAATCATCATTACTCTCTCATGTTGCGTAACATACTATTACATAATACATAATCTGAAAGGCAATGTTTACTGTGGTATTTTGCGAGTGAAAAGTAACTCTTATCATTGATAAATGTAACCTCCATGCAAAATGAATGCGCCTCCGTGTAAAAATGTGAAGTACCTGTTTACATGGAAGCATATTCACTTTTCATCGAGGTAGAGGTTACATGTTCCGAATATAACATTAAATCTGCCACAATGAGGAGGTTGATATTTTGTTACATTTTTTATAATTTTTGGGAAAGACTTATCATTATGATAGAATTTTAACGTTTCGTTGCTTTCTGAATTCTGATCATTAGTTATATGAAATACCTTTCTCAACGAGGTTCAAAAGTGAGTTTACATGACTCAGAAATTGCTTACTTGCTACGCTCATTTCACAAACTTCTCTCACATGTAATGATTCACTTTTGAACCTCGGTGTGTAATATACTATTAACAATCCTCAACTGACCAAGATAAATTTTTCTGGAAATTATTCGTTGGGCATAAAAAAGTTAGCTCTTGATTGAGAAAAAGGAGAATTGAATTGTTTTCTCAGCATCCCCCTGAGCGTAATTATTCGAACAGGAAAAGAAAACTGCTGGAGAACTGCTGCTTCAAAATGAATAAAATTGATAAAATGTTCAAAAAGATAGTGAAATGAAAGTAAAGAAAAGTCATTATGCAAGATTCTAATATTCAATACCTAAGTTACTAATTTTAATATAAATACCCGAGATAATTAATTGCCATATCGAACATGAAAAAAAAAAAACTTTCGAACTGGTCTGAAAGATTGAAAACGTTCTTTGACATACCTACAGCGGCGGATTCAGGACTTTCCCAAGGGAGAGGACACACCCTAATTATAATTTTTCTCTTTCTAATCTTCTAAAGAATCTATATCCGTATTCCCCCTCGAATAACATAGACGCGTTAACCACCGAGTTTATTTTTGAACAAGTGAAAAACCACGGCCCCTATTGCCCCCTTTTGGATACGCTACTGCGTTAAAATAAACACTCATATTTTCGACTTCCCTCAAAAATAACTATTTGAATGTAGGCTAATAATAGGCTATACGGCTACACGGAAAAAGAAACTTCACATTTCGCATGCAGAAAATACGTGAACACCTGATAGCGAAGACGTTGACCACCATTCTGGAATTCCGGAACACTTTACGCCGCAAGTACACAGTGCGGCGGCTGAATTTATTTTTCCGAATCGAATGAATTGAGGCGATACGTTTCGAAATAGAGTAGAAAATTGCTTTCTACAAAAAGTTACAAAAACACAATGCTCCTTTCGATATCACGGATACGCAACTAGGTGAGTACTATGACAACTCGATTACAACTAACATTGTCCTGATGTCCTCTGAAACAGGCAATGAAACGTCGATTTCAGGTTGTTACAAGAGCCAAACAATCGGTACACTTATTTTTATTTTTCAATTGTCTTATGGGATAGGAAGGGCGTTATAATAACACGGAAAATGCATATTATACCAACCTGTCGACAAAATCAGGGCATAAAAGTTGCAGATTTATAATTTCTATCTTGTTTTACCTGCAGCGGTGCCAAAGTGTAATTCTTTCGTTATTCGAGATTTCGAGCAACATTATTTGAATTCGAATTTTGAGCCGAAAAACATATATGTTCCCTTTCTTCTCATTTTTGTAACAGTCTCATTCTCATTTAACGTATTCTTCAACAGACCGCATTAAAATATCGTCAAAAAACGAGAGACAAGTGAAGAGGTTTGTTCTACGCTGCCGCCATGAATCAAGGCTCAATTTAAAACGGGCAATTTAAAACGGGCAAAATAAGAAGAGAGAACAGTAAAAGAGAAAAAAAGAGAGACAGAGAAACCAAACAGACCACCAAAACTACGATATATTATTATGCATTTGGGATAGGATGCGAGTTTGCAAATGTAGTGAACGAGTCATATTTCGATTACGGTTTTGTTTGTTGGTTTTTTTTGGTTTTTTTCTAATTCTTTTTTATTTTTATTTTTATGTTTTTTCGATTCCTAATACCCACACGAATCGACGTTGACAGCATGCACACTGTCTGCAGATGAAGAAAAGAAGAACGACACTCTGAGACGGTAACAGACGGACGGTTGAAGAAAGAAAAAAAGTTGAGGAAAATAAAACAAAAACATATCCTATTCGCGCAAATGGAATTAATGTTTAGCTGGCGATGCATAAATACTAATATATCGTCAACACAACCTTGAATATTATTTTCATAAATTTTTTAACGGCGATTTCACGTTAATTCGCAATTATATTATTCGGCGAACGTACGTCGTCGTCTCGCATCGACATTATAAAATTATATTTTTCAAATAATATTAACCGGCAATACTCAGTTGAAAATTCTTTAGACAATTTTTTTCCCTTTCTGTTCGTCTGTCGCCCACCTTGAGGCACATCGTCATAATGACTTTCAGAAAAAAAAAAAAAAAAAAACTGAAAAAAAAGTACTATGTATTTGTGTACACCAAGTCGATGGCGAAAGCAGATCTCATAGTCTCAACAATCCGCACAAACCTCAAATTAGAATATACGTATGACGTAAGCCACAAAAAGTGAACCAAGAAATAGGTAGGTAGGTACTTCATTTACGTTTTGGGAGACCAAGAAACGACATGGATTAGCAAATAATCGGTAATTAGACTACGTGCAGCACCAGGGTTCTTCGCAAATCAATATCTTGATTTACGCTTCTCAACAGCATTTCAGGGAAATTTACAAAATTGGTAACTATTGTTAAGAATCTAAATAAATTTAAAAAGTTTCAAAAACATAATTCTCCATTTTGATATCGCAAAGAAGTCAAGTAGGAGCCTAACAGTTCTTATTGGAAGGAAAGACTTTATATGCAGACCGAAAGGTACAGAATGTTTCCACTGATTGGCTCTACGAGATTCTTCTTTCTAATAATTTCAAACAGACAAAAAAAATCATTTGATTTTCAACATAAAATTACTTGTTTTTCTTCAAGGGTATTCTGCAACTTTGGAACACTAAAGCAACCATGATATGACATCGTTCGGTGTAAATTTTCTCATTTTTAGCTCTTTTCGAAAACTTTTCCCTGAAACTTGGTTCAAGATTACAACTGACAACATTTAAGCAGTTTTAAAACCTATCATAGTCGCATACAGATACACCCATAGGATTTACAATTTGAAAAAATAAAAAAATCAATCAAAACTAATGGACTGGAAGAAAAATTGTAGGATTTTTCGATCTTTGAAATGAAAATAGTAGCAAATGTCACAATTAAGAATTATCATCTTCATGGTTGTAATTAATTAAGTGTTATTATTCGACTATGATATTGTTCACTCCAAAAATTGTGATAATTAAGATACTTTATTTTTCGCATCGTGTTGAACAGCGTATAAAAAATACTGTAAATTTAAGAAGACTGATATTAACAAATTACTAACAACTTAGAAGACTCAAATATGGATCGCTACACTAATTATTTTTGCACTAATACTACCTTACGTGCGGTAGAAAATATCAGATAATGAGAAACATAATCCTCATAATTACAAAAGTTTCATACAGGCCATGCAGGTACGAGAAATTAAAAAATTATTTGTACTTATCGAATAACTGTTTTTTTTCTTGTAGTAGAATAAACGAAACTAACTAGAAATTATTCTGAAGGCTAATAAACTAGATTAAAGATTCCCAAAGTGAGGTCCGAAGAATCTTGGAGGAATGCGAAAGGAGTTCCGAGGATCCACGAATGAGTTTTCAGTCCCTACTTTATTTTCTCCTTACGAAGGAGAATCTTACATCAAAGTATGCGAGGAGAACAGGGCGCCACATAATGTTTAATTTTTGTGGCTATTGGTGCAAAATTGAGAATTTTATAGTCAAAATAAAAACAAAAATGGTGGTACCGGAAGTACTGTCCGGCCAATCGGCAAAAAAATCAATAAGTCTGGTCCCTGGTCTAGTGAAAATGTGTGTACTAAAATTTCGTGACTATCTGATAAATTTTCCTGAGGTCATGAACCGAAAAACGTATCAATCTCAACCCTGGGGGCTAATACCGTACCAAGCGTAATAAGTAGATTTTCTAAAAAAAAACCTATATACTTACAAACAAAAATTAATATTTTTTTTACGAGACTAATGAGTTTGATTCTCCGTCTCTTCAAAAATTAGTCAATTCGATCATTCTTAAATTCTGGGCAAACAACGAACAAATGGAGAAAATTAGGACCTAATTTCTATTGGGTAACTGTAAATTCTTCACAATTAGCCAGGCCGAATCTAGGAATTTTTTAGGTGGTGGGGAGGACGAATTTTTTTGGTCAAGAATATATAATATGAAGTCTACTGGTATTAGACTTAAACTATGGTGAAATTACGTAATGTTTTGGCAAAGGAGGAGGTGGTCACGAAGTTCCCCGATTAATTTGTAAATATTACGAGAGAAGTTCTTGGGCAGAAGCAGGATAAAGGAGTAACAAATTTTGCATATTGGAATAGAAAAACTGGAAAGGATAATATTGCAATTCGAGATAAATTCTATGTCCGCTAAATTTTTTTCGACAAAATTTTTGTCAGAATGTATGATCAAGTCAAACATATTGAAAACGTTGGGAGTCAAGAGCCATCAGTAACAAGTTAATGTTTTCCAGGGAAGTGCGAAGAGCTGAGAGCTATAAGGGCTATTGTACTTTGACTATACAGCACTGGACCAGTAAAGCTCCATAAGATCAATGTACTTCTTAATGTCAAAAAATGTCGGCGAAAAAGTACACAACCCAAGCAAACCTTCTGCGTATGTTCACCAATTTAGAATACATCTGACAAAGACATCTTTTAAATTCACAAAGATAGCGTACATAAACACAAAGCAAAGTACGTCAAAAGGTACGCTCTTGTTGCCTATTTAGCGCCGGCATGTCTAACCAAAAATCATATTTCTTTACTGGTCTAGTACTATGTAGTCAAAGGGTATGTAGTGTGTGGTAATTTTAAAAGTGCTGCATGCAATAAAATCGAAAGCTCCTCTTGAAATTTGAGAATTACAAACCATACAGCAGGGCTCAAACGTTCGTTTTCCGAACACTGATCCCACACTTGACCCAATAAAGTAAACGGTTTCGAGTTGCGTGTCTATGACGTCACCAATTCCATCAAAAGTAAAATGAATACCACCATTTGCAAATGGAAAACTCCAAGTTGGATATCGTCAACTATGCCCAATCTGGATAGATTTTTTGCTCAATATCAACAGTAATTTTTGCCACATGTATGTAGTACCAGTTGTTTTTTCCTTCTCATTCATTTTCATTTATTTATTCGAACATTACTTCTTTTCCTTTTTTTATCAATACATATCGCAGAGCTTTTTTTCTTTTTTTTGTTTTTTGTTGTTTTTTTCTCTATCTAAATCATACGCGAGTGCAATAAATTATAAAACAAGGAAGTAGGTAATAACCGTTTGTTAGTGCCTATAGCGCGCCATAAGAAAGAGAGATACGGCGAAAGGAGGAGGCAGAATTAGAAGGAGAGACGAATAAAAAAAGAAAAAGAAAAAAGTAGGAAAAAAAAGACTTGGAGCAACAGCAGCCGACGACGACTACAACACACAGCCGACAGACCGACGAGGAACGATTTTATCTATCGGACGATAATGACAAGGCGATAAACGCTTCTGTTCTTGGGTTGCCAGCTTTAATGAAGTTGTACTCGTGTGACATATTCGAATGCGTTTGCGGTACGTGAGAAACGCATTCGTCGTTTTTCTTGATCGGCTTGTGGCCTAAGCCGTTTTCGCTCGTTTGTACGCGATGCGACAAACAGCGGCGGCAGCGGCAGCAACGCCAGCAGCAGCCGCACATCGGAGGTCACCAGTCGAACCAAGACTGTCACCGATTCGAAACGCTTCTTCATCCTCTTTCCCTCGCAATCGTTCTTTCTCCATCACCATTCGTAAATTCTTACTTACAGGTCCATACGACGTGAAATCCGCAAGATCTTTGATCGGTAACGGAAAAACCGATTAAGATCTGAGCTAAAGGCTCGATTATAGGCCGGCCGATCGAAAACTCCAGTGAGATCCACGGCATCGAGATCGACATTTTGGAAAATTGGTCATTTTCATAAATATCGAAAATAATAGCTTACGACTGAATCGAAGGAATGAGTCGTTGCAGTCTGAAACTATGGTTTGCCATAGAAAACGCGAAATAAGATATTACGATTCAATACAAAAAATGTACACAAACCACAGCAAATTCAAGCCACGTGATCACTGAAAATGATTGAGACAACCAACAAAAATTTTTGAATAAGCTAATTTATTTAGACACACGCAGAAGGTATTAAAAAAACTTCACTAATTTTCCTTCGCCGTGTAATGCGAGAAGTATCTTTTCGCATATTTGAGGCGCAGGAATACCTTACAATACCCTGTACAGCAGGAAGTATTATTTTGTGAGCAGGGGCTACAATGCTGCCTTCGAGTATACAATATGTTACGGCGAGCGATCTTCCTAGTTCCGTTCATCAACCATATAAGAGTCTATGGAAAATACGCTAAAACCTTTATGTCTGAAAACCAATAACGGCAACACAAATGGTTTCGCTACAGTGGCACCATGAGCCCACGCAACACGAATATAGCGGTACATATTGCATAAACAATTTTTCACTTACGATATGTTTGCATCTTTTCTTCCATTTTTAATTTTTAATAGTGATCTAGGACTGGCTTACCTATCGTATCTGTAATCAAAACAAACGAAGAAAACAGTGTCAAATCTGATATACTGAAAAAATATACAAAGCATACACATAATAGTATTGTAAAACGAACCGTCAAACACTTTAAACAACGGGTACGGATAACCTATTGATTAATCGAACAAATCATCGTTACGGATTTTTTGTTAACGTTTACACCTCACACCACCAGAACATCAGTAAAATAAGTAATGATTCGCAAAGGAGACAAAGACGACTGGTTAACGACGGTCAAGTCTTACGAATTTTAAAAAAATGTCAAACTTAATTTTCTCTGCCTCGTAAGAGACCCGAACGCATCGCACTCGGGTTCCAGGCAAAGAAGTGATGAATTCGAGGGGATAAATTGAAAAAGATCGGAGAGAAATTCAACTAAAGACCTTTCAACTTTTTGCTAACTCTCATCCCGAATTTTCTTTCACCAAATTCGCTGCCTTCGTTCGGAAAGGTTGTATCCACCTGTATAAGAACCAAGTAAATAATTGAATTCTCAAGATAGGATTCCAGGTAGATAACGGTAACATTCAGTGCCTCCACATGGGAGAACACAAACAAAACGCAAATTTCTGAAATACCCGGTTGGTTACCGAACTAACTCCATTATTCGGCGATTCACCTGCAAAAGTTTGAATAATTTACCTTCCTATGTGTGAGGCGTGGGTTGGGTACAAAGTATAGTAAAATTATGGATTCAAACCGAATCTCATGCAATTAGATACATAGCATCTTGGTACATGTTACATTCTGCAAATTTGTTACTTCCATTTATGGATTTTCCTCCTTCCTCCCTACATCCATTTTTTTTTCTCAACTCAACTTCTTCATCCGTCTCCGTCCGTCCAGCAACGCATTTACATATCAAAGAATTACAAGTTTGACTTTCAAACAAATCGTAATGCCCATTAAACGGCTCGTGTTTAGAATACACTGGCCATCACGCTGAAGGGTATGAGAAACCGCGAGTGAGACGAGACTTAATTCGAACGTTCGAACAGAGAGAGTAGATGTTATCAAGGATAACCATAAGTAGGAAAAACTGGTCGTCAATGTAAAATCTCTCTCGTACACAACTGCCAATAACAATCGCATTTACATCCATTTTAAATATAAAAATAAAAAAGATGGAATGAAAAATGTATACACATACATATACGTCCTATACTGTAATTGTATATGTAGGTACGGGTCTTCTATACACCACAGAATATCTACATTCTCAACAAGAAACACGAATCTGTTCTCTTTTCTTCTTCTTCTTCTTTTTTCTTTCTTTAATATTTCTTCTTTTTTTTCTTCTTTTTTTTTTCTACAGTGCCCATTTTTGCCGCTCGTATTAAAATTCTAATCGTCGATGATTATAATGTAAAATGTACGAAGCTGCAAGGTAAAAAAATTACGGGATACGGGGAGTTGACTTACGATCGGACGTAGTCATCACATAATAATGAAACACATATAATGGATATGCAGCGAGCGGTAATGTTATCATAATATTAATGGACGTCTATCCATTAGCGGCCATGTTTACCACTAACGTAAGGAGCGATAACTGTTATTACACTTATAAATTAGATATGGAGTTTTTTTCCATCCTTTACTTTGCCTTCTTCAAGCCCCTTCTCCTGCTTTTCAGCCACCATCATCCATACACCTACACTCGATTTCGAACGCATTTACACACATATGAATACGCTTCTTGAGCATGCATATAGGTATATGTGCAGTCTTCAAACATATCGATTTTTTTCTTCATTGTCGGGTACATACAAATGTTCGATGATAAGGATTTGAACATTTTTCATCAGGTACACTCCCTACATTTGACATTGGGCAGACTGGACAGTAGGATGACCACAGTATGACCGGTAATCTGCCCATCACAAATTGTAGACTTTTTTTTCTTTTTTCACAATTTCGTCGAGAGGTAATACCATTTAATAATTTTAATAACAAACAAAAATAGAAATTTTATGATGGTGATGTGGAGGGAAGAGGGGTAGTATTAAGTTCTCCCAGAAAATTCATAGAAAACGTGGACACAATAATTTCTCCGGCCAAAGGTAACGATTGTGAAACAGTTATTCGTAGAGAGCAGTACCACTGACTGGCAGGCTTTTAGCCCACTTGTTCTGCTTATGATTCTGATATAGGTGAGACTATAGCACTCGAACCTTCTAGCTGACACTGAACACGAACAAAACCGTGAGTCGTTATCCGTGGTTCCAGCAGGAATTATAGAACGTATTTCTGCTTTTCTGGTAAGAACTACCAACCGATTACTTAGGCAGTGGTTCGTCATTTGGAGGTTTCCGTAGAGATAGACTATTCATCTATCATCCTATCTAGATAGCTCCATTTTAAGGAATGGGTGTCTATATATTCCCTGTTATCTCTTCTCATCTTTTCTCCGATCCAACATTACCACCACCAGCGCCGATAAAGATACACTATTTTCAAATGTAAAGCTTATTTTTTTCTAATAAAGGGAGTCCACACCCTCAGGAACACCCTTATCTACGTACTTGAAGCCCGTAAAGACGGTGGTAACCTTATGTATTTATTGTGAACACAAGCAATTTAATGGGTTGAAGAAAATTTTGAAAGAGAATCCTCAAAGAGGTGAATTAACAGACGACCAATTTATTGGTTTTCAGCAGCACTTTACAATACTAGAAACTTTTCTTGGTAGGCACTGTTTCTAGTTTCTAATGGAAACTTCTTTTTGATTGTCTTCTGTATCCGCTGCTGGTACAAATGCAAAAGAGAAACTTCATCACTGATCTTCCGAGTCTAGATCGGATGAAGCAAAGCTAATCAAAATGATCGCGCTGAACAGAAACTGGCTTTTGCCAACAGTCAGAGCACTAAAAATAAGCTAATCTATGCGATAAGTGCGAAAAGTTCAAAGATTCTATGACAAAGCATCAAAACTCGCGGATAAAACAACTATGAAATTTGTGACCGTGCATCCACTGTCGGCTGCGAACCACACAAATTCAACACTACCTCAGATTAGTTTTGTTTGACCGGTACATAACTTTCATACAGGCAAATAAATTACCAAACGATCGTACAGCAGCTGAACACTAAAAAGCCGACACCTAAAGCGATATTTTTCCTTCTTTTTTCTTTTTTATCAGCCATTTTTTAAGCAGACCATATTTTCGAATGATAATATAACGTAAGAAACGACGGACTCTCCATTCTTTTTCCACAGGGGGATACACTTCTATTGCTGGAATAGGTACGTATACGGAGGAAAATATTCGTAACGCGCTTGTCTTTAAACAGCAACTTGTTTTTCGAAGGCAGCCGCACTCTTCGCAGACGATAAAGAATTTATAGACTGTAGGTGAGATAGCTTCGAAGTCGGGAGATGTTGCATTATTATCGAAACCAGTTTCATTGTGTATTATTATTTCCATCTCCGTCACTCACACCTTTTTTTTCACCGCTCTTTTTTTTTTTTTTAAAGGATATGTTTTTTGTTTTTTTTTTGCTGCAGTTCTCCTCTTCTGCTCCAGCGTCTTTTCCTTATCAACCGGTTGCATCTGCGAACGTTGTTTAAATTCTGAACTTTTTTTTTTTCAGTTTCGTTTTTTTTTTTCCAATATTTTCTCTCCTCTTTTTTTGCGAAGCGTACAATTGCATTTTACGACATTGTTAATTTTTACGAGTCTGGATATTGGCTTTTTATTCCTCTTAACGTCATATTCTAACGTTCGTTAACAAAACAATCTCATTATCGCTGCGCGCCGCAGCCAGTACTCGCCTGTGGCACTTTTAACTGCTCATCGCCTTCGCCAATCGTCCACAAAGCTCAACAGGAGATGAGTTTTAGGTCGCCTTTGTTTCTCCAAACGTTCGATTTTATTTTGTGTCTTTTCTACCCCCGCAGCATTCCTCATCGACCAACTGCCGTATTCGCTAGCTTATCGTTTGTTTTCTTCTTCTTTTGATTTTTTTTTTCTTGTAGCGCGAGCTATTCACATTCAAATGATACAGGCGCGTTGAATATGTATTCTGCTATTATGTGTACTTTCATTTTGCCCCATTTTTCGTCGGTCCATAAGCCAAAGAGGGAAAGTTTTCTTGAAAATAAATGAGAGAAGGGAGGAAAATGAAAGA
This sequence comes from Ericerus pela, assembly GCA_011428145.1. Classification (NCBI taxonomy): domain Eukaryota; kingdom Metazoa; phylum Arthropoda; class Insecta; order Hemiptera; family Coccidae; genus Ericerus; species Ericerus pela. The sequence continues at coordinate 324,739 of WOFM01000730.1, forward strand.
CATTTCTACCTTAAAATTAGACTATTTTTACGACGAGAGACTGAAATTTCTTTCGCAGGTAACTTCATTTACGAAGACAGTTTGTAATAGGCGGCAAAGTGATTCGGTGCTCAGCCTCATGCAACTCACCAGAAGTAAGTTTGTAAACATCACATTCCCGAACCAAAATGGAGATATTTACGATTTGATCCAAATTGATGCTCTCCAGTAGTTGAATCAGCAAATTAAGTGGACATCAACTGACTGAGCTCCGGATCAAAAGAACCCAGACAAGGCCACAAATATAAAACAATACATATATGGTACAGGCCTTTATCCTTATACTAGTTGTCAACCCTGTATTTGCCAGGCTGTGAAAAAATGATGACTAAATCGCAATTTGAGAAATCGAGAATTTATGATTATCAGCACATTCCAACAGTCAATAAACTTTCCAGGAAATCTTGTCAGTAAGAACGTATTCGGTTAGAAGAGAGAAGAAAAAATTTCTAACTGTCACCCATCCAAGTGACAGCGAAAAAAATGCTGCTTTAAAAAGTGTTTTCGGCTCATTTCTTCTCACTCTTTTACATTTTTAGAATTTTGGAAACAACGTATCTAGATGTGACACTGATGCACCCTCATACCAATTTTAACCCTTCTAATTTAGTGGGTAGTATGAAAAATAAATGCGGATGGAAATCCGGACTTTTTGAATTTTGTATAGTAATAGGTTCATAAAAAATGTGTTCTCCAGAGTATCTAGATAAAATTGGATTTGTTGTAACTATTTAAAGTAACACTGGCTGGCTGGGTTTATCTCCTTAAATGAGCTCTCAATCATAATAGGAAAAATCCATGTTGGAAGACAAATGTTCACCGTATCCCGATTAACCAGTGATGTTCTCAACATTTTATTTGGACGTGTACTAAATTGTTGAGTCCTGACCATTACCTGAGTATTTTATATTTTTCTTAAGTTTAATATGAGAAGGGAAGGCATCATGGATAACAAATAAAATTAAAATTATCTTTTTTTATTATTATTTTTTCTACAAAATAATAAAAAATCAATAAATTAATTTGATCATATTTTTAATAATTTTTGGTTTTTGCAAATTGGTTGAGAATATACGGCGTATATGTAGTATACCTTAAGAGTACATTCTGCAATCAACCCTCTCCCTCCTTGGAAATATTAAAAAACCTAAAGAGGCTAGATGTTAGGTAAAGATGGCCTCGACACCAAAACGATGTAGGTACCTATAAAAACAAGAATAAATGAGTTGATTACTCATTCACTATCTCCTAGACTGGAAACCAAGCCAAAAGCAATCCGAAATCACATTGTCTTTCCAAATCTTGGGCTCGATTCTTCACACCTTTCCTAAGGGGATTCCGTTTTCCAAATTACACCTCCTCGACAAGCTTCACTTCCAAGCCTTCTACTACCTTCTTCGATCCTAGATTAAGCAATTTTTCACTTGCAGTAGTTTACCCGATTTTACGTTACACTTTTTGTGACACTCTTTACCGATAAGCCAGCAGCGATCCAAGGGGGTTAAATGGGCTACATCCCCTCAAAGGGTACCAACATACACTAAAACAAAATATTTCTAGGGATTAGAAAAGTATTGGTAGTGACTGACGGGTAAATTTGGGATTTAGCTCCTCCTCTTCTTCAACTCACACAATGTATCCGCCAATGGAATAAGCTATCCTATAAAAAAACATTTTAAGAATCGCAAAAATAGTCCGAAAGACATCAGGAAAATGACACCCAACGATTCTCGAAGAATCAGTTTTTTCATTCAACTTTCAATGAGAACTTGAACAAAAAAAAATTCCATTGTTAGAAGTTGAACGTCTAATTATAAATCGCGTAAAAACAAATCTCGTGGAGAAGCTTCGAATTCACGTGGGCAGTTTCCCTATAACTGAAACCAAGAAGGTAGGGACTTATTATTATTTTCTATGCGTCAATCACATCTGCGGAGAATTGTTTAAAAAATTTCAAGAATTTTATTAAAGAATTTTTCTTAACTACCCTAACAAAATTCTGGATGCGCAACAACTTCAATGTATTCACAGCCAAAACGAGAAAAAAACCTAGTAATTTTATTCATAAATGTCAACTACAAACCACTTTTTTGACTAACTAGAATATCATTTCGTTACCTAAAAACATTAGACGTAGTTTTTTTTTTTTTTTTTTGAGTAATTAACTTTGAGTTTTCCATCCCATCTTGCCACCAGCACGTATAACGGTAACTTTTCTATTACACCATCTCATCGATTACGAACAACATGCAACACTTTGACAAGAGTCTGCCATTAAAAAGTTGGCAGCATTTGTGGTCTACCGGCCTAAGGTTTAACGGCAATAATTGCATTAAATAGTATACTAAGATTATAACTGTCAATATGGCTAGAGGAAGAGTAAAAAAAATTGGATGAAAAAAAATACGAACATTGATTAGTCATAAATTAGAAAAGAGAAAAAAAATTTCAGCAAAAATGCGTAGGTCGTTGTAATTATTTGTGATTTCGAGCCAGGAACAACCACTAATCGCCTAAAAATCGTATTTTAAACGTTTTGTATCTCATAAAAAGTGTTTTGGATGTACAGGTCACATTGGGGGAAAAAACCTTTAATTACCTTTTCTCTCTTTCATTCTCCCACCCCAAATTCTTTTTTATTCTTCAACTAGTGCTAATGTTTAGGAGAATCATTTAGACTTTATTGTCTGTGAACTTACAACATATCATTTCGTCTGTGTCCAATTCTCGGGCACGTTCTTTATCTTTCTCCAATTATTTTTCATTACTCGTCTAGCTTAGACTAACTACTGGGCAATGCAGCTAATAACAGCGTCGGGATAAATGCCAGATTTCGTAACCATTATCTCTCGCTTTGTCTATCTAAACTGTCTCTTCATCTTATGGCCTCTGTATGCTCCCGAAAAACTATAATTTTTATTGTTATTATAACTACATAACTCATACACTTGCGCTGAAAATACAAAGAAATAAAAATACAGAAGAAAGAAACACACGGAAGTGAACTTAAGAACTGTGCTTAACAACGTTTTATGAACCGAATATTTGAGTTTTTTTTTTTTTCATTCTTCCATCATCATGTGAGTACCTACTCCAGACTTTCCTTCTACCACAAAAGGATTAGTAAAAACTGTAAAATTTCGTATTCTGCTCAGAACAATGGAGAGATGGGACGAAGAGGGAATGAATTAAAATAATTTTTTCAATAACAGAACTGTTGTAACTGAAGCTTCAGCTAACTCTAAAAGCTCAGATGAAAAACTTTAAACTTCGAACAACAAATATAGAAAAAATTTGGCTAAGATGCAAGAATTTTCAAACGTATTAACGTTAGCTCTTTATGCTATAAAGTTCAGAATATCAATTCAACAATTTACGACAGACAACACTGTACCTTAAGAAAGTGAGGAGTAAGGTTTTCTTTTGATTTGATGTCAACGCCGGTTTTCGCATACACGGGCAGCAAGTGGACAAAAGATGTAACAGATTTGATCGAATTAAAAAATCAGTGACAATGACAGCAGAAAAATCAGGGATTTAAAAAGCAATAACACTGGTAAATTATTCCCTCATCCTGGCCAACAGGTCCTTTTCAACTGTTTTTTCTATAAGGGCACTTACTTTCACCTAACTGCTTCCATGGTTCGTGTGATGTTGCTTCCCTTCGTGTACGTTGTTTTCCGAACCGTTCTGAACTCATTGATGACTTCTCTTCAGCCCAATTCGAAAATATGCTTCGATATTTTCAATTATTTGACCCTCTTTCTTGAAAATATCACATTATTTGATTACAAACCATCGCAAAACTGGTCCCAAACCAAAAAAATAAAAAAGTAAGGGGGATAACTTAAGTGGCGTGTTCAGAGAAGCTTTCCTGTTTTCTGCAGAAAGAATATCATTTTATTTGAATAAGTTATAGCAGTTCAAACAGTTAGCGCATATGTTCTCTTGATTTCCGGAGGGAAAATACATTTTCAAGTCTGCTGTTCGAGGAAAAATCGGAATAATAGTAAATATTGATTATTGAACAAAATTTATTCCAGATTTTTTTTTTTTCCAAATTTTTTCCATTTTATGAGAAAAAATAGCAATGCCTTTGTCAACGGAATCGAAAAATGCGAAAAACTGAGTTCTGAAGCGAAAAAATTACACAATACTGCGAGATGGCGGATCAATCTTCCTTACTACAAATATTCGTGGCATTAACATTAATTAACCTAATACTGATTACATAATTTTTCATCGCTGACAAGCAGCAAAACAAAAAAAAAACAAAAAAACCTGCCATATTACCTATTCATTTATACAAATTCGCGAGTAATTTTATTTCACTTTTCGCTCAATTTACCCGCCACTCAGAATGAAACAAAAAATAGAAAAATTAACGTCGAAATCGTGGAATACTTAATGAGTTAGTGGCCGGCTAAAAAATTAAAAATACAGTTATTAACACAACCGTTCCACAATTAGTGCACACAAAAAAGTAAGAAAAAAATGCTGAAAGGAGAAATTCGAAACAAGGACGTTAATATACTCGAACTTGTTGACAATATTCTCATACCCAATGGGTTTTAGAAAGCGCATAATAAACACTTCTCATCAAGTTAGATGATAGAAGAGGGGAAAAGGAAAATATAGACATCGAAATATTCAATTCCCAAAATTTACATTTTGAAACTGCAACTCGAGTCATCATATTCGTCAGAAGCTACCCTGGCACCATTCTAGGAGACTAGTAATTCTTATGGGTACTTGTTTCACGATGTTTCGATCGGCATGCATTTCAAACGATTGCTTGCGTACAGGTTAGGTAAGCTACCAACAACAACTTGACACCGGTACACAATGGCACTACAGTAGGCCAATTTATCGTACACAAAGGTAAAATAAAAAATTGACGTTTAACACGTTCACACGTTGTTGGAATTAGCATAACTCGGCGTTGAAGCGAAAGAAGTCCATCAGAAGCAGCAGTAGAATGGTTAGTCATACATATATCTATCCATCTTCTTCAAATAGGGACTAAGGAACGTTGTGAAAAGTCATGGTAAACCGGTAATATCGACGTAGGGACGTTTACGTGTGCTGCACTTTATCATCTTTATCATCGAATAAAACAAATATTTGGACGTGGAAAACAAAACAAAAAAGGAAAAAAAAAGCAACGATAAAACGGTAGACCTCATAATAATTATTATTATCGTACGTATAGAAGTAATTAACAATTTGATAGAAAATTTAGTTGTCAATCACCGAACAGGCTGGGTAGAAACGTCATAGCTATTCGTTAGGTACTCGATTATTACATCCTGTAGCCTGTCGGAATTTCAGTAGGAATCCATTGTAATTTTCAAACTTGTTTCCAAAATTTTGGAAGGCAAAAACGTTCCAAAGAAACAAAACACTGCTTTAATCTACTATCTGTATCTAGGCTTTAAAGCTCCTTAACAGTAGGCCTACTCATAAATAACTCGGGAAGAAAATTTCAAAGATCCAGCATCGATAAATGAAAGAAATAGAAATGAATGTTTCAGCACAGCTAAACACTGATGCTCAGCTAAAAACAAATTGTGAAGGGATGAGGGCAAAATAATGAAGTAAAACCAACGGTGAACGCACGAATAAAAGGATAACCGGCGATAATCCCCACGAAATTTGCGCAGGACGCAGGATTTTGGGATTTTTTCCAGCAAAACAGCATTTCTTCTTCCGGAATTACGTCGCTGAAATGCCAATTTAATGGGGAAAAATGACAAAAAAAAATAGTTGATCAATCCAAAGAGAAGAAAAGGAGAGGGGGGGGGAAATACGAAGAACCCGCACAGTGTTGAAGAAAACTTGGCACGCGTGACGCATAACGAAGCGTATCGAAAGCAAGAGCCGAATGGCTACTCCAGCTCCATAGATAATCTGTATCGCCAGGATTATCGTATTTCCATTTTCTTCTTGTTCTGTTTCTTTCTTTTCTTTTCTTTTTTTTTATTTTATTTTTCGTCTTCTTCTGATTTTTTGTCCGGTTTTTTCCTCCCAACCAAACATTTGCTCCGTTTTCGTCGAGCCGAAGACACGCAGCCGGTGACCCACAGTCGCGGTGCGCACGCTCTCCATGACTACAACGAAATAAGTCGAATTTGGGGGACGAAAGGAGATGGCGCAAACGCATTTTTAACGGATTCGAAGAGTCTCGAAAGGATCTATAACTAGAGAACGGAGCTATCCGTTATACTCTACGACTATGTAGTACTGGACCATTAAAAAACAATGATTTCTGGTTAGACATGCAGGCGCTAAATAAGCAACCACTGCGAACCACTTGACGTACTTTAAACTACGTTCATGTACGGTATCCTTGTAAATTTAAGAGATGATCTAATCAAATGTATTCTAAATTGGTGAACTCAAGCAAAACGTCGAAAATACGCACCAAGTACACTTGGGTTTTCAACTTCGATGCCGTTATGTTTTCACATTACAACGTACACTGGGCTTACGGAGCTTTACTAGTCCAGTACTATACCGTCAAAGGCTGTACCTTATTGCAATATGCGCCACGAGTAAACACATAATGCTGTAGAAAGTCGAGTAACAGTTCGGCACAAAAGACTTAAATATGATCCCAACTTTGACTCGATGACCACTTATTTATACATTCGGCTATGTTCTACTCTACCCAAATCTTTTTCGTCATCCGATTCCTTTGCAGTAGAAAGTTAAAGGGACGTTATCGGAAAATACCAAACCTTCATTCCTCAAGTAAATAACACAGTTTCTATAATGATCGAGTTCGAACGAATCTTCCCCCTCTGTTAATGGCACTCCCCCATCGACGAGTATTTAACACCTTCCGTAAAAGTAGTAAAATAAAAATAAAAAGGATCTATATTTCTATATTATTCAACGTTTCCCTATCAGATATCATCAGGTACAATGTCCAGCTGCGAACAATTCGGCAATTTACATTATGATAACGTTCTGACAGTAATAAAAGAAAAACTGAATAACACTCGCTAGAGTTTCGACGATTCGCAACGTTTTTCTTCAACGAGACAAATTTTAAATTAGTAAATACGCATGTAGATCGATAATTGGCCGTGAAAACGTGTATGAAAGAAGAAAAGAAAACAGTTAAAGGCGAAAAATAACGAGTTCCATGTTTCACGTACGTTGCAAATTTTCAGAGGCAGTCAAGCGATTAAGAATACGTGTCAGACCTTTATGAATTTCATACCGATTGCATAGATAGTTCAGTTGAGGTCCTTTCTTTGATCTTCCCTTTCTTCCCTTTGCTTTAGGACATTTGTAACGAAGCAAACCAAATTAAAAGAATTTAAAATGTCATTAGCGGTCATTAAGGCAACGGCAAGTATCAAAAGTTCAATGCTGAAAATTAATTAGATAATAAAAAACCTGGCAATTGTTTTTGAACAAGTTAACAGCGTAGTTAACGTACAGTACCTAATTAACCAACATAAAATCAAGATTCTTCCTTCTCAAATGAAGACGATGACTAATTTACAAAATTAAAGTTCAATTCAACAATCAATAATAATAAAAATCTAATACGCTAGGCTGAAACAAACATCGAGATATGACGGTGCAAAACTAATACGATCTGGTCTTCATTTGAATTCTCACCATTCGCTAGCAGTCTGCGACTGAATTAATGACTGACACTGGTAAATTTCTAAACATAAAAATTCGAGAAATCAAGGGTAATAGACTAGTGGTATCTTCTACAAGTACGCTCGAGTCCTCGGAAAGCCTGTTAGCCCACAACTTTCATAACTTTATTTCATAAAATGGATAATGTTCACTGTAAAAATTCATTCTTTCAATTTCTGCATACCACAAAAACCATTGTCCCCATTCCTCAACAGGGCCAAATAATCAAAAGATATGCTTCACCATCGATCACGTTCTTACAACAATGAGGGTGCCTAAATTATTATATTTTAAGCATGTACACTCTGATGAGGTATGAAATAGGGTAATGTTTCAATTTAATTTTACAAAGGTCATCCAAAAAGACAGAAATCACACTGTCAATGCGTCGCTGCGTGGTCTGGCTTGACTGCATTAGCCCTGTAATATAAGGGTTTGAAATGGAATTAACAGACACAAAAAGCTTTATGCCCGAAATATAGCGTAGGTGAGCTCCTGAATGAGTGATAAAAATGCTCCGCCCCAATATCGGCTATATCCTGCGTTTCTACCAAGCAAAAGTTTTAATTTTTTTTTTTTTTAATTCTCCTTAATAGCTAAGCGATATTTAATGAAAATAGTTCAGTATAAAAATAATATACATACAATTTGAAATAACAAAGTTGTCAAAATTATGACTGAGGTACGTGCAGAGACGTAGCTAAGGAGTCTCCCCCAAAAATATATTTAGAGTTGGAAAAATTGACCATATGCACGTTAAGTTGGAAAATCGTGGAATTCGATGACTTTTTTATTTTAGGAAACTTCAGAATTTCGCAGCAATTGGCCATTTTGGAGTACGAAAAATTGGCAGTTGTAAGTATACATTATATACGTTCTAAAGCGCCGCGGAGCGGCCCATTGGCTTGAACTAGCCTAGCAACACTGATCAATTCGTTAATAGGATGGAAACAATAAAACATTTATAGTTGGTGCATGCGCCTTGAATTTTGTCTGAATAATTTTCCAGGTGTACATTTATTACAATGACAAGACCGTTCAATGAAAGATGACTAGAGACAGAATGCAACCCGCAACAATTTTATGTATTTTGCATGAGTTTTTCGTACATTGTTGCCACACATTTCACTATTTCTGATAAAATGCGGGAAAACATGAAGTAAAAAAATTAAAAAGAAATTGAAATTTGGAAACCTTGTTTTAAGGCACAATAAATCATCTTTCGTTGGATGGACTATAGTTGAAAAATCAAGCCAATTGATGACATTTTTTTTTCTTTCTTTTTAGCTGTTAGAAATTTTCGTTTTTCTCTCCCCCCTAAAAAAAGGTTTCTCCATGTTTTTGGATACATGGTGTCCTCAGTGATAGAAATGCAAAATAATGAAAAAACCTGTAGTTTTATAACACATATATCTTCACTTGGTATTGCATAAAAGAAAGAACTGGCGCAAGTGAGCCGGAATATAAAATACAACAAACTGATAATGTAGAGTTGTTGGGGAGAGAGGAAGAATAATAGATATAAAATAAAATCGAACGTAAACCGAACACCATTTTACAGCAGCCAAGCGATCCAATTTCAAAGCAACAATCGCATAATTCGGCGGGTGGAGTCGAATATACAACGTTATCCGATTACGTCGGGCACATACGTTCATTTACGCACCCCGGCAATTTGATTCAAAATAAATGAATGGATGAATAAATGAATGAATAAATGAATGAACGAGAAAAAAATAAAATAATTAGCACGTTTGACTGCGTACACAGAAAAACGCCCTTTGCCATCGTGGGAAAATTGTAAAATCCGTGGCCATTATGTCGGAAAAATACCACGATTTTCTCGATACCTGTTAGTCAACCCAAGTGGCCAGATGACGATGAAATTTTTCAAAGATACTCTGGTAAACAAAGGATCACGCGATAAACACCGATTTGGCCGTTTGCATGACTTCGATGAGTGAGAATCGAAGTAAAAAAAAAGTGAAGCTTGCGAAGCTGATGGAAACGCACAAAACCAAAGGAGGACGAAGTAGGTACGTACTCGTAGGCGCTCTATACTCAGTTTACACACGGATGGCAAAGTGAAACACACATACACACACATCAAAACAATATACAGTATATACTTTTCAATATACATACTGAACTCGTAGCTTCGTTCTCTCTTACATAATAAGTAATCAGCGTTTATCATGCGAATTCTTCAGATTTCGTGTTTCGGTCAAAAAGGCTGCCGACTAACGCTCCATAGTGCTACAGCGTCCGTACATGGATACCACCTTTTTTTTCTCCCCTCTTTCTTTTCTCCAAATACAAAACACGTTTCTCATATATTATTTCATAATCATGTTATGTTAAGTTAATGAATAATTTCAAGCCTGATATGAAGAGCCGAGTTCGATAGGCGCACCTCTGGATCTCCACTCTGGCATGAAAAAAAAAAAATTTTTGTCAGGGCGCTCCCTTCAAACTCAACTTTTTGTCCACCTCTCTGTTCTTACTGCGCTGAATATCTACTACAGCCCTCCATCACTATTTAAAGGCTCTCAACTTCACTTCCAATTTCTCATGCATTCAAAAAATATTCCCATTCCGCTTCTTTCAACATAAAAATAGTAACTGACGATTTTTATCATCCAAACTACCCTTTCATTCACACGTGTTAGTTGGTTTCCTCCTCCCACAATCACTAATAATTCTTTCTAAAATTTTCTTCCACAAAGCATTTATTTTCAATTCCTCATTCAATCAAAATTTAGAAACATTCTTAACACAGATTATATTTCCTCCAACTTCCCAATTCCCAAAAAATCTTCACAGATTTTTTCTTGGAAAGGGGGGATTGAATCACATTTTATAATATTCACAAATTTTTATGGGAGTGGTTAACTATTTTATGCATGTTTAATAGATGTAAAATTTTAAAAACGGAATAATTGTGCTTTAAATTAACCTTCTTTTTTGGCGTTGGAAGAGATTATACGCCAAATCGCCCACTTACAACCGGCCTTGGTAGTAACAGAAAAATAGCCTGTGAGTTATTGGGTGGTACGTAAAGTTTCTTCAAGAAAATAAGAGGTATATCCAAAAAAAAAAGTTTGTTACCCCTGACCTACATCATCGATCATCAATCTTTATAACAGAAGCTTATGTCTTCATACTTGATCATTGACCTTCAATTCAGTTTCTACACCACATGTGTCACTTCTTCACGAAATCATTCTCTTTTCTAAATTCCAAACTGTTTTTCTTGATCTCCTCATTCATTTATCAAATATCCTTTTCAATGGAACCCTTCGCTCACTTCTATCCTTCTGAAAGTCGATTCCGAGGCGAAGAATTCTGGCTACACTAAAACTTTAATTTTTTTACAGATAGTGTCATACTTTTCAAAAAAATCCATTGCTCAAAATAGTCTTCCGAGTGGTCCTCAAATCCTCAGTAATTATAAGAAACCTTACCTTCCTGACTCTCGAAAGTTCATCCTTATTCAGCTTCATACAAACGAAAAATAAGAGGGAAGGCGAATGCAAGATAACAAGCAGATGATTAAGACCACATCAATTTCATGGTCAGCTGACATAAAAGACCAGAAAAAGACAAATGTGCTCATACAAATATGTGAAAATCAAAGCCTTAACGGAGGACTAAACCAGTGGCTCACTGATCGAGGTCAGGTAAACTAATGAATCAAACGATGCGATTATCGCGATAATCTCAATGCTGTTTCACGTATTTATCGAATCGCGACTCTCACCAAGATTTAGTTGCCAGTTTCAAGTGAAAAGGGCGTAAGAAGAGGCTTTCCACAGCTCAAATAATGCGCATATCATAAACGCAAAGACAAGGTGAATCGTTTGAGGCAAACCAAAAATTCATCTTAAAATTAGGCTATGTGTAAAGTTCACAGTTCACCTCCTCATTTCAGCTTCACATTCTGCTACGTCGCATGTACATTATCACTACTACAACCTTCTCTATTTCTTTTGACGTCCATCTAAAGGCATCGCTAGTGGCCGAATTTAACGACTAGGCAAACAATGAACACACGGACCGGGTGCATTATATGTATCACAAATATACCAACGTACCTATATGAATACTAACCTAGTTCACGGTTTAATATCGTACGTCTATAGTGCTCCATATATCGAATATGCCTTCGGGTATTGGCCGAAAGTGAAGAAACAAAAATAGGTACGTCTACCAGGCACATCAGATTCGCCCGCAATTGGTAATGAAAAATTGGCGCGATCGAGATGACGATATTTTTGCTGGAGAATTAGCCGTGAACGATGTCCATCCAAATACACGCATCACACAAACGCCTCTAATACGGTGAAACGAATATGTATAACGGACATGCGAACCTACAGATGGCTGCTGGAAACAACCGCGTCAGCGACTGAAGTGCAGCAGATTGGTTGTTGGCAGCAGCGAATAGAATTCACGGAAAATTTACCACAAAATTTGACCTCTGACCGTAGAATGATCGATTAAACAGCTAATTTGGCGAGACTTAACGCCTTCAAGCACGTGAGTGTGACGAAAAACGTGCCCATCTTCTTCTCCAACAGCCAGCTTATATTTTCATCGCGGAAAGGATAGCTCATCGTAGCGAAAATATTCTCATGGCTCATGGCTGCGATGGTTTTCGGACACGAGAAAATGCGAGAAGTAAAGGTACACTTTCAGTATCGTTCTATTCGTTCTATTGTAACAATTTCCATAAACTGGACGTCATAGTACGTGGCGATTCTCTCCTAAACGCGTCCATTACCGCACAAATTCTTATTGGTTCAATGTCATCGAATTACAGAGTTCAGCAGATCATTTATATTAAATAGGAAAGGCCTGTACCACACGTAATGATTTGTACATCTTTTTGTAAGTTGGTGAGCGAACTGTTTCAAAGAACACTAGGAAATTTTTTATGAATGCTATTCATATTGTACGAGGCCACGGGCCGAGGGCATCATTATTCTAATTCTTAATTGGCACCCTCCAGAGAACAATACAATAAAACGAGAGGAACCACAGATTTCATTCGAATTCATCAGATTATCAACGTTCAGACTAATACATACGTACATATACATAATATATATGCACATATACATATAAAATAAAATCTCAAATTTGAGATGAAAAATGTTGAATATCAGTTTTTTAAAATAGGTCTGATGCAAATACGAATAATATTTTCAAACTTTCTATCCGAGATAAAGCCGCTAAATGTCTGTCACAAGATTTCATAAGAAATCTATTATCCATAAATCAAGAATTGAAGAAAACTTTCAAGCTGTTAAATGAGTTTCATTAGCCATAGCGAAAGATTGTTCTTTTCTGTTCTTTTCGCCAAGAACAAATGACGGAAGTTAAAAAAAAAAAGAAGACGAAAATTTTAGTAGGAATTTCGAATAAAAATTTTTGATCTTGCACACGTGTTTTATTTTAAGTTGCAAAATTTTATTGTTTCAAAGCCGCTTTCTCACGAGAACGAAATTTTAAGCAACCCCAGATGTTTAGACTAATTAATGACTCTGTAGAAAAACAACATTTTTCCCACGAATTTGGATTTTTTCGAACCGAACCGGACAAAATATTAACTGAAAACTCCCTTTTTTTTTAACTGCCATATGATGATAGCATTTTTCGGTTCTTCAATTCATCCCTTGAGCTGAGACGTACAGCACAGCAACCCTCAAACTCGTTTTCTATTGTTTCAGTTTCCTTCTTAATGACCTTATGAGGACAAAAAAATTAAAAAAAAACAGTCTTCCAAAAAATGGTATAAACCGCAAATCCCACCGTGACTTTTAAAATTTCAATAAAAGCACTCCCTCTCAATAACGAAAAGATGGTGAAAAATTCCTCAGCCCGACAAGTCGAAAAATATTAAAATCAGCATAATATAACCCTTTTTCCTTTTTTTTTTCATTTTCGCGCCATCATCGACGTCGCCGTTACCGCCATCGAGTTGGTTGTCTCCCCCCAACTGAATAGGGTGGTAGGTGTTAGGGGACAGTGGGTGGCAGAGGACAGAGGGGACGGAGAAGGTAGCGGCGTTGACGTGGCGACGAGAAAGAGTGACAAAGGGGTTATGGGTAGGGGTAGGGGAGGGTTTAAAATTAACCTCAAAAGTATTTAAAGCATCCATCAACAAAACGTGTTATTCGAATGAATTTTGATTCCTGTGGCAGAGCGGAGAGCAGCGTCGTCCAACCCACAAACATTTCTAACCCATTAGAAGAGGGATTCCCTTAGCGTTGCGCTGTTTTTCTCCGCTCCTCGTCCATATTATACCAGTTTTAACATCGGTAATGAAATAAAGTTTGCCATTAGAGATAGTCTCCCTACCGTGTTCGGAATTAATAACATCAACGCTGGGTACCACACACCACCTCCACACACCACCTCGACCAACACCACTGCCGCTGCTGCTGCTCTCCGTCTCTTCGGCGCAGCACACAGCACCGTTCGCATCACCGTTCGAATAAATTTCTATTTCGTGTACCCTTCTCTCTGGGCTCACACGAGGGGTTACCAAAATATACACGAAAGTGCAATATTCTCTCGGTAAATAGGTATACGGGGAGAGAAAAAGAAAACAAAACAAACACAAACACACATACATACACACACACACACACACACATGTGCGCGCGCCCAACACTTTCTAAAGGAAAAACTAAAAAGAGTAAAAGAAAAAGAGTGAGAGTGAGAGACCAGCGAAGACAGAGAGATGGAAAAGAGAGAGAAAAAGACAAAAACCGACACGAATAATCAATTTACTCACATAGAAATTACAGCGAACGATCGCGCCTAGCGTAAAAATTACTATTCACAAGATAAAAGCGTTTTAAAAATAATTTAGAACACGACCGGAGTGTCGTCGGTTGCGGAGGAGGGCTGCGTGAAGGGGATGCACCAGGACGTCGAAGAAGAGTTAACAAATTGTGGCGTACTCGCACACGCAATTGAAAACTTACGATGACTGATGGATATCTGCGTCGTGCAATCGTGGATCGACGGCAGGTATGTGCGAGGGGGCGACGTATAGTGCAGGCTAAAACAACAACCAACAGGACACGTACCTGTAGGTCACACGAAAGATACAAATACTTGCTCCAAACGATGCACCGGCCAGTCAGCTTCAACGCCAAACCGAATGATTCTTGCCTTGGCAGACGACCCATTCCCACAGAATGCACGGTATAAACAATAGGTTGCATTACACACGGTAAGAAGAATCGCCAACTTTCATGTTCTGAGGAGTACTACTGTGAACACGCCCAGCTCACGTCGGTGGCAAAAAGTGTTTTCAGTTTTGACTTACTCGGAGCAAAAATAAGAGAGGTTCAAGCTACAACTGAACCCATTTTGTAATGAGTGGTGACATTTGGGACGGAGAAAGAGAGAAGAATTCCTACGTAGGACAAGACTGGAGGTAATGAGAAAAAAAATTTAAGAGCGAATTGGAACTACCCCTTCCCTCGAAGACATCCTGTCAACGGCCTCGTCAAAGCCCAGCGTGCTCTTTTGATACTTAATAATACAAGGGTAAATTTTTCAGGAACGTTGCTTCACTCTTCAAGAATTTTTCAAATTAGCATTTAAACAAGAAAAAGCAGAAAATACAGGTCAAATTTACTCACACACTTGAATAAACATTTGCAGTTTCCAGTCAACATACTGTAGGGAGGGACGGCATTCTCCCCTAACAAAGATAAGACTCCAACAGTTCATCAACCACAATGAAAATCGTCTCGAAATACTTTACAGTTTCAAGCTTTCAGTGTAACTACCGGGACAAAAAGCTGCGGAATTTTGTATAATTTTTGACTGATATCGTTTCAATTTCGATAGTTCAGAAAGACAATCCAATAAGAGAGAATGCAAAAAATTACCAAAAATGGTGGAGAAAACGAACAAAATAAGCGACTGTATCTAGATTGTACGAACAAAACCAAAAATTTTGCAATCAAACGGGAAAAACATCGCTATTTTTCTTGGAGGGGAGACAAGAAAAGAAAAGTACTCGGAAACTGAAGAAGAACGAACGGAATTACACAGAATTATATATTTTTCAACAGAATTACAAAGAATTATCTATTTTTCAATATTAATTCACTCATGGAAATTACAAATGTGCTAAAAACTGGTTAGGTAACCTAGATTTCACTCGTTCAAAAAATTGTTTTCTTTATTTAAACCATTTATTTTTTGCACCACACACTCGTCCAAAATCATCCTTACCTTCACAGCATTCATAATGACTGCTGTTTTAACTTACTAAGGATGTGTTTTATCTTCAGGCGAGTCTTAAAATAGTCACAAAACGAAATCAGAAAAGAGTATGAAGCCCACGAAGGCAAAAACATCGATGCTCACAATCGCAAAAAATAACATACCAATCTATGGATGGTTGAAAAACTATAACTTATAGTCCAGAAGAATTACGCCGAAAAACATGCTAAAAATTAAATAATTTCTAGCAAACGTTTTACCGCTTAAAAATGTTCGAGACTCTTCCTTGAGTGCGTCAAAAAAGTCCCAACCTTTAACCCTTCAGCTACCCTAAGCGAGCTGAACGTACATGACTGTTTTCTGTTTTTTTAATTTTACTCGGAAGTGAGACGTTCCACGAGAAAAGTATTTCAGTAAAAATGTATTTTTTATAAAATTTTCTACAAAAAAAGTTATTACAAAAATTTAAATAGCGTTAAAGATGAGGTGCTAGAGGCTTTTGAATATTGGTTATGCATGAAAACTTGAAAAAGCTATAATTCGGAAACTAACGGGCGGATTAGAGCCATCTCCAAACTTGATCAAGATACAGATCCAAAGTATGCACATGTCACATTTTTCCCCGATCTGTAAAGAATTACGCCTACTCTCATTTTCTTTTAATTTCAAATTAAACAGCGGCTATTTTGAAACTAATGGACGGATTTAACCCATTTTCGAAGTTGACCAAGAAATGAATCCAGAGTACTCACATTCTAAATTTGGTCTCGATATGTACAGAAATATTCTCACAAGTTTTTTGAATAATTTATTTTCATCCCATATACGAATGTGCCCTATAAAGCTGCAAAAATAATACAACCAATTTTTTTGGACCTCCAACACTTCATCCGTGGTGCTGAAGTAAATTTTGGTAACAGTTTATTAATAGGAAATTTTATGGAAAATATTTTTTTACTGAAATATTTTTCTCGTAAAATGGCAAAAACAGAAAACCATCACGTATGTTCAGCCCCCTGGAGATTAACTGGAAAGGTAGAGGTTGGGACACTTTTTCGCATTTTCAGAGAAGGATTCCGAAACATTTTATAGCAATAAAACCTTTTCCGGAAATTATTTCATTTTCAAAATCCTGTCATTGATAGTACACGATTATAGGTCAAACAAAGCTAAAAACAAAAATTATTTGCATACTTTTCTTCAATACACATATTTTTAAGGTAACCAGCAATTTGGATTTTTGTTAGAGAGAGCAAACTTTGATCACCCAAAAGACCGAACACAACTACTTGCTTATCGGAAAAAATTTGTCCATAAGAAAATTGTTATCTTCTTTCACTCGCTCCTAAGATATGCCTATCCAATCGCTCAGAGCCCATTCCTCCTTACCCCCTTACTTGCGTTCTACAGAGTAACTGGTTCACATATACGTGACAGTCAAATCATCATTATCGATACCTACTCCTATAAAACGAATTAAGTCTCACGATTAGAACAAATGGTAATCGTAAGGCCCTTCGCGTAAAGAGGTTCTACTACACCACCATTTAGTTTCGAGTTCACCTCAGCACGAAGCAACCACCACCAAAAACATTTTCGCAGTTCTTTCCTTTGAAATTCGAATGCCAACTATATGTCATCGTTTACCTCTTCATTAAAACGTATAAACAAGCTCATTGACATCTGGAAAGAAAAAAATTGATCGTCCACGAATTTCTCGCAGTCAGCACTAATTTCTCACACAGACCCTTCGAACAGCGTTACACGTTTTCGCCATTTTCAAACCCGGAAAAATCGTCGAAAAACAAGGGCCACAAACGACGATAACGCCCACACCGGGAACAACTTTTCAGGATTCGCAAGCAGCAAAATAATACTAGGAAAATACATGCGGGTTGAGAATTTTACCCATCATTGTTACCGCCTCGACGACGTCTGGTATTTTTTCTCCTTTTTTCCCCTTTTTTTATCTTTCTTCCTTTTCTTTCTTTCTTTTTTTTTTTTATTCATTTTCATTCCAAACTTGAAAGATAGGGGGGCGCAAGCGTGACACAGCTTTTTCCCCTGTGTCGACGCTTATGCAAATTCCAAAACATTTGATGCGCGGGCGAAGGGCTTGGCGCGAAAGCCAAATAGAAAAAAAAAAAAGAAAAAAAGGGAGCACCACAGCACACAGTGTTTGGCTGATAACAGGGTGGCATGGCACCGGTAAAATTTTCCACCCCATTGGAATTCAATGCGATTAACGCGGAATACGAAACGAGATTTTTGCCATCGAGTAAAAAAAAAAAAATAAATAAATAAATTAACAATAACTTCGACCGAAAATCACGATAATACAATTTTAAGCCAATTTTTGCAAAAATTATAGTGCGTGGGCCGGAGAACAAAAAGCGAGGGGTTGGAGGAGGAGAAAAAAAGTTAAGAGGATTTGACGAAGATAATTTCGTGCAATGGCGTGACTCGGTTTCACTTTGTCTGAAATAGTTTATGAGTTTTTTGTTGTTATTATTTTCCTTTTCATTTCATTTTTGTTTTTTGTAAAATACGCTGCTGCGAATGGTTTTTTAAACACTCACTCGCGAATAAGTGATAGGTGCAAATAAGTTCGAGTAAAGAAGATGGTGAAGTAGGCCAAAGTTCAAATATAAAGAAAATTATTCACTTCATCCGAATATGTAGCCCAGAGTCAAAATTAAAACTGCTCTTAGCATTGTTTAAATCAGACGATACAAACAACGATCAATTCCAAATTGAAAACAAAAAGTAGTTGTAGGTGCTTTCAGAGCGCACCAGAAACAGTTCATAAAACAGGGTAGTTATTTTACTTTCCATCAAAACGAGAGGTCTTCGAAATCAAGCAACATTATCAAGTTAGAGTCAAACATAATTTTTCATTCAATTTTTTTTTTTTTTTTTACATGCTACTGACAGATGAAAAGTCCAATACCATACCCTAGAGGCAACGAGACGCCAACTATGAACAAGACAGACCAAACTAAACCAGGACTCGACTGTGAAATACCAAGACCAAATTCGCAATCTTGCTGCGTAAAGAAATTGCAATATTCAGTGGTTAAAATTTTATCTCCCTATTTCATTATTTACAGATGTTTGTGGTAAGTCAATAGGTATTCTTGTAAATTTTGAAAGAACGTGGATAACTTACGGCAAAACGGTGGCTAACAAAACTGAGACCAAAACCATTCCACAGGGTTCGACATTAGACTACTCACTGTGTTGAAATTTCTTTGCAAAATACAGCATCTATACAAACTACACAAAAGCGTTTCAAATATTGCAACCGACTCGGTTCTTTCAGTTTTTTTAATAAAACAATTACTGAGCTGAACATAATTTGTTTTACAATGAAAATAACAGAATTATTTCTTCGGGCAATATTTTACGGGTTTATACATAAAATATTTAGAAAATATGATTTCCATAAAATTCCGAACCATCTCAACTCGTCAGCTTCAGAGATGGGTAAAATACCCTCCAATTTCAATCGTTAAATTTGACGAATACCATATCAGCTACTTCCCTTTTTTGGTTTTTCAAATTTAATGATGTACTTTCGATCACAAAATTTCAGGGTCAACAAACGATCATTAACCTATTTTGCCGAATCCACCGATTTATTTGAAATTAAAATTTTCAATTATATATAGATACTGCCTAAAGTCTGTTCAAGTCTCGTCTCCCAACTGGTTGAGATATTGTGACAGGCCTACACCAAATCACGAAGGTATTACCGTTAGTTTCACAAATACACTAATATATTACTACAAATTTGGAGAAAAATATGTAATTTCTAACTTTTTCAATTCTTTGTTTAGCAAGTGCAGATTTAAAGAACAACCAGTTTTGTTTTGTATTATTCTATAAAATATATTCAATTTTTTCGCATTCTGGAAGTTCTTCGATGGTTCTGAGTTTTTTGCATATTTGATGTGAATTTACTCAGTCTGCATAGAAAACACGAATATATTTACCCTTCTCATACATGCATTGTATTAGCCAACTATCTTCCTTTCCAGGACTCATCCCATGCTCAGAACTTCGCTACCTGGATAATTCGCCATATTTTTCTCTTTTTTTTATGTACGCCTTCTTTGGTTATTATTTATTTTTCTTTTCGCGTTTTCCCTTCTTCAACATTTTTCAATTCTATGGTTTAACAATATTTTGTGAAGAATGCATGAAATAGAGAAATATTCCCACTGACAGGTAACGACGACTTGTGCACGTTGCCTAATATGCACATCGTTGTACGTGTAGGGCTTCTCAAATTTTTTTTTTTTTGAATTTCATTATATTTTATTCCAGATAGAAGTGTACGAATTCATTCGCTCGGGCGCATTTTAGAATGTCAAGATAAACATACATTGTAATTCGACCAAATAGCGGATTGAGCCGCGAAGTTGCATTATATGGCGAATGAGATTGCATATTAACTACCCAATTAACGCACTGAGTCTTCTTGGCAGATGCGCATATTGTGAACCGAAAACTTTGTAGTCGTACAGAATTTTCCATACAATGGATGGTTTCGAAAATAAATCTCAAAAACGAATTTGCGTCCAAATAACTGCGCGTGTATTTCCACTAACGGTATGCCAATAGCATTTGGCGCAAGTAGACAACCGTTTTGGATTTACTCTTAATACAGGCATTAACCTTATGGGAAATTGGTCGTCTAGGTTATAATTATTGTGTACATGTCTAGCAGGAAATCCTCGATGTCACCACTGGTGTGACAAAAATTTCCAAAATTTTTTCATGCGCCCGCAGCTGTGCTAATACAGTTACAGATGTTTTAAAAATTGCTTGAAAATGCATTGCAGAAATTGTTTCTTTCAAGGAAAAAAACAAAGATTCATTCAGTGTCACTACTCTAGGCCTCTAGGGTTACCGTAACACAAATCAAAATTTTTGATCTTGTAATTCCAACTTCCCTATTCCCTAACCTCAGCCTCCTTCTTCCAAATTTAATATAATTAAAATAACTTTTTAGAAAAAAAAAAAGAAAGAGAAACCAAAAATTTCAATATTTTTCAAATTTGAAAACATAACTTTGGGGGAATTTCTACCTTCCCCCGTGGATTCGCGCCAGCCACGACCTCAGAAATAGTGATTTTAGGAGCAGAGTCAGAAAATAGCAATAAGTAGTTTCTATTCTGAATGGCATTTCTTACTAAATAATCGGTATTGATTTCCAAACACTTGATAATTGCTGCTCAGTAACGATATACTTAAGCTACTAATGATCAAATCTTTGCACTTCATACAGTTATTTTAAGACCGGTTTATAGTTATCTTTTAGCGAGGGCAACTAATATTTTGCGTCCAGAAAAAATTTGTTTTTGAACGGTCACATAATGAAGCGATTGCGAAGAACCGACTGAGAATTTGGCAGAGGTCACAAATTTTAAATTTCGATTTTAATCCAGCTGCAGCGAAGGAAGGAATGTGAAACTGAATACTTATGGATTGCTGTCAACGGTTGTGATAGACCCAAGGCGTTGAACCAGCGTTACAAATCGCAAAAAATACTAATACGCCACATTACGCTGAAACACGATACAGCAGCCAGTCCGCTACAGATGACGCAAATCGAGTACCTGCGTACAGACACTCGAGAGTCTCCAGTCTCCACACATTGCTGGGGAAAAAGAAGAAAGAAAAAAAAGGTACACACGCACGTAAATTGTTATATTTTACACTGATTTTAAGGAAAAAGAACGAGGGAAAAAAGCGGAAAACATTTCATCCTATATATTGTGTACCATATATATATATATATATATATATACCTTTCACGGTACCTCTATACATTGTACATGTGTGGTCGTCGAAAGTACCGTAAGTTATAGCAGATACCTATATACCATCGTACAACAAGCGGAAAAAAATTTAAAAAAAAATGTGAGAATTAACTCACGGCAACAACAACTCCAACATGGCGGATGAGGTCTGGTCACATACACGTGTGGAAATCTCGGGAAATCCGGGCTAAATTAAAAAGAAAGAGCGAGTACGTGATGAAGAGAAACCGGGGAGTGTGTGAAAATGGCCAAGTAAAAAGGAAAGAGATTATGAAATTATTACGAAAAAAAAAAAAAAAAAAAAAAAAAAAAAAACAAAAAAGGGCACGAAGACAATGACAAGAAAAAAAATGAAGAAATATCGAGCCAACGGTGGTTAATTTAGCCTAGCCTACATTTCTTATAGCTGAACTTCCGAAGCAATTTGGTCACCTCCGATGAATCGAAAGAGAAGGCTTTCAGTACGTGTGGCTGGCGAGAAGAAAAAGGAGGAGAAAAAAGCTCCACAAAAATTACCAACGTGTGCCTGCCCCGTAACAAACATTCACGCCACTGGATGATGACAAAAGTGAGCACTGTCGAAAGGGAAACCCTCCTTTCACATAAATGACTTACACATGTAACACGTTTAACACCGAAGTTCGAGATTCCACATGAAGTAGCAAAGTCCATAGAAAAGAATCACAACGGCCAAACACGGAGAGAAGAGAGACGAAGGTGCGAGGGTTAAGAAAAAAGGGGTGAAATTACGAGATTTAAACGTCGAGGGATATTATTGTTGGGTTGAAGAAGTATCAATAATGCTTATATTATCGTGGCTGACCAGTTAGCAGCCGACGACGCCGGTATACGTATATACATATATTTTGGAGGTTGAAAATCCGTCTGCAGTTGATCCAAATACGCTGCTATATACAGACAATATTTTGAAAAAGGACGTAGGACCAGCCTCTTCAAGTGGGTTTTTTTTCGCTGTCTTTTTTCTCTTCTTTTCTCAATGCCTACCTACCTCCCTCTCTTATCTCCCAATACTCTCGCAGCACTCGCTTTTCAAGTGACGCTAAGTACTCTTCAAAATCGTGGTACTGTAAAACTTGTTGTAAAAGAGGCGCCAGTACGTATAACCTATCGTGTGTGTAATCACTTTTTTTCTCAACATATTATATATGCCTATACATTTATCATCCCGGCGTATTTACCTTAACGATGTTGATTTTCTTTTTTTTTCTTTTTTTTTCTTTTTTTTTTTTTAAATATTTTTTGGTCGAATTCGAGTATACAGAAGCAGTTTAAGGTTGATCGTTAGTCGTGTGAAGCGTAGGCGCCGGATGATGAAATATGCGACAGCGATTTGACTCACATCGAGTAAATATAGGCCTACCTCTCTCAAAATTGATTAGAGAAGAAACTGATAACATCGAAGCGCCTTTACGTAGATGATAGGTATGATTTCGAAAGAATTCGTGAAAAAGTTACACGAGGAAATATGAAATTATTCATAGAACGCGTATTTTTATTCATTTACACAGCACTCGACAAAATATTTTTTGTTTTTAAGTACGTTTTCTATCGAAAATTTACTTATTAATCTTGGTACCATGAAATGATATAGTGGTGGGGATAGATACGTTTTTCGTTTCATAACTTAAAGAAAATTTTCGCACTAATAACTCAAATTCATATTTATGCGTAAAAGCCAATTTCTTGTTACCACGGTACAGGTCACAATTTTTATCCGAAATTCGGAACGAATATTAATACAAAGCAAGGACCTGACCTGTTGATTTTGTTACGGATCGGCCGGACGGTACTTCCAGTATGGCTATTTTCGTTTTTGTTTTGGCTATAAAATTTTTAACTTTCGACAATATCTACGAAATTTGTAACAAATATTACAACTTATAATAAATTTTGGTACGGATCGATCGCATGGTACTTCTGGTAACACTATTTTCGTTTTTATTTCGCCTATAAAATGCCTCATTTTGGACCAATAGGAACATAATTCGCAATAAACAATATTTATTACGATCTATCAATAACTTTTTTTTTTTTTGAAAACCTACTTTTTCTAACGAAGCTGTTACTACTGCGTTAGAATTTTTTAACTTCAATTCTTCGAAAATCTGACAACACCCGACGGTCTAACGATGTGCACATCATTACAGAAAAACATAAATAGGTCCTAACGGGTATTTTTCCCGGAGAGGTACCTATATAGGGAGATGAAATTTTTTGAAAAATTGGCCTGCACTGTTCAACGAACGGGAAGATGTCAGCAAAATAAAATTTCGAAAGGGAACCCAGTACACTATTTCCGTTTCTCGCAAAAAGTCACCAACATCTTTTGCACGCCCTTGCCCACTCATTACGCGTTATTTTTCTTCACAATAATTCGCTTTTTGTTTACCCTCAAGGGCGTCTTTACAAACGACAACGTCGTAGAAAATATTAAATTCATCCATAACGTTTACGGTGAATTATACGAAAAAAAGGAAAAAACCTTCTGTATTCTTGTGATAACAATGAAGATTTAGAAAAAATAAAGAGAAAAAAATAGGTTTTTTGAGGGTTTCTCGCTATTTGTTTAAAAAAGATTGCTAGAATCTAACTCTCTTGGATCATTCTATATAATAATATATGAAACTAATCTACGCTTGCGTTCGTTCTTGAAGCAGTCGGGGCTGAAAAACTCATTTCGCGTTTTACGCTAATCGGGAATAATACTGACGTAACCTACGTGCCTATATTAAATATTACATTATGTATAGCCCACGTATAGAAAATGGTAAACCAGTTTTGGACGAAATCCGAAACCGGACGAATATCCCAGGTACCGCAAGATGGTCAAAAGTATACAAAAGTATACCTACCATTAAAAAAAAAAAAAAAAAAAAAAACCTCAAAGGGTTTGTGCACGATAAAATTCTTACTTGGGCCACAATTCTTTTTTTTCTTTTTTTTCCCCTCATACATTCAAGCTCTTAATCCGCAAATTTCTACCTCACTCAACCTACAAAGTTACTATTTCCGCCAATCCCTCCAAAAGAAAAAAGAGAGAAATAGGGTCAGAGAAGAGTAAATATCTATTCAGTTCGTTTATATGTATACCAATAGGATGGGCAGCAGCGAAAAAATGTATTCACTGACGTGTAAAAAAAAAAAAAAACGAATACAAATAAAACCGTAAGCTTTTCTCCTCGGCGAATGGATTTGCTCGATGGGTGGTTTAAATAACAGAGCGCGGTAGGGTGCAGAATTGTGCATCAACACTCACACTGACACACACCAATACACATTTGCAACTGCATCATAATAAACGCATAATACCAGTAATGTATATCAGTCCCTCCCTTTTTTCTGCATTTTACTCTCTCTCTCTCTCTCTCTCTCTCTCTCTCTCTCTCTCTCTCTCTCTCTCTCTCATTCTTCGAATGAAAACGTATGAATGATAGAAACCTGAAAACTGCTGCTGAGAGGTTTTGTCACAACAAAACAAAAAAAAATCATCCCCCAATAAGTGCGTGAGCTTGTATTTATGCGAAGAAACTAGAATATTTAAAAAATTATTTGACTCTCCGCAACAACCAAATAACCAGTTTCAAATCACTTAATACAGATAAGATCCTCAAACTAGAAAAATAACAATTTTTTTTTGTTTTTATTTTTATTTTCGTAATACAAGCTACTGAAAAATTACAACAAAAGCTCGTCGTTATCGTTTTTTTCTCTTCTATTCAACTTAATTCATTTCAACCCTTTCTTTTCCTTTCTTTTTATTTTTTTCATTTCCAAAAATTATGAGCTTTCTTTTCTCCAGCTTGTTTAGTCACCCTCTTAAGATAAAGAAACGTGAATTACCTTCGAGGTCTTTGACATGTAAGCGATAGTCTGTTATCTGGTAATTCACTTTTTTTTTTTTTCATTCAGATGTTATACTTCCTCCCTCTCTTTTATACAGAAACGGCAATTTTTGTGTTACTTGGACTAATTAATGTTTTTTAACTTCCTACTTTTTTTTTCCATTTAATTTTCTACTCTCGTTTAAAGCTTTTGTTTATCTGACAACGATTTTTTTTCTTTCTTTACGGATTCATTACCGTTTGTAAATGGCACTGTGCGAAATTCACGATAACATTTTGGTTAGCGTGAAAAAGAAAAGAAAGAAAATATTTGAAAGGGTTTTTTTTTTTTTGGTCGTCGTCGTCGTCATCATCATCATCATCATCGTTATTCTCTATCTTAACTCTTTATGCACGCGTATTTAATTTCGTGAAGAAGAAAAAAATTCATTTCTCTAGCTGTTAGGTGGAATAAGAGAGATTGAAGAAAAAGACCCTGAGAAATTGTAAACACAAAAGATATTTTTTCTTTTTCTAAAAAATTATTTTAGCATACCTACTCGAACGAGTCGAAATTATATTAATATCGTCGTCGGTGGAATTTCGAAATCTTAATAAACGAAAAGTGGATGCTCGAAAAAGAAAGAAGAAAAAAATATTCATGAAATACTCCAGGGCATATTAAACCTATCTCTCGCTCTCGCTCTCACTCCTTCTCACTCCTTAATTCCTCATATTGAAAACTTTACTCTCTCTTTCTCCTTAATACATTTTCGTATTAAGGTTTTCACAATGAATTTACTGATAGAATCCTTTATCCACCTAACGTACCTTTCAGCAAGAGAGAAAAAAAAAAGGTACGTACAAAAGAACCACATCGTATTTTACCAATTCTACAAAAACTTCTAAACCAATCTCACTCACTCACACATACACACATAAAGGTACGTAGTCTTCCTCTCCTGTGATTGGTTGAATGAAGACGCTTTATAAATATCCATCCCTCGTATACAAGGAGCGTAGGTTTTCATAACGCTACCTTTTTTATTTGTTAAAGCTATACCACCGTAATTGTATACGTTGGAGAACCGAGTAATAAAAAGAAGCTTTTTTCCAAGGCTTTTTTTTCTTATTATTTTTTCGAAGGATATCTCCTTTCTTTTGCTCGTAACCCACACACGCAGCATCAAAAAATGGCGGAAATTTTGATTTTGATTTTGGAAACCCTTCGACAACTGTACCAACCTGTCATTTGCCAAACTTAATTTCAAACACATAAAAAAATTGAAGACACTACGGAAGGCTCGATGAAAACGAAAATAATTCTTTCCATTTGTAAACCACCCACAACAGGGTAACCAGAATCATTCGACTAAACCAGAGGTTATCGAAAAAATACTGGAGCCAAATACCTTTGGGTTCGAGTCACATGAAATCCAAACATATTTCAACGAGAGAAGTTCTTTCACGAATCAAGTGGTTTCAAAACAAACGAATGAATGGATGACGAAAGTTGCTTTTTTTGCCGACTCGAGGCATCTTAAATGATTTCGACTTTAGCAACACATAAAAAAAGACAACGAGTGGATTATTATTCACTCACTAAACTTAATTTCACGTTTTTCACTATTTCAGTACTCGTTTTCTCTATTTCTGCGCTTCTAGAAATTTTTTAGAAGAGAAAAGTCGAGTACACTAATTATGACACTGACTAGAGGGCACAAATTTTTGAAATAAATTTGAAATTTTCAGGTATAAGTTTCAAGAGTGTGTCAGTCAATGAGGGGGTTCCAGGTGTCAACTCCCCTTCAAGGTTCCAAAAAAAAACAACACTAAAACACATGTTCTAAAGCACAAAAAACACATTAAAAAATTAAATTGTTTTCTCACTTTGTAAACTCTGTCTAAAAGCGAATCATTCAAAGGGCACTGAGAAAGCTCATCAATTTATTTCCCCTTGCCCCGAAATTCATTTTTGAGGCAATATCCACACAAGAAATTTTGAAATAGGAGATAGCACTCAATAAATCGTGATTCCACCTTATCTTTCATAAACAAGGACTCAACGAACTGACATATATACTGATAAAAAATTTTATGACTTTCCAAAAAATTATCGGTTGACAGATGGCGCCGCAGCAAATCTTAAAACAAAGGCACAAAACATAAAACTGTTTTTCTAAATCTTTTTTTGTTCCATTGGCAATCTTAGGCATCATATTAGAGGCATAAAAAGAGACTGCACATACATTTTAACCTCGTTCAACTCCAAAGTTGGAAAAAAATTTTCCAACTTCCGAACATTTTTTTTTTCTCCATTTTACCACTATTCCATTCGTTTCTCTCCTATCACCATTATACCATTTGGCATTACGCCACTCAACTCTTTTACTTTATTTGTTTCAAAAAGAAAAAAATTTATAAATTTATCTCGACGACTTCATGGCAAAAAAATTCCAAAAATTTGTTTGTCTGTAAACTTAGCAGACGTATTTTATGACTTTTTTTTCCCTTCGTTCTTTCTTTAATTCGTAAATTACAAACGTTATCACACAAAGAAATGTACAAGTTCATCACTCGTGTAACGGTGATAAAGGTTAAAAAGTACAATGTGAAGTGCACAAAATGAAGTTTTAATGTGATTACGTTCAAAAAATGTTGAAATACAAGTTTTCAAAAATTTTGAAATTTTCATTTAACCAAAGATCTGCGAGATAACGTTCATGGGACCATGGTATTTAATAAAAAGGCAGTAGGCCATAGTGACTGAATGTTCCACGAATCTTCTACAATACATATCGACGAATAAGTATTTTTCAAATGAAACCTTATTCAAAATTATTTTTATACTACGTTATGAGGTGAGGAGGAGAGGAAGAAAAATGTCTTTTTCAATATCTCGAAGATTTTGAGCTACATTTCACACAATCATTCTACTTTTACGACCGCGATTGAGAGAATTTCTGAATTACCTATCGTTTCCAATGATCAAACAGCCAAACGGATTGCAAATCTCCACAAAAAGAGAAAAAAAGAAAAAAACAGGGATTTGTATAAATGAAAATTTGTGATCGAAGCTAAATTCAAAATGCTAACGGACGTGTTCTCGAACTGACTTTTAACTATAGCTTACTTGTTTGGGTCACGATAAAAAGTCAAAAAAAGTATAAACTTACCAGGATCGCTATGGTCTAGAGCTTGGGAACTAGGGGGTTGAGGTAATGGTCCGGGAGTACCACCGGAGCTTGGAGATCTGACGTCGTCATTTGCATGTCCTCCGTACGATAACGAAGAAGAAGGTGGTCTCTGTAACAGAAAGCAAAAAAAAATCGATTCGATTAAATAACGAAAGAGAGTAAAAAACCGACTAGAATCAATTTCTACGTAAATCACCCGTAAACGAAACGAATTAATAATTAATGCGGGGTAAAGAGGGCGATAGAAAGATGAAAAAAAAAAGAACATCCAAGAGGGTGGGTGTAAATTCGAAACAGAATAAAAAACACCTCGGATAAAGCGTTAAAGGTCCCCCAGGAATAGGGTAGTAGAGTGTTTTTTCGTTGTTTTTTTTTTTTCATTTCTCTCCTTCAAGAATACACTCGACAACGAAAAGTTAAATTACAAATACGTTTTTCATGAAGGTGTATGTCCCTAAACACCAAACGGAATTCTATGGCGTCGACTAGAGGAAAAGCGTGAATATTTTACGACAAAAAGAGAAAAAGAGTAAAAACGCTTCATTTCTTGAGTAAGTGATTCGAATCGTGTAACACGTTTATGGTTCGACATTTTTATTCAACCTACGAGAGAGGGCAGTAGTCAATAACCAATGTAGAAGTAGGAACACGATCCAAGTTTGAAAAGATAATGAGGTTTGTACCAAATTCAGGCCCTGGTTTAGGCAATACGATATCAAAGATAGAACTTGCTAATTATCAACAAAAATTTCCGGAACAGGCTATTTTTAGCAAGAGAAAATAGGTACCTATTCAAGTTGTGATATTGTACCACTTTCGTTACTAAATAGTATTTTATGCTTATTATTGTCACAACAAAATATACTGAAAATAAATTATAAAGCTGATCTATTAACAATGCGCATACATTGATACATATCAATCTAACGTTCTCATCAGTTCACAAACGTCAACGTATTAATGCAAACTGGTAACAAATTTTCGAAGAAACACCTGAATGAAAAGTTGAAATTCATAAGGCGATCACTAGATGGGAAAAGAACGTACAAGAAAACTTAACTGGTTTCATGGGAGACCATTCAGAATTTTTTGCGCCTATACCTACTCTGGGTTTTGAATCGTCCAAAATTGGAAGGGACAACTAAGAAAAATAATTTAAAAAAATTATAAACATAGTACGAGAAAGTTTTTCCACTGTCCTATTATCGAATTTCTTAAAGGTAAACAGGCTAATGTCTCATTAATTGTCACCGTATTAATAAGCCTCAATCGAAAACCAGTAAAACTTTGTTGAATAAGTATTATTGTAGAATGTACTAATAGTATATCTTTCCTGTAGCTATAACTGATAGCTGACTCATGGATAAAATTCTTATTGGTGCGTAATGAATATGTTGTTGATTTGTGAATTCTAAGAGGAAGGCAGGGAACGGATGTAGTGTATTAAAACAAAACCAGTAACAATTTAAATTTTAATGAAAACTCCAATTGGTCTATTCCCTCAAGTGGTTCCTCGAATGGAGATTCCTCGATTTGAATACAGAAACAAGAAGATGAATCAGACTAGGAAATTTATTTTTATTCGTAGCTGATAAATTCAAAACGCAATCATTTTACTTAGAGGAACGTCTTCTGCACAGTAAAGTTCTTTGTTCCCTAAAGGTTCAAGTTGGTACTTCAGCGCTTGTTCTCTGGAGACAATAAACTGCCTCACGTTGAACCATAGATATCAGTAACTTAGTTCGAAAATATTCTCTCTTTCACGGGAACAGAATGTGGTTTGACAACATTCTTAGAAGCAACAGACTAATTTTAGATTATTTTTTCAATGCACAGGAGGTGGTCAAAAAATTTTGTAGATCAAACCACCCCATTCCACCCCCATTTCACCGTTGATAAATATCTCCTTACACATGTAGATAAGAGAGTGGTTTGGATGATTTTCAACCAATGCGAAAGCCAGTAAACGTCCAAAAAGAGATAACTTCAAACAAACACGCATGGATAATAAATGATAGTGTAATTTACAACGGAAGATACCGTTGAAGTACACGGTATGATGAACTCAAGGATTTATCCTTTTCGACGAGGACGAAACTTTCGACTCGTTTCCCTCATGCAAAGATGCAGCATTTTGTACTCCATGAGCAATTGTGTTAGTGTAATACGGGCCTTCGTGAGTCGTTTGAATCAAAATAGTCAATTTTCTGCCAGTAATTTCAGATGTTCGCCGTAACCTGTCTGCGTTCAAAACATAATATCGACACTCTCGTGCACATCACACACGCATACACACACAGTTCGCACAGTACATCGACATTCTTCCACTTAAAAAACGCTACATCGCGCGCACGGCGGTCTCTACCATGTGCGCCATCCATCCATAATACATCGTAGCCAAATTTATTTATAGCCGTCTCAGCCAGTGCTTCCCAAGAAAAAGGGTGACTGAAGATCGGCGTACCAGCGCATTACTTCCGGTTTCGCAAATATGACCGCCACGCCGCTTCAATAGATTGCAGTCTCTCTCTTTCTTTCTCTCTCTCTCTCCGCACCGACGATACCCACTTCTAATTTCACTAATTTTATGTCGGTTCAGCTATATCTGTCGATGCTGCGGGTAAACGACCCACATTCCAGGAGAGTCGTCAATACGTCTACCACCTTCAGCAGGTAGCCATTCAGCTATCCAGTCGCACTCGGAGGTAGCCGTTAGCACAGCGCGAAGACGATGACGTCCAAATTTGAAAAGCGTGACATTTTTTTAATGAAATTGCTACTGCTCCGTTTTCTTTTGTAGTAGTCCCATATTTATTCGGCTGACCCGAACGTATTTCACATTGCGTATACATATTAATATAATACTTATAATCTCGATGATGAGCAACACATAATCGCTCCCTCAGACGCGTGCTGATGTATTGCCCAACTAATGACGTCATTCGCAGACAGAAACACGTCGATGAACGAACGCGCCTTTTACCATTTATTATACACACCAACTACTGTATACGTAGCTTACACACACACACACATACACATATATATATATATGACGTAACCGGACCCTAATTCATCATCTTATTAGCCTCATCACCGAAATGTTTTACGACGTCTTTAACGCATCGTCTATAACTATACGCCACAACAGAACCTCACTCACTTTCGGAAACGTGTACGTTGAGGTAAATGAAACGTAAACAGGTTTTAACTTACAGGAAATAAAAATTTTTTATTGGTTTTTCTCTCCTCTACCTTTATTTTATCCTTTTTTTGTGCAATGACGACCGGAGAGGGGTTGGAGGTGGGCTTTTTCAACGGCAATCGTAAATATTTGATTTTTTTTTCTCCTTCATCTCCAATACTCAACGTACATAACAACGTTACTCTTCTTTCTCTACGTTTACATTACGAGTACACATACATATATACGCCATACGCAGCATGATAATGGCGTACGCGACTGTAAAAAACGTGGAACACGACGCGATTTCATTGATAACATAATTAGGAAACGAAAATTTGGTATTAGGCTACCGAAGTAGTAATTTGTCACGTTCTCACGATTTACTGCCATACCCATGCCAGTCAACGCTTCTCCGACAACATATTGGTACTTTTTTCCTCGTTTTTCCTCTTTCTTCTCGTTTTGACCTTCGCACGCCAGTTGGTCTTGAGGATCAATGGGCGTTATGGGAAACGGTGCATCGTGAGCGAATATTGCAAATCGCGTACAGGGTGCCTCTCCCCCCGGTACTGGCACCAAGTTCATTGATAAGGATGCGCTTACGTAGCAGACCCATAAAACGAAATTACTGTGACGACTGGACGACGTAGCCCCACAAGAGCTAGTGCAGTTTGCACGAAATGGTTAGAACTTATTTTCAGCATTAACCTGGGGTATTCGCATGAGAGACTGGCTAGCACTCACGCAAAGTCGAATAGCAATCACAGCCAGAAACGCAGAACGTTTTATTTGCCACAGACGAATGACGAATGTACTTTTATTCTAAAGCTGCGGGTTGTGTACGACAAGAAGGTTTCATAGAAATTAAGTCGAGTGCAATTGATCGTGATACATTATGATTTTGAGTTTCAGCAACGAATTACTGCACGTAAAGAACCTCAAACATAAATCTCTGAAATTTTTTGCAAGTGTGCAGAGTTAAAATAGGACGAATGCATTTCCTCTGTCCCACCATTTGTTGAACAACATTACTCAATTTAAATATTCAAATATGCATTTTTCCAAAAAGGTACGGCTTGGCTGTAACTTTAACTAACAGTTTAAATTCATGGAAACTGAACACAATTAAAATTTAAAAACTTGAATCCATATTGGCATCCAGTGAGAAAATCGTCAAATAGAAAAAAGTATATTTCGCTACTCGAGCGTAAAGTGAGCTCCCCCCACTCGTTCGACGTTTGCACCACTCGTCTACGGCTCGAGCTGAAAACTCGGACTCGTTGAGGATTGCTCACTTTACGAACGCTACTTTTCCCAACACAACCGCGACGGAGTTGGTGAAGGCATCTGATTGGTTGATAGGCGCATCGAAAAATTTTTGTAGCCGGAGAAAATATTGGTTTTGCTCTTGCTATCTCATTTTTGCTCTCTCTTCTATCGAAATATTTGAACACAGGTCAGGAATTCATAATTTTACGCCTGGAAAAGAAGCGCAAAAATCACCTACATTGCGGCATATGTTGGGAAAACAATTTTTCCTCTTCGTTTAATCGATACCCCCGAAAAAATTTAAGCAATGATGGTGCCCGAGTGACAGACACTAAAAATGATATTTTCGCCCTGTCATTTATTTTCACTTAATAGTTGAACAACTCTTTTCTTCCCTCAAATTTTCACGTTCTTTGTGACTGACCATTTTCTGACAAACACTGGGTTACTGAAAGGAAAGAATCGTAAATTTCATACAAGTCTCATGTAATCCACTGATGTTCAGCTAATGTCACATTAAATTTTTGTTAAACAACCATCCGAGTACTTAGGTAATTTCTATACGGTACCTACTGAAAAATCCATAAAAATTACCAATTCTCAGCCTTATTCGCTGAAAAATAGTGCAGAATTCACTAAAAGCAACTGAACGTAAGAGCCGCATGGTAATATGGTATCAAGTCAATTGTTCCTTTCCCTCACGGACGGATTCAAAAATAAATAAATAAATCCCCAATAAAAAATTTTGCACATAATAAAAAAATATTAGTAAACAAATTCGTAATTATTTCAAGCGAATTAGGAGCAAAAACAAAGATGAAAAAGGAAAGAATTAAATGCAAAGGTTTTATTGCTGCAATATGATTAGATTAGTCCCGCAATTAAGTGGTGAAATTCCATCGCTCATACCCATTTTGCTTTCTCCTAATGGGGTAAATTATGCTACATTTTTCATTTTTTCCGATTTTTCTCAGAAAAAATGTGTGTACTGTAAAAAATAGTTCAGTGCAAAAATGTTCTCCATAAAATTTCCTTCACACAATCCCATTATTAAGATGCTATTGGTCTTCAAAAGTTATGCATTTTGTATAGCTCTACAATATAACATATTCATAATATTTTACTAAATATAATGAAAACCTCGAAAAGCCGTAATATGGAAATTACACATAATGGGCGGATTTGATTGAAATATAGATCCAAAGGATACAAATACTGAATTTTGAACCGTTTCATAAGGAAATACGCCCTCTAGTTTTTCAACAAATTTATTTATGCAATATAAAACAGCATGACTTTTGCAGGCCCATAGCATCTCAACCTTGGAATTTTATACTTACATTTTTTCATAATCAACTATAAACGGTGCGATTGGTTTGAGGAAGAAGAAAATGTATAGATGCACATGATTTTACAATGATAAGCATCAATTTAGATTATTTTCTAGAATACACAAACATTGTGTTTCAAACAAACAAGTGGGAATATGGTTTAGGACGTCACGTACTTCTCAATGCATGAACAGAGTACAGGTGATAAGAACATTTTTTGTCGAAAATTTTATGTAACTCGACTTCTTTTAGAGAAAAATCAGAAAAACTGATGAATGTCGCACATTTAACCCCTCTCCCAAAAAAGAAGCGGGCGGTGACATTTTACAAAATACTTAAGGTATTTACCCAAACATATTCCTACAATCAAAGCTTACCATTTAATTTTTTCCTTTTCGAAATAATTGCTCTTCAGGACTCCCTTCAATCAGGAGAACTAACTGAGACGACTGGTATTGTCTAATTAGTGATTTTATTATTAGTGCATAATAGTAACAGACACCTTAAACAAATACACTCTTCTCGATCGAAATAAAGTAATTATCGGCCGCTTTTTATCGAAAAATCAATCATACACCACGGTAGGCAGCCAATAACAACAAAAAAATTGAGTGGGTACAATGGAAAACAGAGTTTGCCCAATTTCAAACGCTAAGGTCTTCTTTAGAAATGAATGGATTGTAAGCAGCAACCTTGATTAGCGCGACGCATCTTTGTTTTTGCAGTTTATTAGTTTAATATTAAAGACTTGAAAACGTTGAAACAAGAGTGGTCGTTACTCTCTGGTCACTGAAAAACAGTGCGGCATTCAGCAGGCACGCAATTATTAAACACCGTGAACGAGTTAAATCAGTTAAATCTTGTAGAGACCCAGAAACTCTTCCTCAGCAAGCAATACAAAATCTACTCGCTGAACTTGCATTACAAACTCGATGAAATGAAACCAGCAGGAGCAAGAGTTCTTTCATATGAAATTCGAAACAAAACAACCTAATCAATGAGAAATTATAAAATGATTCGTAAAAAGGTATTTATAAACTGGTGGTTGGATATGGAACCCTTTCCGCGACTGATCCGTAGGTGGAGCGGTCAAAATGAGTTCCACTGCTACCGATTTCGTAGAAATTGGGTGCGCAGTTCATAGATTACGAGACGGCACACTGCATATTTATGCAGAAAAAATAAAGTGTGGTCGTTCCGTCTTGAAATCGTACGTGTGGTTGCAGAATTTCGAGTGTGGTCCATAATCATAATCGGTTTTAGTAGGGCGATAAAATCGTTCCGCCTGGCCGAGAACTCCGTTGACGTGTTTGTAGACGAAGAAGTAGTTTTCATTTTATTATCATAATAATAGGCTATGTTTTATTTCTCTCCTGGTTCTTGATGTGTGTTCGTCTACCATCAAATGCTCAATGTTGCTAATGAGATTTTTACTTCTCGTTTGTGACACGCATAAATCACTATCGAACGTCGTTTTCCATCCCCAAAAGAACTCCAACTCCTTTTCCTCCTCCTGGCTCAAGTGAAAAAATTGTCGAGTTCGGCGCCAGATCCTCGTCGATTGGGTTGTTTACTTAGAGCAAACCGATTACTAACCAAGTACGAAGAAAAAATACGGAAGCTTCGAAGAAAATATTCACACTATACCGAGTAGGTTCTTCGATGATTACACCTTATCAAGTGTAATTTTTTCTATTTTTTGTATTTATTTATTTTTTTTTTTCGTAAGTATGAGTGTGAATATGTGATTGTGATGGCATGTCTTCTGTAAACGGCATTTTGTATATTTGATTTAAGATTTGGTGGCCTCGTCGTCGGTTATCGGGCACGAAGGCGATTGTAGCGTAAAGTTTTCAACGCCAGCGACGATATAAGCTGTGTCAATAACGATAAGAACTAACTCCGGTAGAAAATTTACACCATGTGTAAATCGGTTTCGTGGCAAGGCAATTGGTAGCGCAGTCTATGAGAGATCGCAGCATGTGGATACACTCAGAAGTGCAGAAAACAGAAATTGTTTCGGGCATAAAAGTTATCAACTGAAAATGTCGCGGGTACTTACAGTTGTTGTTCAAAGGCCAATATTGGGTAACTACTTGGATTGAAAACGGGAGAGAAAAAAAGTCAGCTAAATAAAAACTACGACGATTAAAGTGGGTGGAAAGTTTTAATAGTAGGTACGGCTCTTCATGCAACATAATTCACTAGTTTTCCATTAGAAATTGGACAGATAAATCTTCGTTAATCGAGCAATTAGTCTGAATAGTATTTTTGAATCCAACAATAATAAAATATACCTACTTAACTAAATGAAAAATAAAATTTCCATAGCAGTGAAAAAAAAAAACAAAAAAAAAACAGGAACAGCCAAAAATATGTTTCTAGTTTATTGCATCTTGGAATCCAACTTACATAATCGAAAATAAAACTACGATGAGAATTATACCAAATAATTGCGCAAAAGTACCACCATCTTCGAGGTCTTTGAGTTATCTAGTAATGGAAAGAAATATATTAGCACGCTATCTTTTTGCCCTTAATAAAAAAAAGACTCAGAACTTTAAACTGTAGATAATATCTGAATACCGAAGCAAATCTCAATTTGTACGAACATTGGAAAAATCAAACCATTTATGACTTTTCTCACTTTTTCGCCCAGAGTGATTAACATTTAGTCCATTCCAGAGGTCTTCTATACGACTAAAAACTGTATTTTTTGTAACAGAGTTTGCTTACCTAGCTAACACAAATTAACCACGTAGGTATGTTCTGAAACCAGGATAGTCCACAGAAAGAGTTCTCTCGATAAATTTTTACGTATTCTTCTACATTCTTTGTACCATTGCTTGGTTTCATGAAGACGTCAAAGAAATTCAAAAACAATGAGGAGTAAACCTTTTTTCAATTAGGAATCGCTAATTGATCATCTAATGAAGGAAGCAATCTGAAAGATTGCTAATAGTTTTTTTTTTTTTTTTTGGTTTTCTATAGGCTGCAGATGACAAACTCAAAAATCTTTGATTTGTTCAGAGATTTCGTCATTCAGAAACGGCAACCAGGATACTTTTTGCTCACACTCGTTGTGGATTTGATAGATTAGAATAGAACAGGAACCAGTATAAATTTTATCGACTGGAGTTTCTACGGTAGACTAGTTTTCTTATTTTAAATAAATCAAATTGACTGAAAACAAAGATTGAAAGGTGACAACTTTCAGTACACTCTCTTTCTTCACCTTTTAAAAAGAGCTAATACAAGATAAATGATGGTAAATTAGGTGTGAATGATCGAACACGAAAATCTTTTCGGAATTTTTTGTCTGCTTCAAGTGTTTCACTTAAATCATCAGCAAACGTGTTTCGCACCGATGGAAAAAAAGCTTCATGCAGACGATGGCGAACATTTTCTAGCCAGTATGCTGCTTGCTTGAATGTCGCGGTCGTCTCATATTTGTCTCCAAAAATATTCATTTAGCCGATGAGATCTTAGTGAAATTGTCGTTCGGTGGTTATGCACGCAGGTGGTCTCATAATTGCACATACCGTCTGGCCGGACTCGCTTAGGTTATCGCAGTAAAATGGAGGCTTTGTCCTCGTGCACACAAGTTGATGGCCGATATGCGCACGTACCCGCCCGATTTTATGAAAATAACGTAATAATACTGTAATTTTTTAATTCGAAAGTTTTTATGAGTGGCACGATCAAAACAGAGAGATTACGATGTTGTTTTTATATGTACTATATACACGATCTGTGATAAAGCAAGCAACCCAGAACTGTTGCGCGAAGACGTAAAACAGATTCGAACACATTTTTTTTTGGTTTTGTTGTAAATCTCAAATATCTTAAAGACGTACAGAAAATTCGTGAAAGATGGTACAATACATCATGAAAGATACTAGAAAATTTTTTTTCATTTTCTTCGAAACATAGGTATAAACTCTTTTCACAGAAGTGGAAAAAATACGATATCAAGGGAACAGATACGATGATATTTTTAAACATCTACCGCAGAAAAATGAATAAAAATCCGATTTTCATGGGTCAATTTATTCATACGAAGTACTTACCAGTTTTTTAGTCTCCTATACACTCGACATAATTATAGGAGATAAATTTCCAACTGGTATCCATGTACTCGACAGTCATGTTTCAACACTTCTCCCACAAGTTTGAATTCCAATTAAAAAAGGACATATGTGGTTACCGTCATAAACAGATATTACCCACGCCTAATACTGAAGGAGCTGCGATACTAAAATTTTTAAAAACATGAAAAAACTACTCGATGACACGGATGATCTCACTGAATTGTATTCACTTATACTGATTCATTTGTTACAAAGAAATGTTGACTTTTTCATAAGTTATTTAAATTATCCCTACATACTGGCAGAGTCAGATTAGCATCCACTGCTGCTCTGTTTCGAATTTTTCATTGCCGCCCATATCCATTGGCAAACAATAATATCGTGCAGAATATAATAAAATTATTATGTTTTATATTTTTTGAAAAAAACAAAGCAAATAAATTTCTGAGTTCAAAAATTTGCCGCTCTGCTCAACCGCACAATCCACACACTGTAGATTTGGCACTGAATACTGAAGGAGAATACGAAGGAAATTCAGATCAAGAAAAAAGAATGACTCTCAGGTATAAGTTGACCAATTCAATACAAAACTGAAGAGAAATTTATTCAATATACGAAGCTGCTAATTACAACGGTTTATTCATTAAAAATGTTTTTTTGCAATACCCACCTTAAAAACAAAAGTTTTCGTGCGTAAAAACTATACGTGGGGGAGGAAATTTTAACCAAATGTCAAAAAGTAAAATTTCGCACATGAGCAGTTTGGGACTGGCTAAAATTATTAAATCACTCTTTTGGCCGTGAATGCTGACTTCATTCTTATCCAACATTATGAAATTTCTGCTCATCTGGATTTTTTTAAAAACCGATCATCACGTTGCCACTTTAATGAACACAACATTTCAGCAATGAAAAAAACTTCTCTTATTTCACTTAATGATTCCTCAGCCTCTATTAAAGCTAGAGAGCTAGTTAATGTTGCTGAAAAGAGGACAAAATTTATAAAAATTCTATGTACCTTTTTTTTATCTTTATCTGTTTGAAAATAAATAAACGAAAAGAACGCTGAAGAACATAAAAAATTGGCTGATTTTTGGAATCTAGAAATCTCTCCTCATTCACTCAATTATCCCTCGACCAATACTCAAGCTAGAGAGCTGGGGTTGGCGGCTGTAGGAAGAAGAGAAAATTTTATCAAATTTGTTTTTCATTTAATTTTTCGATCATCTTTAAACGAACGAAAAAAACGCAAATTAATAGAAAATTAGCCGTTTCTTGGAATCTAGAAATCCCTCCTCTTTCAATCAATAATTCCTCAGCCACTATTTTAGCTAGAAAGTTTGGGTTGGCACTGTTGAAAAGAGGAGAAAATTTATTTAAACTTGTATTCCATCGAAGTTTTTATTCATCCTTAGCTACTTGAAAATAAAGGAACAAAAAAGTTCATATTAAAGGAAAATTTGCCATTTTAGTTTTGTTCAAATAAATTTTCAAATACATTTTTTCTTGGTGAAATTTTTTTTTGGGGGGTATTGCAAAAAATAATATGCGTCACACGTGCAAAAGTAGATGATTACTACTTGCGTGATTTGCATCAATCGTCGATCATAAATAACTATTTTGAGAGGAGAAAAATGAAATTCAGCAGGACTACTTTTGAAACCATGTTATGCCATTGACGAATTTCCACAAATTATTATTAACCACTACATATACACTGTATCGGGAGCATAGAAATTGGTGAATTTTTCTCTCAAACAATCCTCTCAGGACTAAGTTCTAGGTCAGTGGTTCCAAACCTTTTTATACGCTTTTATTTAACTCAGTCCAGTTGTACCTTGTTTAGTTCCGTGAACATTAAGTGAAGATCGAATTTAGACGTTTTATGATGACTGGATAGCATACTCACGTGTGAGCAAAAATTTATTACACTCACAGTGTATCAAATACAATAGAGGACACAGCTGTAACGAAAAACAGCTTTACTTTTACAATTAAAATATGCCTACTCCAACGGAACCCTATAATTTTCAATCACATTTTAATCTACGAAATTCGCGTTTGTTGGGATCTCTGGATATTTATTTATTCATTTAATTCAATTATTTACAAAAACATTTTTTATTATTGCACGGGTCCTGATTGCGAGACAAACAAATTTGAATTTGGTACCGAGGGAGTGGGGACAATAGCTTCAGAAGTGGTACCACCACTTTTGATAACTTTAGATGTGTGTGCATTCTCTAATATATTAAATAATCTGTGAATACACCAGACAACCCTGTGAGTG
Organism: Ericerus pela; assembly: GCA_011428145.1. Classification (NCBI taxonomy): domain Eukaryota; kingdom Metazoa; phylum Arthropoda; class Insecta; order Hemiptera; family Coccidae; genus Ericerus; species Ericerus pela. Next base: position 365,728 of record WOFM01000730.1, read on the forward strand.
TGCTGGGTCTCGCACAACGTCTTACACTGTCTTAATGAATGGGTATCGTTGAAAATTAATTTTTACTAAAGTTATTTCACTTTTTTTAGTCATGCCTCCTTTAGTTCGATGACTGCAACTCTGCGTCCCCTGCCTCAATGTAATAATACGTTAATGCAGTTTTTTTAGTAATTTCCGATAAATTAGCTTTTTGTATTTTTTGTACTTTTTTGAGTACTGTATGACGCCCCCTTGAGAGCGCGACCCTCAGTTTGAGAACCACTGCTCTAATTTCACGTGAAATATTTGACAATTAAATTTTGACAGAATTTTCGGAAAAAGAGTTAGAAAAAAGTAAAGAAAATAGGTAATACTATGCATAATTCAATCGTTGTGACCTAATAAACCAAATTTATGACAATATTTTGTTTTCTCAACATAACCAAAACGACGAGGAGCGAAGGTCCCGTAGTATTTTGGGAAGCCTTGATTTTTGGAACGACAAATCGTTTTAAATTCGAAGGGTTACAAATACACTCCTCTCACTCTGGCATGTGACAATAGTGTTATACAGCTTGCGTTTTGTTATGTAGAACAAATATATATATCGTACAGGATGTACTTAATTTACGTTGCGCCATATGATAATTTGTGAACATTTCATCGGCATGGACGACGCTACATAGTCTGGTGTTCCTTGTCGTCAATTGTCGGAACAGGCAAAATGAGTATGGAAAATAGACGAAATGGGTGCAAAAAACATCATACTCACACACTCGCGCACATACGTATACTTACATCCATCATATTATATGGCTTTTTATGCATCGATAGAATGCTGCTTTTCATCAAGGTACCTACCCCACCTAACCAAAAGCATAATATGAGCCGAGGTAGAAAGCGAAAATTTCTCATAATCTGGCTTTACACAGCACATATGAGACGCGCACGGGTCGAGTTAATCGAAAGTTTTTCTTTTGCGGGAGAAGAGATACAAAATATGCTATTCTTAATGCACGTACGACCGTGCCAAAATAAGTATAATATTGTGGAGTAAACCTCACTCATTCTCTCTGCGTCCAACCTTCACGTGACCAAATCATGCGTGGAAAATCGTATTAAGTCCGCGAGACGCGTAATGCGAACGTACGGGAATTCCGATGCTGTGAAATAGGTACTACAAGAAAGAGAAAAAAAAAAAAGAGAAAAAAAAAGAAAAAGAAAAAAGGGAAAAAAGGAAAACGAAAAAAAAAATTGCGTGTGTAAATGCATGCACGAAGGTTGATACATATTTCGTTGAGGCAGCGGATGTTGTTCGCGAAATGCATTGCTCGTGTCGTGGTTTCTTTTGCTTTCTAGGAAAGAAAATTGGTAAAAATGCTTCTGTGTTTTCGCACCGAACAATGGACGTATACTCGAATCTCGAGCAGACAAAATACAATAAACGTCAGCACAGGGTCTGTATGGGATCTATGCAAGCATCTATAGGTCCGTTGAAAATATCTAAGTCAATAAGCCACATTACGCGATTGTATCGAACATTATTTTACAGAAGGACACTATCTTTAGTCTTTAGGATCCATTAACCGTGATATATTTCGCATACTGGTACTACATATTTCAAAACCATTTCATTAGTCGTGGAAGACGTATTTGCCACGTTTGGCCAGCTAATCCACGTAAATTGTGATGAAAAAGTGTAAAAAAAAGCGAGCTGCACGGGCACACAGGTGATCGTCTTTTTTCTTTTCGCGGAGTAAGGCCTTATATGACCTAACCCATCTACGATCTTGAATTTCAACAGCTAAGTCATTTTCACGAGGACCTGAATACTCGTCAAATAGTATACTTCTATGTTTTCGTTCTCACTAAAAATGATACCGCTTAGTAATTTTTCCATGTATTTCAGAGAAAAATACCCCGTAAGTATACTTTTTTCAGGCTTCAGAAAAACATTACGAAGATGAATGAAAATTGAAGAGAAGCGATCTGCTAGAAACGTAAATTGCATACCGATACAAAAATCTGCTACAAAAACGCAGCTCGAAGTGTACGGAATAAAGTCCATAATTTGTGGTAGAAGGAGAATTCAGAAAAAATATCAGACAGTGAAAATTAATATGAAGAAGCGCAGAGGAAGGTCCGATTTGGGTTACATCATCGACTTTTACGAGGACCACGATATCATTTCGACTTGATTCCCACGAAAGCCGCCAAGCTTTGACATTGAATTCCGATGAAAAAATATATAAGGCCGCTTCACGGACGCACTTCATAATATATTTTAGCTCGCTTTTACGCGAGTAAATTTTAAAAAAATTATGAATTTTTCAATGTCTTCTGTCGTATAGCTGCTTCAATATCGACTCGTCACAACGACAGGGTTTGTACAGCCATTTTCAACTAAGAACATGATTACATGGTTTAATTTTCTTACTCTCTGTATGTTCGATGATAACTGAAACATTCGAAAAACACGCCAATTCTTCTCAATGTTTGTTCAGATTTGAGAAACCACACTTCTCCAAAGCCATTAAAAATAGTTTTTTTTTTTCTTTCAAAAAACCATTTATAATGAAAAAATTTATGGTTTGTTTACCATCGGATTCTAAACGAATTTTCGAATCACTGCACCACCGAAGCAGTCGACATTTTTCCAATAACGAGGAAAACAATAAACTCGACACACGATCGATCTCTGAAGCCGGATATACGTCCGTTAACAGTTACGCAACTAAAAACGAAACAGATGCATCGATGCAGTTTTACCGTTTACCTAATTCCGCCCCTGGAATTAGATTAAAAGAGTGAAGGGCTTTCCACAAAAAAAAAAAAAAAATTAAAAATAAAGTCCCATATCCCTTTCCCCCAATAAAACAAAAAAACAAAAAAAATAAATAAATAAATGAGAAAAACAATTTCGGCTCAACATGACCAACCAAACCCTACGCTTTCGCCACCAGCAATCGCATTTCACGTATAAAAAAGGCGCGTTAAAACTCTAAATCTTCACGCGTAATTTCGAGGTCATTAGAATAAAAATGTATTTTTTCTCTTGTTTTTTGTCTCTCTCATTGCTTCTTTCAAATTGAACTTGTCTAAATCCATTAGTGAAGAGTTGAAGAATGAGAAATCCACGATTTAAATCTTAATAGGATAACCGGAATGGAGGGGTAGATACCAAGAGAAAAACAGAGAGAGAGAGAGAGAAAGAGAGAGAGAGAGAGAGAGTGAGCGACGACAAAAAGGGAGGAAAAAATGAAGAGGAAAGAAGAAGTAGGAAAAAAATAACGCAACATCGGATCATTAGCACTAGACCATTTACGTTCAGGATTCATCCTACGCTACTTAATTTAATCACACAAATACAGATACATACACACACACCACACACACACACAGCCAAACGTATAAAAGGTAGGTACATACAAAACTTCACTATCGTACATTAATTTACTCAGTGGACCGGTCTGGTCTTCAATGCGAGGTACGAAACGGCGACGTCCATTTCTCCAGTCGTAATTATCGTTTAATTTATTCGTGTAATTACAAAAAATTTTTATACGAAGAACTGGGCTTCAACTTCGATTAAGTTCTGTCTCTTTCTCTTCGCCTCTGCCTCTGAATCTGTCTCAGTCCCAACCCCAGTCTCATTCTCTGCCTATCTCTTTCCCTCATGACCCGAAGTTTCGTCAATTACCGCATCCAGTAAATTACTTTCTTCGTTGCTCGTCGGCACACCAACTCGACGTAATTCTTCGATTCGATTTCCTTTAGATCATTCTTTTTTTTCTTCCTCCACAAATGACGTTACTGAGGGTGAGGCGAGGAAGAAAAAAAAGAGAATCATAATACTTATTTCCAGAACTGAAACCGGTACTACTATATATTTTGCTGCAGCAGCGCGATATACGAACACGGATTTCGTCGTTAAATGATATTTTTTTAATGCCCGAATACATGTCATCATCATAAATCCGTAGGGATGATTTTACAAATAACTGAGGAAATCAAAATAAAATTCTAGGACTTTACAACAATCTTACGTGAAAAACGTTTTGAAAGTAACAACTCTTTCCACTCCTCCCCGTCCCGACAGACTGAAGCGAACAAGTAAATGCGAAATCAATACCAATCGATAATATCAGTCTGGGAGTCTTAATTTAGATTTTGAGCACTTCACCATCGAAGTCTTGACGAGTGAAGTGTCAAATTCTTATACTTTAAAAACTGGTGCAGCGATGCTTGATAACATATCTCGACAAGTATATAGGAGCATCAACATGAAAACACCTGTGATCTACAACGGAAAAAAAAAAAGTGTTTTGTCTCGAAAAATGAAAATTACAGGCATGTTTTGAATGCGTGGTTGGTTTTTCAGCTATTCAGCGTTATATTCAAGGATGATGTACCCGACCAGTTCAAGTGTCATTATACAGCACTTCAAGATTACTGTGAGGGTGGGGAACAAATTGTATTTCTAGAGAAGGGTAACTACTCTCTGTTTTTTTTGTCACTTCTCCATTCGCTAGCTTCATAATTGAAAAAAACAACGAGGTACGTCGCAGCACAGAAGATCGAAACAACTCAAACCGCCTAACTAGGCAACAATATAGCAGATTAGCGCATTATTTGCAGCCAAGTCTTGCAACCTACAACCGGCTCTTAGTCGTAGAATCTGGTGCTTTCATTTCTACGACAGGTAGATGTTATGTTGTCTTTACTACCAAATAGAATTCAGTCCGTTTCATCGTTACTCGGCTGGATAATTTCTTCGAGTATACGTATAATACGGAGGGCTGATTCGTATAACATTTCTATAAGTAGTCACTATCAGACATAGATAGCGTTTTCGGGGAATGAAATTACCCAGTTTTGCACGTTACTAAATCCATACAATTATACGAATATGTAGATGTACATATTACAGTAATTTCGTTCCCCGAAACACTTCATGGTTGAGGAACGGAACCAGGAGAATTCATCCTTCCATTATATATATACTTAAAGTGTAATTTAGACTACACTTTTCAATTGGAGCTATATTCTGTTCACGGTAAGAAGTGCGGGTCGTCAGAATCACCTATAGACGTTGGGGAGAGAGGAAAAGGTATCGATGCACATTGTTATTGTATAATGATCAGTCTTATTTTACAAAAAAGTGGACAAACATGTGTTTCGAGCAGACAATTGCGAATATGGTTTATGACGTCACGCATTTCTCAGCGTGAACAGAGTATATCACTGCATTTGCGACCTTTTACGACGAACAAAACTAAAAATAGGAAACTTTTCGGCGAGTAGATCGCTTTCATTGCTGATGGCTGCTGATGTAGTGATCATCAATTCCTCACCAATACACAATGCAAACTTTCAGCACAAGAAGCAAATGAAGTACCTGACAAGATTACATAACGTACAAAACTATACATTCTGCGAATACGGTCACCAACGTCAACATTTTACAATAACATCGAGCATCTTTCTCATCACCATTCGTCCTCAACATCACGGACCAACAGACAGATCATGCAAATTCTCGTCGTTTGAAACGAAACTAAAGGAAATAACTTCAGCAAGTTTGGGAGACGAAGTTCGCCGATAAGATCTCAAGCAGTCGCAATATTTCGAACGTACAACGCTAACCGCAGCCAAAAAACCAAATTCTAAACTCAACACACCCCAGCGAGGGTTGAAAGAGTAGAAATGATTTCCTGAAATGTTAATGGAAATGAACGAACGAACGAACGTAGGTAAGTATACCGAAATTTTTGTGGCACATTGCACTCCCAAAAATGGAAATTCACTGACACATGATTTTCTAGTTTTTTTTGTTTTGTTTTTTGATTTTTGTTTTTCGACAGCATTTTACCGAATGAAAGCAAAAAAAAAAATCTAAAAAAAATATAAAGTAAGTAGAAAAATTGACTCCTCAAGTAGTATCTTTTTTTTTGCCTGCATCATTGTAGCTGGTGTCTATCCGAAAATTGTGTTTATGTACTCGCGGGTTACCATAAAATGAAAAAAATATGATTGACGTGTACAACGCGGAGTGTACCGTGCATTATATATGAAGTAATCCATTAGAATGCGATAAGCAACTTTCCTCTGCTACCCTTTTGCCGGCGTCTCACCTCCGTAGGGATGGTGCGTGTGTGGTATTCGTACTTCTGCCCTGGTTAGGTACAGATGGATACGAAGGTAAGTCGTATATATGTATACAACGTATAGGCAAAAAGGTATTCACATGTCCCATGGGATAATCGACGGCGTATACAGTATGCCTATATACAGTGTACAGCCTTATTTTCTTATTCTTTTTCTTCATAATGTTCTTTTTCGACTTCTTTTTTTTTTTTCACCCTGGAAGAAACGTATACTATTCTTCCTACATTATTAACGTAAACGTGGGAAGCAAGAAAGCAACGGAAAAAAAAATACAAAATACAAAATACAGACCCTACATACCTATATCGCAGTTAGAAATACCTATTTGAATATTATGAAAATTTTACAGGTTCTCTCGATGTTTGCGGAAAAACAGCGAACCACAAAAACACCGAGATACGGTAAGCTGTCTTCAACATTTACGGATACTACAGTACCTGTACCTACACAGACACAGAGATACCGAATATCGAAAACTGGGTCCATCTAAAATACCATACGTATTACCCACACCATACAGAAATTTAGCGTTATTCCACGATTTCACGGTTCACATACAACGTTGTCGTCGTCGTCGTATATTCATTCGCCTGCGGTCATCGTCGTCCAGCCTATGGCCAAAAGCGACGAAATAGCAGGTAGGTACACAACGGAGGTACAGAAGAGAGCGAGAGCAGCGGGAGATGAACGAGCGAAAACCTGCGCCCGTACGCTGCGATAAGTCAAAGTGAGACGTAAGTTACGACGAAAATTCGGAAAATAGCATGAAATAACTTCGGTTGAGGCGGTCGCACATCTTTCGCATGAAAACGATTTACACACCGTTAGTTCACACTTGGTGCGTGCATCATCGTACGAACACACGAGTGCATAGAACCTGGGCATACGAAGCGAGGTGCAGTAGCTGGTCACACGCTCACAATGGACCCAAGTGGCATTGCTCTCGGCCATACGCGCCGAAGTCGCACCATCCGCATACGCGACCATCATTTTTCGACGCGAAATCAAGACACGAATGAACGAGGGGAGACGACCACAGGCTGCTTCCAATACGGCGAAACTCGAATAGGAAAGGATTGATATCCAAAGGGATTCGACACAACGAGCCACATCTATCATCGATAAAGAATGGAACTCGAAATCGTGTAGGAAAAACGAAACCACTGGCGAATTACATATCAGACTGACCGACTCATACCAACTGTTGATCACTGAACCGAACACGCCTATATCCAGGGCCGGCCGCTATATTTCCTCAAGGGCGTTTTTGTTTTTTGCTACCAAAGTGTAAATTCAAATTTTTATTTCATTTTATGAGCTCCCTGAAAATCAAACCTTGGGATTTTTTTTAAAAAGATTTCCTTTTCGAATATGGACCCCCCCCCCTCCTCGTAAGACAAATTATTTAAAAAAGTTTGAAAATGAAAATTGAACAAGTTAATTCGAAATTAAAAGTTTTATACATTTTTTAAATAGTAAACGACGAGGTTTTTCTGAAAATAAACGCAATGGCAGACCTGGTTTTTTTTATCATGGGGGGCTGACCCTCTAAAACGCCCATCGCGGCCAGCCCTGCCTATATCGGTTGCATATCTCTTATTCTCGCAGTGTCCAAGCAGAAACGAGCGGGCGTAGATGGTTCCCTAATTCGTGAAAAATACACGACGACAGGAGGAATTTTTAAATACATCCGAATTCAGAAATTTAGAAACAGGAAAAAACAGGGAGCAAGAGAAAAAATAAATGTGATTTTTATTCATAAGGAATTACGAATCGCATTTTTTCTGCATCTACAGTGTATCTAATAAAATTAAATTTTTAATTAGAAATAAGTTGCATTAACCGGGGTACGAAAGCCCATACTCAACACAAGTCACAACACACAAATCGAAACACCAGGTAAATGAGATCCAGACGAACTTCCCACTTAGGACTTCCAAACAAACCAAGATCCGACATTATTGTATCTAATGATCTCATTTGCGAAATGGCACTGGTATATTCAGTACATCGAAAAAGATGCCATTTTTCTTATTTACAATTTATTTATACATCACTGAAAAAGATGGATGAAAAGAAATAAAATTAACTCAATTATTCAAAATGGATAATTTGGCAATAATTTAGAACGGTATTACTCTTTATAACTAAACCCACACTCATCTTTCGAATGTTAATTATGAATTCCACCTAAAACGTTATTTGCTTGCTTACGTAACCAACCCCCCTAGCTGTTTGGAAAAAATGACGAATTCCCTCCCTTCGTTTCTGAAACTCAGAACCAGAAGCTCCCTTTAATAGAGGTTCTCCTCTACTCACATCGAATTTTGATCGTTTCCCATAAACGTCTCCCACCCGAAACCGATAAACTGTACGAAAGAAACTTATCTTCGAGCATTTCCCTTTCTTTACATCGGTTATTTCCTTCATGGTGCGGTTCGATAGTGACTAAAAAAAAAAGCAGAAAAAAAGAATACGACTCTTGTTAAATGTACCAAAAATGGGGAACGTAAATCGGAGCGGGGAGGAAGGGGGGAGGAAAACGGTGGTGAACGCTTTAATAAGAAATTGCCCATCGTTTGCGGAGAGATTTTGAACTTTCGGAAAGCAATCGAAGCATAAATTTGTAAGGAAAAATGCATCCGATCGTGTGCAGGAAACTATTCCAATTTCAATTTTATGAAATTGGGGAATCAAAAGAAAAAGGAAGAAAAAAAAATGGAAAAAAAAAAAAAACCGTCGAAATTTTTTCCAACTAAATAAAAACATTACCGTAGAACACCAATAAACCATTTACATAATAAAACGGCAGTTTCCGGATTGCGACGAATATGAATTTCGGAACTCGGGTTTTTAGAAATTGCCTATAACAAGAACCTTTACCGATCCGGGTACTTTTTTTCTTCCTCCACTCTTTCTCATCCCGTCTGTCTGCTGTTTCTCTTTACAATTTTGATAGCTTTAAAGTGAAACTTGCGCTATGAATTTAAAGTATCTGTTTACAACGTGTACTTTTTCCTTTCCCTTGTAATCGGTGTAAACGACGAATATTTAACGAGAGAAAGAAAATAACACGCAGACGAGCCCCCGAAGAGCTTTTTTGCGTAATTGATATTTAATTTTATCCTTTATTAGCGAAACGGTTAAACGAGGGTTGTGATTTATTAAATTATAGACTACACAAAAAATAAGCCCGGAAAAGATGGGTGCCGAACGCAGTTGAATTCGATAAATATTTCGCATTCGAGATTGGCCCGAGGCGTTCACCGCCAGCTGGGCTATCAGTTTCTGTTCTCGATGCAGCATTTTATCGTTTGTGTTGGTTATAATTTCAAACAAAATCACTCAACCTTTGGACCTGAAGTACGAATATTTGTGTACGCTACTGACGAATAATGAAAAATTCCAAAAACCTAGTGGGCCCGGTTTTAATATTTCTTCAAAAACACTCAAATAGGTACATGTACAATTCATCTGCGGTGATTTTATACTTTTGTTTTTAAAACTGGTTTCAAAAGTAAATTTCTTGCGATGGTTCTGAAAATCATCATGATTCTATTAACCTTATTCCCTTGAATTTGAAAAAAAGAAAACCAACAACAACAACAACAACAACATCCGATATACCAATATATGAATTACCTAGTTATTGTTTTTCAGTTTACCAACACACTGATACGTATATTATATATTTTCATGTCGTTCCAACCCACAACTCCCTTCATACCACATCCAATTGAATTACCAACTTACAAACGCCAAGAAATGTTAAGTAGGTACCCACTTCCTCATCGTTACGATTGGTACGCGATAGGCTATACGAATCAAAAATACGCGAAATAAGACACGAAGAATTCGAAAGGAGAAAAAAAATATCATCATAAATTTTACCGCGAGAATTTCTCGAACTTCGGTACCAAGAATGATGCAAATCACAGAAGACCACCGTGGTGGCGATCGTTTCGTCCGATATCAATCGTTCGATTATTCACCATGTGCTTGTAAACGAGAATGAAATAGGTATATTAGGTAGGTACTCGAGACTATTGGCCGGTTATCGCCACCAACTGTCTCCATTGCCTGTATGATGAACGAGGTGGTGAGAAAGGCGTCCAAATCCAAGTTAATTAGGCCCGTTAATCAGCTAAAGCGGAGATATCGATCGGCAGACCGAGTCAAAAAATTGTTGCCAACCCCAAGTCCCTCTCGTCTCCCAACCAGATGGCATCGTCATAAGGTTGACATATTTTTGTCGTCCGATCTCTTTCACATGGCATATTCACGTATTTTCACGCTCCATTATATGCAGGCCGATATGGTATGTATAGATATATGAAGAGCTCCTCGAAAGGCAAAACTGAGGAGAAAATTTGAAGAGATCGCCAACAACGGGGCGAAAAAATACAGAGAGAAAAAAGGAGACCAACGAAGACAACAGCCGATAACGGAGTGTCTAGGCTGTAGGTTCTGGATGTTGCTGAAACCTCCAGCTGTGAATCTAAGTGCATTTTCTTTTGTGATCGAATTTACCATTTTAATGTACCTATTGCATAGTTTCACACCAGGTGTTTACCCTGCTTGTGTATATCTACACTACGTACACATATAGCCTAAATGTGCGTGCGTGCGTGGTGCGTGTGTGTGTGTGTGTGTGTATGTGTGTGTATGTGTGTGTGTGCGTGCGCTTGTGTATGATATACGTACAAATAGGCCCTACGCGTTTTTTTGTGTTTTTTTTTTCTCCATTCCATCTCTCTTTTGACGAAGTAACGTTATTGTTATTGTACCGTAAATGGCCAAGGTGCAAGAGGAGATCAGTGGGTCGGTATTGTCTCTGTGTGCATGCAGTTTGCATTGCTGTGAAATTGAATCGTGCATCGTCGATCATGGCGTTGAAGGTGGCTTGTTTTTTCTGATTATATGCCAAGAATTACAATTTTTTTGCCCACTCTCCCTTTCCGCATGGATACGGTTATAGAAAAACATCATTAATAAAGACTATTGATAAGAAAAAAAAAAAAATGAAATGGTACCTAAATTAAGCAACGTAGCAACACTGAATATGGTAATTTTTACCGTGTCATACATGGTGTTACAAAATACAATGCACAATTCATTTAATACTTTCGCCGAAAAATTTCGAATTAAAAAAAACTTTTTCTTCAATTTATCAAAAAAAAAAAAGACCAAAATTGGCAGATGTCTTCTATGTTCGTGATATGTGCACCAACAAATTTCACAAAAATTAATCATTTAATGAGAGATCGGAAATGAAGAATTCCATGAACTATCTTTACCGAATGACTGATCAGTAAAACTCGACTAAGGATGGTTTTCAAATGAGATTCATTATACCTATTTAATTTGTCTTCGCGATAAAACGTCGAAATTAAATGAATATTAAAAATCCCTCCTATAAAAAACCGACTTCTACAATAATTTGTCTTTTTTTTTCTTTCCATAGACTCATAGAGTTCTAGCAACGTGGTCATTTTGCTTACAGCTATCCAGCATGAAATTTTCTATCATGCAAGCGGTAGCACCAACTAATAAACTAAACTAAATACACCCCAACAAGTGTCGATAATATGATGGCGGCAGATCTCGAACCAACCACCTGAATTTTTGATTGTAAGCCAAGAAGTCAGGATCTATCTACTATCATAGGAAAATCCCGACAGGAACATTTTCAAATCTATATGTCAATTTAAAAGGAAATTTTTGATGCTTTTTTTTTATTGAATAAGGTGCATGCGTAAAATAACGACTATAGTGAACGTAATTTTATATCACACTTGTCTCACTTTTAATAACGAGAAAAATAAATTTTTCATACATTGAGCATTGAGCTTCTTTTTGATAAACAACAGCATTACCGAACTTCACTAAAAAATGAATAATGATTCTATATTCAATAGAAAATATGTTATGCAGACGGTATTAGAAATAATAAGTTTACGTTGAAAACGAGTTTTTAAAAGATAAACTTTTATTTTTATTTTTTTGGCTTTAGCTTCATGCGAAATAAACATTATTTCGTTGCGGATAGTTGGCTAGAGTATTGGTATATTTTAAAATCATAGTAGTGAGTAGAATCAAAGCTTATAAAAAAGCTTGTTGGGTAGGCTAATCGTAACAAAATATAAAAATATCCCTAGGCACACGTTACGGGAAACCAAGAGCAAATTGTTTTCTAAATTAATCTCTGAGGAATTACCACCACACCAATTGCACTAAAAACAATAAAACAAACAACATTCAAAAACATTTCATTAGAAATCAAACTACTTGAAAAATAACAAAATTTTTCTAATTTGATACAAATTTTCTTCGGAAAACCTTTCTTTCTTATTAGTAGCCTAGCACTTGGTTCACCGAGCTTTGCTCGGAACAACCGTACACTGAAAAACAGAAAATTACATTTTAAATTTGATATCCAAATTTTAAAATCGAAATTCAGTAATAAAATTCTATAACACCGATGTCGAATTATCAACTATTGAAATTCAAGATCCAGTATGAGACATTTTTAATCCGTTGTGTTGGTTGTTAATCACAAACTTTGATGATATGCAGATTGCAGATCTAAAAAATCACGTTCGTTCCAGGGGAATTTTTAATCGCTAGCAGGTTATCACTAGTGCTTGCGGACAGATTGAGATGCTCATATTTCTGTTCAACAAATTTTCTCATACTTGGGACCTATCTAGATCGTTTTCTCGCAACCAAAATGCCCTCTCCTATAAATATCAGCCATATTGTTGGTCTAGTTATTCTTAATGCGTTTACATACATCATACACACACGCACATTCATACACATATTCATACATATATACGTACAATTATTGCTCGTATTATAGTACAGGATACGTCAAAAATTAAAGGATGAAAAAAACGACAGGGGATAGGAGAAAACGGTGAACGAATAAGAACGATTATCCATGAGTAACGACGTCAGTTTTTTGTTTTTGTTTTTGTTTTTTTTTTTCAAAGAAATTCCAGCCCTCTCCTTATCCGATGAAACACCACACTGATGTTCATCCGAAAATTCACAGTATAATTGAAATACTTTCATTGTATAGCACATGATCATTATTCACGGCACTTGAAAGCGGCCAACTCAAATATACACTGGCTAAGGTGGTTGATGACACATGGACGATGCTCGTTGACTATTTTAAATAGCCTCTTCTTAGACTTGACAGTTTGACACGGACAATGACATACGGAGCTCAACCATCTCGGATTTACAATCACAAAACGTCATAAAACGTAATTATATTGAGAACAACGTTAGTTACCACAAATGAAATTCATTAGCCTGGGATATCTCCTCCGCACTTCAGGAATTATGTTGAAAAATCACGTCCCTAAGAAATTATCGAATGAATACGATTCAACAACGATCACCGAAGGAGACAAAAACAACCTCTACACAACGATGCGTACAATATACAATTTAATGATTAGAAAGAATTATTATTTGAACACCCCCTACTACCCTCGCCGCCACTCCATTGCGCTTCTAATCATCCACGAAAAGTATTTCGATGACAAATTACAATAATAACTGCGAAGTGAACACGCCCTTCCAAAATTTTGGTGCACAACAGGCAGGCAACGAAAAAAAACGATACTCCGTTTTTCCAAAAGGGATGGTAAAAGAAAATTATTACGGTACGACAGCACATTAACTTGTTTATAGGTTTTTTCTGTTCTGTTCTTTTCTTTTCTTTTTTTCTATTCACTCTCTCTTCTTTCATCGTCGTCAAAGCCCTTTTTAAACTACGTGAACGAGGGCGGTCAAGTTTTAAAAATGTGTGAAATGTACGACGGACAATTACACAACCCCGCAATTAACTTCGTATAAATCACCGATAAAAAGAAGAAAACTATTTTATAACCTATGTCAAGGGATTGAAGGTAAAACTGTGGTTTAGAGTTCGTTCAACGCCGCGGTAGGAGCGACCAATTAACCAACCACAAACCATTCTGTAGGTTTGGATGGCGAAGAACAAAGTACCGTCGAGAACAATAAGTACGGATCATTCTTGGGGCCATTTTTAAACATAACAACGACAAATTCTCGCAAAAAACAGAGAAATTCGATTTATACAAACTTCCAGGCTACCACGGGGGAACCATACGAATAGAAACATCGGTAAGTACGGTAGTTAAGTTTTAAAGTTTAGAGAAATACAATGACGGTGCGACATTATCTTCTGAGGAAAGTGTCTCACGTGTCTCACGACCCAAATATGCCGGTGAGTCAGAAAATAATGCGAAAATACTAACCGAAAAACAAATTCATTTTAGGTTTGGACAATATTAACCCCGTTCCGCAGGGGCTTAGAGAGGGAGGGAAAAAAGTACCAAAGATACCAAGCCGATGTTTTTTCAGAGGTAATTTTCAAGTAAATGTTAAAATAGGGTGCCAGAGCAGATTCACCGAGGGGCAGGGTTTGTGGGTGTTAAATCCTCCAAGCAGTAGCGACAAAAGTCCAGGTGTTCGCAGGCTGATTCACCACCCTTAATATTTAAAATTAAAAAATATTTCACTAAAATTACTGTAAAAATATACAGGAGTGTTGTATAAGGTCACTTTTTTGTAGTACTTCCGCATTTTTTTTCTCTTCAGTATAAAAATGTTGTATCCATCCCCCAGAACATAACCGCTATGTATGAGTTTTCCAAAACATAAAATACACCCGAAAAGTTTTTTCATTCAATTCGCTCGCAAAATTGTGTTTAAGCACCTAAAAAATTTTAGTTCGCCGCCCCTGCCCCCAAGGCTAAAAAAAAACACAGAAGTACATGTTCTAGAACACAAAAAATTCCTAAGAAAATTTTTTTCGCTGATTCCAGTCGTGAACCAATAATTACGATATTTGAAAACAATATTTACTACAATTTATTGCAGCATGCTATAAATTTTGGTGCGAATCGGCCAGAAGGTAGGTCCATAAAATCAATTTTTGTTTCGATTTTGAAGGAGGTTATAGTTTTGAACTGTGTAACTTTAGGTCAACAGTTATAACATTCAATACAATCATCAATTTATGATCTATATTATTAACTTTAACCACTAACTTACAACGTTTTGTAAACCTACTTTTTCTAATAAAATTGTTGCTACGTTATGGTTTTCAATGAAAATATACTGAAAAAATGTTAAATTCATATACTGACGATTGGGGATTAAAAGCAATAATAATAAAAAAATAAAATTAAAAATTAAAATTATTGAGATGAATTTTATATTAAACAGTCAATAGAATGAAAAGTGTTGAATAGGTCGGGAGAATGAAAATAAAGGAAAAAAGAGTAAAGGCCGACCCAGACTGATTGCCTCAGTACAGATGGATACGGACAGTAGACTACGTTTTTCTAATTCTGTGCAAATTATTCGCAAGAGCACAGCTCAGAGCATAGAATAACTTGAAACTAAACGGCACTTGGATCGCCTAGGGGCAACTCTAGTGCCGCTCAGTGAATGGTGACAAGTGCCGGCGTTGTATCATCCAGAAGTGTGTTAGCAGCAAAAAGTTACTGATACTAGAGTGAATAAATTGCCAACACTACCGGCCAAAAAGTTTATAGGGTAGGTACTAGATGTTACACCCGCAGCTTTCGTTCGTTTTTGTACCATAAATGACGAATTTCGGTGAACATGGACAACTTTACCTCCAGAGCGACTAGAGACTTCGACGATGACTTCAAACATTCCTCGAAATAACACAAATAAATATTGAAAATTTCATTTCGATTAGCGGAGCGGTTTTGAAGTTATTGGCAAACAAATTTACTTACATTGAGTTTTATTCATACAGACAGATAGATAGATAGATAGATAGATAGATAGATATATAATTTTCAGATAAATGGTAAAAAGACCTTTTATTTGATACCCATATCATGCGGTGGCATGGAAACAAGTGTTTCGTCATTTTACCCAGTTTTAGACGGTATTTTGATTACAAATTCTGTCATCCTAATGTTTCTTCCTCTTCCTTGAAAAATAAATCCAATACCGACGAACATACACAATTGGCTTCCTTCACCACTTCAAGTCACGTTTTCAGAATGTAAAACTACAATAAATTCTCATGTTTAGCATTAAGGATAACGACGTTTGAATAAATTGATTCAAGGCTGAATAAAGTTCATGAAATATTTTTAAATAATATTAACGTTAAACATTTGAAACGAATACTTTTGCATATTTTGTAATGATGAATACACATTAGGTATTTGCGCACGTTATGCGATTTTAGCGCCTGGTGATAACAGCTGCACTGAAATAATCTCAATGCATAATAAAAGATGAAAATTTATCGACAGTATTTCAGAAGGAATGTACAAGAAAAAAACGACTGACTATTTTTGAAGTTCGAAGAAGAAAACGGGAGAGATTAGTATCGTCACCGAATAGAATGGTTTTAGAGTTAAGGGAGAATACAGCAAGTGAGTCTATTAAAAATACCTATAACCTTTTCAATATGATTTAAATTGAAATCTTTCCATCACAGTGGTGTTGTTGTTGGCGGTGATTTTGGGTTCGAACAACCCCCAGAGGCCCCAAAAAATAATATGTCGATGCAACGACCACCCGTCGAAATGATAAATTGCATTAACTATTCCTATTTTTTGTCTTTGTTTTAAGTTGTTAAAAACCTTTCCTGAAATACTGAGTTTCTGCACCATCACTCCTCGAGTGATAATTTGAAATTATTATTCGTAATTTTTCTGGAAAAAATCAGTCAAATACGATTTTTGATCATTTTCTTCCGCGAAGATACAAAATTTGAAAATGAAATTCAAAGTCATAATAATAGAATGTAAATGTAGAATTAGACGGTGGTTAAAGAATGAGTCCTTTTTTATTTTTTTCTCATCTTTTACTTTTGTTATACTCATAGCCATTTTACTGCAAACAGCATTTGGTCGACGGCTCCAGAAAGAATGAATTTTTATCTGATTTTCAATAGTTTTTCTAGGAACTGCTGACCTTTTTTTTTTCCCCTAACAAGAGGGATCGAATCTCGAAATCATCCAAGCGTATTCGCCATCTTGTCTGGTACGCAGGGCGTTCTTTACAAGCAAAGGTTTGCCAGAGACGAAATTAGGTTGTTTTTATAAAATCTCCGCATCGCACTCGCAACAGTCAGTTCATCATCATGTTGTGGATGATTCGTCAAACAAATCTCTACTCCGCCTATATGCATTGGAGATATACCTAATTGTAGGGTAGTGCGCTAAACTATAAGCGGCACAGTCTTTTCAAAAAAAAAAAAAAAAAAAAAAAAAAAACCAAGCAGTGATACGTTGATTTTTACAGACAGTACGGTGCCGTCGACTACAGCCTTCTTTCTCTATTGGTTCGAGTTCTGGAATGAATAATTACACTATGGTTTACCCAAAGTTCCCTCCAGCGCACGAAACTATATCCAATTTTTGGTGTTACTCGATTATTGGATTTTAACCTGTTCAATGAAGTCATCAAAACCCCTCAAAAAAAAAGAGAAAAGAAAAGAAAAAGAAATACACTAAAAACTTATTTTTTATAACACATGCACAAAAGAACGAGTTTTACTTTCATACACAGCAAATGTAAACAAACAAATTTTTGGCCTGTGAAATAGGCAATAATTATACAATCTCTCGGGCATCCAAATCCTGCACTTTACACTCTTGCGATCCCAATCCTACGCGACAGAATGTAAAATATTCGAATATATAATCATTTTGATATTATTATTTAGTTATTTTGTGAAAAACTATTTGTCAAGTTTCCAATCCAATCAAACACAACATTACAATTTTCAAAAAAAAAAGTCACAAATGATTCCTCAGCTTCTAATTAAGTTAGAGAGCTGGAGTTTGTAACGATAAAAAGCGGATAAAACTAAAAAAATTTTCATATAAATTTCTATATATCTTCAGCTATTTAACAACAAATAAACGAAAAAAACGCAAATTCATGGGAGATTTGCAGTATTTTGGAATTAGAAACTTCTTTTCTTTCCCTCAATTATTCCCAAGTCGTTATTTAAGCTAGAGAGCTGAAAATAGTACCTCTGAAAAGAGGAGAAAATTTAACTGAATTTATTTTTCGTTCAATTTTTTAATCATCTTTTAACAATAAATTTGAAAATAAACAAATGAAGAAAACGTAAATTGATGGAGAAAATTTTTTTGAAATCCAGAAACCTCTCTTCTTTTACTCAACGATTCCTTAGCCACTGTTTAAGCTAGAAAATTGGGATTAGTACGATTAGAAAAAAGAAAAAAATTACTTGAAACTACTTTCCTTATAATTTGTTAATTGTTCGTAGCTGTTTGAAAATAAACGAACAAAAAAACGCAAAATAATGGAAAACACGCCGTTTTTGTGTTTTTTCAGTTATAATTTCCAAAATTTATTTCCTTTGGAGTTTTTTTTTTGTTGGATTGGGAGTTGTTATACTCTTTTCTTGTGCATTAGTTGCAAAAAGTATGATGTGCGACGAGTGATTGTTGGCTATGTTAACTCGCGTCAAGTTTGCAAGCACTCGCCTTCGGCTCGTCTGCAAATTCTTTACACTCGATAAAAAAATAGCCCACATTGCGCACTTGTCACACGACATACTATTTGTGGCTGGCTGACTGGCTGGCTTCCTCCTTCTAGCTAAGTAAGCCTTTTGTTTTATTTTCTTTCCCAGCAAATAGTATCGCACCCAATTTTTTTAGTTTTCTCGTTCTCTGTACGCGTTTTCTAGCTGTGTCTCGAAACGCCTTCTTGAATTCTTGGTGTAAAGTTGGAATAATTAGCTCATTGTCGTACATATGCACGTTCCACGGTGCCCCCTCTGTGCGTAACTGCAGTAGATCGATATCGAGAAGTAAACAACGGCGTTATATTTTCTCTCTCACTCACCGTCGTTCGCTCTTGCAGCCTGTGTCATGGGTGCTGCTCGATTGAAAATTGTGTCGATGAACGACGACCGAAGGTTTGTTTTGCTCAACCCCCCAGCGAGGTGTATTTACGTTTTTAGTTACCTTTGGTCGAACAGGAAGGCTAAAAAAAGTGTATATATATGCGATTCAAAAATCAACCCTTTCGTTTTTGTCCTCGAAATGGTATGGTAGTATAGTCGAGTCGTAGTAATAGTAAATAGTTTTCGTCATGCACAATCTGTGTAGGTAGGTACATGTTAAGTGCGTGTGTATTTTTCTTTTTTGTTTCTTTTCTTTTTTTTTTTTTTTACAATAAAATAAAAGGATATGAGGAGGGGGGGCTTAGCGGAGGCGCTCAATTTCGACGCCGCGTCGTTTTTGCCGCGTATCCAGGCGTAAAAGTCCCCCTAGGAGAGAATTAAAGTACTCTATTGTTGTGCAATCGAATTTACGGAGCACTGCGTAACCGAAAGTTAACCATTATCCGCGCGGCAACCCCGCTTTGTATTCGCTTTTCGTACCACAACGTAGGTGAGCCGGTGTTACACTTCTTCAAATGCTCTGTCTTTTGTGTACCTGCCTTGCTTCGGGGCTGTCAGAATACAGACCAATATATCTGTGGCTGCGAAAAGAGAGGCGCAGCAGCGCGCAGCGCCGGCGTATAAAATGGAAGTGGCTGGAGCACACATCGTTGGTGATACTGGAACCGTAGCAGAGGGAGTTGGGAAGTAATACGTAGAAATTTAGCGAAATGAATGGATGATTTTTCGGTGTATATCGACTATCCAACTGTAATACCTTGTAAGCGTCGAAGTCGACCTGCGTTACGGAGAACCGAGAACCGATAATGATACGTACTTATTGAAAAAATTGAAAGTTCGAAATTGGCTACTGTAAGGTCTGACAGTTAAGAAGACGCTAAATAAATCACTCGGAGGAGATCATAACATATAAACGACAAAAAAAATTTTCGAGGAAAACTGAATGGTTGAATCATTTATTGTATTTTTTTAATGCTGAACCTAACCCCATTAGACCTAACGTCAATGGATCTTTCGACGTACGAGTTTTTCTTATAACTGAAAAACATCAAACTGTTTAGACTGCCACCGTTAAAAACAGAAAGCTCAAATCTAATTAATTTCCGGCGAATAGGTAACTCATAACTGCTAGCCTATAGGCTAAGTTCGATGCAAATTCGATTGGAGTTAAAAAGTTTTAGACTCGCAGAAATTTGAAATTCTTTCATCAATTGTTTAGCCAGTTTCCAAAACTACTTTGAAGTGGCACTCGGATTCCCTTATTACAGAAACGTTGAAGAAAAATTGTAAGCTTCCGGGTAGAAGGACGGTGTCACACCGTATGCTATAGAAATTAGAACAGCATCTAAAAATACCCTTACTGGACCTGAGTGCAACTCAAAAGTGCCCGAATGGTAAAATGAAAACATGGGAAGAGAGAGTAACCGAATAGAAAAATCAACAAGGTTATAACGTAGAAGACGTTCTTCCTTAATTGCTTTTCTACATCACAATAAATTTTTCACCAACCAATAAAGATGAAAACTTCCGACTGGAATTGGATTTAAATTTCACTCTCCAAGCTGCAACCATCAACAACACTTACTGCTAAAAACGTCTTCACAAATATTTTTCAGCCGGTTAAAATGAAAATCTCTACTAACTTCAATGAATGACGATGAAAAAACAGGGAAAAAATAATTTTTTTAAGCGGAAAAAGAATTATATAAAACAGAGATCAAAGTCCTGTCGTAGTCATATCCTTTTGCTCTATGCTAAATACGCTTTAGCTATGACCTACCTGAAACCTTCCACACAAAATATGCAGCATAATTAGGCTATTTTATTTCGTTTTTTTTTTTTTTTTAAATTTCCTACCTTTGTAACTCAAAAGCACAACTCATCAACTAACAGGTGGTACGAAAGTTCCTGCTACTGATTTTATTCGACTAGATCTTAAACTTCGTGACTCCGTATTTTCTTCGAATTCGAAAATAGAGCACATATTTGGCACTTTTCTGTTACCATTATTAGTTCAGAAAGTTCGCTCAGATTTACCTACCATATTCGAAACACTGAGCACATAATTAGTCTAAAGACTTTAAAGAAATCTGATTTTTAATTTGATAACCTTATTATTCTCAGCTCCAATGACCAAGGCTGAGTTCTCAGGTACAATATATATTTCCGCAAAAGTTTGTGGGTGAGATAGAGTAATGACCAACTTTTTCAATACAAAACCAAATATTAATTTTCCAATGAAATTTCCACATTAGGTATACCAGAAAACAATTCACGAATGAATTTAGATAAGAAATAAGTTAAACAAAACAAATCATAGAATCTCGGAAACCAAAGTGAAATGGAGCATTTTCTCGAAGGCAAATATCGCAAAGTATCACATTATTATAAACCAAATATAAATAAAATCAGTGAAAAGTGGAATAATTGAAGACGACTTTATCAAACCAGGTCGCGATTAAGGGAAAAATTTTTCGGAAAAATACACGATGTAAACATTGCGAAAGGTTGAATATAATTCGAGCTAACTGACATAGCAAGATAAACAGTTTAAATCTTCATTCGAGGGCATACACTTCTTCTTTATCGACGAGCAACAATGAATTTATTTTTTTTATTATACTATACGTTACTTTGTATCACGTACCAACACGAAACTCTTACTGCATACGAGGTTTATATCTGCTGTACCACGAAGCACTAGTTCAATTTTTTTCATCAAATATTCGCAACATTAAGTTTATAAATAAAAAATAAAAAAATTATTACACAGCGAATGAGAAAAAAAAAAACAAATACACGACAATAACCGTTAATTGAAAACAATAGATGTTCACAGTTTTAATCTACACACACATGAACGTCTCATACTCTATCATTTTTTCATCTTTTTCTTTTTCTTCTTTTCCTTTTACTTCAACCTACCTTCAGTTTTCTTACGATGTCTTCCGACACCGACTACAAAACGCTAAACGAATACTCTAAGAGTATGCAAAATATAACAAAAAATAAAAAGAACAAACAAATGCCGAGTAATTGTGGTCCTGCCAAAAAATATACGATTTTCACATTCTTTAGCATATTTGATACATTAAGAGTTTTTTTATTTATTTATTTTTTTTTTGCCCCAATGTCTAATATTGTGCCTTGTCATGCATAGTCATTACGGACCAAATATTTTCTTCTATATAGACGAGCACGCACACACACATACACACACACGAATATAAAAATAAAAAATAAAAAAATGGAAAAAATTACATACGCACGCACGTTCACACGCATTTTCTTCGCTCGATTATTAATCCATGCACGACACACAACCTTCAGTTGTCAATAAAATGCCACACGCACCTCTTTTCTTTGCAGTTCCTAAAACCTCTCTTCTATCACCTCAGTATGTGTGGAAGGTGAAAATTAAAATATTCTACTTCACCAACAGACAAAAAAATTTAAGGGGTTTTTTCACTCTTTCAGAAAAAATTATCTCATAGAAAGTGGTTTAAAAAGGTTCAATTTAAGGCGAAACAATCATCTCATATGAACAGGGATGTTTCACCCAGTTGACTCGCGAACATTTCTTTCAACAGATAATTGGCCAAAACAAGAATAAAATTTTGCATACGAAAATTTTGATAGGTCCTAATTCGTGATTTCAACAATATTTATTGATACAGCATCATCACAGATTACTTCCAAAGTAAAAATGCAGGGTTCGAAACTGTAAATACTTTACCCTCATTTAATGTCCAAAAACATTTCTTTTATTTTCGCAAAAAAATGAAAGACCAAAGCTAACAAGGGCAACTATACAAGGTCAAGACTCAACGACAAATCTGAGGAGAAATATTAAGAAACCGTAAAATATCTTTCTATTTAATAATTTGCTACATTATTATTATTAGTCTTGATCCAGGTGTTAATTGCGCTCACCATTGCTCTCTAAAGAAAATTTCAGCAATTAGATCACTGAAATAAAAAAATTTAGCTACTCAATTTGACAAGGTAGAAGCCCCTTCATTACTTGAGGTAAATGAAAATAGAAATTGAATTACTACCGTAATCACGAAATATTAGAACTTTGAAGATAAATTAAAATTTGGAATTTTTAATTGGTTTCATTTCGCTCGACCGGTTGCTAAAAAGTTTCACGAACGCTGCGCGTCTCGCAAAGTATGTACTTAGCTTTTTCTAATCTCAAGGTGCGATACAAGAAAAACATAAAAGGGGCGAGCTCTAAACGTGTTTACATTTCTTTAACGCCTCGATACGCGTAATTAAACTTATTTCGACAAAAAAACAACAACAACAGAGCAAAGAATGCGAGCACGAATTTTTTTCTTTAAAGTCTAAAATGGAAGTCTAATTACTGGAAAGATAAACTAACATGAAACTTTTGAAAAGACGAAGAAATACACAAATAGGCAAACGGAAAAAGACTGAGCAAGAAAGAACGATAGAAAGAAAAAAGATAGGAAAAAAAACGAAGAGAACTCTAACAGATAGGAGTTTTTAAAAGATCTTTATGTACCCAAAAAAGCGAATAGACCGAGCGGAAGAATGCGCTCGTCTAAAAATGAAACGCTCGGTTTGGCAACGAATAAGTTTTTAAAACGAGAAGACGAGCGGGGCACCTGCCAAGCGGACCCCTGAGGAGAGGCATTGGCCCAGCGGGACTCCGCTCCTCAGAATTTCTCAGCGGGATAGCACCTCCACCCACCCCGCCTTAATCCTCTGTGCTCGTGCAACGTTAGTCAACTTCGTACACAACAACCAGCACCATTCGCTTAAAAATCTCATGTTCGTCAGTCTCAGTCTACGCCGTGACATTCGACAAGAACTATATTTAAAAAAAAAAAAAAGTACAGTTTTTTCGGCGTGTACTTCATCCATCCCCCGCTCACTCCACCACATTGGCTGTACTTCTAATTCTTCTACTGCATAAGTTCATTTTCATCTTCACCTCTCATTTTTTTCATACTTTTTTCCTCCTCATACGGACGCAACGTACACTCAAGTTCTTTCGTCAATCGAAACTGCGAAATTATCAATTTTTTTTACGGACTACCTGGTCAACTGGATCTTAAAATGTTTCAAGAATTAATTTTCCACTGCAATATAGTGCAAGCCACTTCTCATTCTCATCACACGCCACACGGGCTGCTGCAGAGTATAACACTCGTCACTGATCAGTAAAAGGGTCAAAATAATTGCCCTATTGACTGCCAATAAAATTAGGACTCTGATAGCTACGCACAGGCATGCTCATCCGCCATTTTCTTCTTAGTCGTACTTTATCAGTTTTATATCAATTTGCTGCATTATTACGAGATTCTGAATAATTTTTGAAAGGTTTGTCTCAATTCTTCCCTATAATGCTTATTTTAGTTTGAATAATGATAATAAACGACAAAATTTCAAGTTTCCAAGAGATTTCTCCGGAAAAAAATGCAAATTGGTAAAAAATACCAAAATTATAAAATTTAAATAATCTAACGCAGAAAACTTTAGCAATTTTTCCCATGAAATATTTACCTATATAATTCCGTCTTCAAACATAATTATATTTCAACTATAGATTAACCAACGCTGCTACGCAGCAATAATTTACACAGACCTACATAAATGTGTCCGAATTATCAATTAACCAAATGCATTGGTACGATATCATGAAAAAAAAAAAAGATTTTAAGTTAGACTCAAATATACGCATAACCAAATAAGTATGTCTGTAACTATGGTCACTTAATAGCGTTACAGAAGTGTGTTTTATATATCATATATCCCAGGGTATATTTCATTGTTTACTTTTTGATTGGGTAGAATATGGCAGATGAGCATATTGTATGAAACTATTAGAGCCTTCATAAAATATTGTGACGTTTAATAACAGTACTCAACGTACTTATAAAGGGAAAATGGTTGTTTTGGATAAGGCTAAGATGATCATAAAATATTTCTTTTCTTTAATTTAAACATTTGAGAATGCAGACTGGTTAACTCAGCCCACTCAACTCTTTGTAAATCTCTACTAGAAGATTTGCATTTACACCGCCATTTAGAACATTACTCTAATAATGATAAGGGTAGAAGTATTAGCTTATCTATAAAGACTCAGTTTTTAATATAAGGTTAGCCTGGAACAGCGATAGTACTTCGCATCTCAATTTGACCTGAGCTTACATAAGTAAGAAAACCCATCAAGACTACAGGCCAGCACTGGAAAATTCCGATCATCCCAAACATAACCATTACGATACCTCACTAATGACAATAGCTGAGGTTGAGTCTCAGCAACAGAAGAGTGACTCTCAGCAACTGTCGTTGATTCTAAAAACATATGAGGCCTACAAAGCCCCCCATTTTCAAACATTTAGGATGTATGCCTGCGTAAATAGTAACCGTGTTTTCTACCAAAAAGTATAGAAGTATCTTATATTGGCCATAAGTATTTCTACAAACAGTGGAGTATATGCAGAGTAATTTTGAAAATAGGGAGTATTTTGTCTCAATAGGTAACATTGTGTGCAGATTTAAAACTGTTGATTGCTAAATCTTCTTCATTCTTTTTTAGTGTATTTTCCAAAGGAAAATAAAACTGTTGCGTTAAATGCAACGGCGAGACCTGTGGAAAAGCGCCGATCCTGAGTCGTAGATCACAAATATATATAAATATATAATATAGATACATTACATATTTCCACTTTTTTCTGATTTTGGCACTATTTGGAAGTCTGTGGAGCCTTCATGACAATGAAACTTAGGATTGTGTTAAAAGCTTTCATGGGCTATATGTTCCCGTTAAAATTTTAGAAATTCATCCGCTAGTTTCGGAGGAAGAGGTTCTCAAAGTTACCCACCATATTGTCATCACGATAACTCCCGTAAATTAAAAGTTTTTATGGCAGTTGAAGACTATTAGGGACTGGTTTGGTATTGAATTTGAGCGAAATCGGTCCAATGGTTTTCGAATGGCAACCATTAAAAAATTTGACCCCTAGTGAAAACGTAGGTCGCGAGTTATCAATAGCTTGGATGGACACTAACAGTAGCTCGCATAAGTATGTGGTACCAGTAGTACCATGGTTCTAATGAACTTTCATTCAAAATTTCACATCGATTTAATCGTTTGCTAACGTTCGCCGTATGATGATTGGCCATAGAGTAAGCCTTTGTCTAAAGACACGTCTAGCTACAAGGGCATATAAACAAAAAAATAAATCGTAAGCCAAGATTTGAAAATTTTCAAAAAATATTCCGTTTTATTTTTATGACCGTTAAATCTGATGCTGTCTAAAAAAACGAGGATTTTTACGACTGCAACATTTTAGAAATATTCGGTATTTACACTAACGTGCCAGAAAGGTCGAAAATGAGCACAAAACACGTCATCTATATTGGATCTATTCAATTAGAAGCAAACGTCAAAAATTGCGAACAGCACCAGCAAGTACTACTTCCAAGGCAACATACACCGAATCGAGCAACAAGAATTTCATCCGTCGATTTGGGATTTAATATCATTTACGGAGCTAGAAGTACGCGATAATATAATAATTTGGCGTGGCGTTAGTTATGGTTTTCACTTTTTACCAAACACCCTTTTTACCACACACAACACCTTGGCGTGAATCCGCGTACATTTCGATTTTCGGTGCTTCCCTCACTCCTCCACTACGCCGCAGCACCACGTTTCGCCAAGTCACTTTACAAATACAATCATCGTAATTGGTAACGTTGGGGCGGCGGCAGTTCTTTCTATCTGTCTATCTCTGTCGCTCTTTCTCTCTCCCTCACACTCCATCCCTCCACACGCCAGCAAATCTAATCATACGCATTATCTTAAGTGCTTTGGTCCCAATATAGGGTACATAAGAAGTTGATGGTGCAGACGAACCGATAGAAGGAAGAAGACAAAAAGTGAGAAAGAAAGACAGACAGACACACTGAGCAAAGGATGGTGCGAGAAACACGGTAAGAAAAAGAGGAGAAGTTTGAAAATAAACCGAAAACGTCTTCCATCCCCGGAGTTTTCCATACACCAGCAGCAAAAACAATTTCCAGTGCCACCGATGCCTCGTTGCCTTCACGCATCGGATTTCCAGCGTTCGCGTTTATTAATTTTCATATTGGCGTTTCGGCACTTGCGTGCGCGTTCACGTCCGTCGATTTTAATTTTTCGAATGCATTTGAAAATTGAAAGTTGAAAGTGGCCGACGCTAAAGGGTGCTTTTCCACCGTATATACCGCCGTACAGAGAATATACGATCAACGAAAGGAGAAATTCGAGATAGAGCAAACACACGAGTCAGGTTCACGAAAAATCGATTCGTTCAAATGAAATAAAGAATGTAAGGTAGAAAGGTATCTGCTACCACATTAGGAATATTAAACGACGAAAAAATTTCTCTGTAAAAATAACGAAATATTTTCTCTATTTACAACCACCCTATTTTTGCTATAAAAGAGATAAACAAGGTATAATAAAATGAATGAGTTTTGGTTAAGAGAGGCCACAATGCGAGGATCTGATTGCACTTCCGCTAGTCGATTCAACCTGTGCGCCCTTATTTGATTAGAAAATTCACAATCGAAGACCACTGACAACTGGATCCTGACCATCCACGTCCCCCACATCAATATTAATAATATCATACGTTTCCAGAAACCAATAAACACGGGGCGGTGACAAAAATCCAAAAAATGATAAATAACTCGACTTATTTTAGGTTAGGCAATGCGATGTCGACGAAATTCGTAGGCCCAACATTGTCATCATTGTTAACATTAAAATAATTCTTAAAAAGAAAAATTTCTTGAAAAATTGTGAAACCTTTCAAAATGACTAATGCGACTAACCACCTTTCTGAATTTCCCACAGCAAGAAGACTGGCCATTACAAAAAAAAAAAAAAAAAAAAAAATTCTTCCGATTAATGGTGCCATAGTAGGTACTAACACCCTATTGTGTCTGAACTTAAACCAGCCCGGCTCGGACACAATTCACCACGAAACAACGAGCAGATAGTTCATCTGGAATCTAAATGAAACAGATTATACTGGTAGAGAGCCTAACTAGCAGTCCTCTTTTGCAAGAAAGCGAAATCAAACTCACAATCTTTCGGCTTCCGGATCAAGAGAATTCATCAGAAATAAAACGAGTTTATTTAAAAAATACTAATAAGATGATAAGTCCGGTACAGAAGAAAACCCTGCGAGAATGAAATATAATTTTCCAAGAATTATTATCGTCCTAACATTCGATGATATTCCAAAGGTAACGTGAAAATTTTCAAACCAATTTGACAGAAAATAAAATCTAGTGAAGCAATACTTCGCGAGAAAAACCAGTCTGTCAATTTTCATCTATACTCTGTTCACACCAAGAAATGCGTGATGTCATAAACCATATCTACACTTGTAGACTCGAAAAACGACGATTGTATTCTCCACAAAATGATGCTGAACATTGTATACTAATATGCATCGATACGTTTTCCTCTCCCCCCAACCGACCACCACGTCGATGAGTGATTCTGACGTCATCCACTTCTGGGCCTGAACAGAGAATACAATTCAAAAAAACAACGTATGACATAAATTAATGCAATGCAGAAAAAAAACACATAACCCACTGCGCCGTAAATACGAGAAATATACTTCAATCAACACTGGCGATTTAGTTTTCTCCAGTAATGTTTTTTGTATTACATTTTTCTCGGATACTACCGAATCAATAGACACCCAATTCTTAATAGACCTAGTGCGATATAAAAAATCCAATTTCGTGAAAATTTTACCATCATCCCTACTTTAATTTCTTCAAAATTCATGAAAAACCAATTTTTCAACAATTTTTTCTTTTACAATTTTCTCAACAACTACTGAACCAATAGGCACGAAACTTCCACCAGACTTGCACCACATATGAAAAATCTATTGTCTAAATTTCATCCTGATCTCTTCTGTAGTTTCTTCAAAGTCTTAGAAAAACCACTTTTCCACGAACTTTTTGTTTTCCATTTTTTTTTCTCGAAACCTGCAGAACCAATAGGTCACGAACCCCTATCAGGCCTGGTCCTATGTGCAGGCTAACTTTCGTGAAAATTTCAGCGCTATCTCTTTCATAGTTTTTTCAAAACTGTAAACAAAAATTTTCTCCAATAATTGTTTTCTTTTCCAGTTTTCTCAAAAATTACTGTACGAATAGACACCAAAATTCTACGAATCTTGCACATATATAGCAATTTATAGTGAAAATTTTAGCGTGATCCCTTTTGTAGTTTCCTCAGAATCATGGAAAAACCACTTTTTAAGGAATTTTGTGTTCACTAATTTTTTCAGAAACTATAGAACTAGGCAACAAGTCCTATCACACTTGGTCCTACCTTTCGTGAAAATTTCAACTTTTTTGCTGTTTTATCGAAAACAAGCACACAAATTTTGGGCGATACATATATATATATACACACACACACACACACACACTTATATATATTTAAAAAAAAAATTAAGTGAGAATAGGAAAATGAAACTGCAATCGTTTTCTTTTTTCATGAAACGGATAATTTTCATCATCCCTACTCCTAACCCTATTTCAAGGTCAATTTTAATACCTCGTTTGCAAGCATACTTGGTAACAAGTAAACAACTTACTTTCTTTTCACCAATTGAGAAATTTTATAAAGTACTTTGCATCTTTTAGAATAATATTATTAAACTCGGACCAAATTGAAGTTGCTCTTCGTTTTGTCGTAACATCACGCACCTCCCACTAGAAAGATTTTCATAAAATTTTAACCTCATATAGGTGTTTATCCTTAGATGGTTTTTGCCAAGTTTTGTTCCGAAAGTTGTATTCAGAGAACTGTAATTAAGTTGAAAGTTTCAGTTCGAAGATAAGTTATTACCTAACTTATACAAGTGTCAAACTGCTATCGAAGAGAATTAGAAAAGGACTGAAACCGCCGACTATATGTTATCTAATGTAATTAAATTCTAACAATAAGAAATCTCAAAAAATTTTATTTTAATGCGAACTAGTATCGTATATTGATGCCACAACTTAAGAGTGGGTATATTGCTACGCACCCATCAAAAAGTTGATGATGTTTTAATCATTTCTAAATACATAGTGGTAGAATAAAACGTTAAAAGCCAAAATAGGGTCCTATCCTGCCGAACCCCAGGCAAAGCAACATAAGTACAGCATCGAGTGTCCTGTACGGACTATGTTTCCGATTCGGATCAAATTTTATAAAGTTCATCGTCCTTTTAGAAATATCTCCATACCAAATTTCAGCTTTACCGGATCGAAATTACAGCTATTATCGAGTTAATTTACAAGGGGTCATAAAATATGACCGACGTAGACTTTACGGAGCTATAGCTAGGGGTACCTCCCTGGTTCGATCTGAATTGGCATATCATGAAGCATTTAGGAGATAATAGTGTAACTGAAAAGCGATGACATTAATTATTCTTCTTTGGTTGTTAATTTACCAATTTTTCGAAGGTTGGCAATTTTCTTCGAAAAAAATTGGCTACACTTGAAATGTGAACTACCCTGTCTGAACTACTTCAAAGAGCCACTGACTACGGCTTCCGAAGTCGACTATGTGAGCCAGAGTTCTGTTTTCACCGAACTTCAACTTCCTCTATAAAAATGGTAATGATAGCCCGCAAAAAAAAATCAACCTATACGAGAACTTTTACATTAACGGATGAGAAATTGAGAAAATGATTACGTTCGACGCACAGAACAGGAGGAGCGAGAAAAATCTCACATTTTCAACATATTCACTCCCCAGCAAAAAAAAAAAAAACCACAATGGGCGTTCTTATTCATCACCGTGCACACCGATAATATTTTTCCAACTGTACCACATGAATTACAAAGTTCAAAATCCCTGTAGTTTTTCATTCATCCTCCAATCGACGAGCTTTGCATTCCATTCGCCGATAAAACCCCGCCACACTCGTATCCACCGCCAACGCACATTTTTTTAATTACTTTCCGCCCCTAAACGTAGCAGCCATTTCAACGTAAACAAACATTTTTTTTTTTAATATCGTTGTAGCGGAAATGAAAAACATGATGAAAAAAAAAACAAAAAAACAAAAAAACGCGTACTCATGTACACGCCGAACATAACAAGAACAAAAGAGAAATTCCCCGAATGAACGAATGATAATGGAAAATAAACGACTAATCGTTACCTCAAGAGTGGCGTAAAGAATAAAAAAATCTGAAAAAAAGAACGACGACGATCTTGAGACGTACTTAAAAATCTTTTATTATATACTCCCTTCGGTACAGAGCAACCAGGAAAATACAGAAAGAAAGCAATGGTGGTGGCGGCTTAGTCGACAACGTTAATTGGATTGCGAGTTACAAAACGAGCATGTCTGTTTACTTGGGATTTTATTCATAGGCTTCAACGCAATAGCAAATTCCTTTTTTCATAAAAAAAAAGAAAAAAAAAACAAAAGCAAAAAACAAAACAAAAACAAAAAAAAACAAAAAACTTTGGAGGTTGCTGAAGAACTTCCGGTACTGGGATACAGCGGTTTGTTCACAAAAACTCAGCCCCTTTCAGGGCGCCCAACTCGTATCGCAGGCCCTGGATTACATTTCTTTAGCACAGCGGAGGGGGTTGGCGAACGAACTCCGAACGGAACGGCTGCTGCCTTTTCACGAATACACGAACACGGTCGAACAATATACCGCCCTCAAAATAATACTTCCTCCAAAAGTGAGCGTGCTGTCGCAGAAGTTGTAAAATACTTTTACTTTCCTTAAACGGATGCTCGCCAGCGTTCAACTCGTAAAGCAAACATTCACCGCTGAACATCAACATTCCTGACTCGAGGCGAACGAATGTTCCAGAGTGGTTCGTTGGTTTCAATTTTCATAAAAACTTTTCATGAGAATGCACCAAACCTTCATGTCTCACCCCTACAATGAATACCATATATGAAGTGTGGTTCTCATATAATTTTAATTCGACTGATGGAAGTATCATGATCATAGGATAGTATAGCCAAAATACTGAATAGTTTGTCAATTTCAGAGGCGACCGTACGTAAATATTAAATATGACTGGAGTCACTGGAGCGACACAATAACAATTCCTTTGCACATGGTCTACGTATTTTCAGAATTAAAAAGACTACAATGGAAAACACATAAAATGTTTTAAAAACTGGACAATGAAGATAATAGTCGTGTCTTGACGCGTCACACGTTCCTGTAAAATAAAGGCACCTGTAAACTGTAACTGTGTTTTTTCCTCGAATGGATCTACGGTTTTCGGAAAATTATATTCAGTAACAAAATTAAAATTAGAGAAAAACCCAAATTCACATATTTTTATAAGAACACGATAGAGCATACGCAAATAGTAAAAACAAAACAAAACATGCCCGAAACCTGGCGTTTTTACATGTTTTTGATCGTAAAAACATTCATTCAAATCCCCTATAACCTTGACAGCACCTCCGGAGGTACCGTAAATCTGCACTGCAAATAATCTGTAAATTTGTATTAATGTCGAACGACTTCCAGAGAAAAAACTGGATCTACTAAACTTAACAGAAAGTGAACCGAATTTAGTCACGTTAAACACACGTAATGTCCCCATCTGTGCGAACGAAGACAAAAATGCTCCAGAAAATCCAATCAAGAACTCAGAAATCCGGTCAGAAACAGCGACCTTCTTCGTTCATATAGGTACTTACTTAACAAATTCCCCAAAAGAAATTGCTTATTTTCAAAATTCAACACAATAGTTGAATAAGTAATTTCATTTCCGAATATATAATACATATATATCTACGTATAAAATCATCAAAATTTTCATTAACAACAAAAACAGAACACTATTATCATTAAAATTGAAGCGATTAAGTTATAACAGTGCACAAAATTTTCAAAAACTCAAGTTTCATGTTTTGAAGAACATAGGCAGAAATTTTTTAGTTCGGAATAACCAATAAAAACCATTCGTCGAATTTCGAATTTATAACGCAGAAATTCTTCTTGCCTACTGCAAGCCCCTTCAAATTTGATGATGAGCAAATATCCGTCAACATTCATCGCATTCCTCATTACATTTTCCTATTGCTTTCCACGAAGATGAAAAAATACGACCTTATTCTGATGAAAGCAGCTAGATAAAATGGAATAATGGATCCCTATAAAGGAGCTTGAAGAACTGGTAAAGATGAACATGTTTCTTCAACACACGCAGCACTTTTCATCGATTATTTTATGGCTTAATCTTTATTAGTAAAGGTACCTACTCCGTGCAGATTGACGCGTCGAAGTAGACGGCTAAAAATGATTAAGCCACTCGACTGGAAATCGATTCTCGAAGTCCGAACGATATTTTATTATTCCACTTGAAAAAACTCGTAAAAATCTCGCTAAAATCGAAATGCAGTTCGAACGATGTTATAATCAAATTACAATCAACAGTTACGACGAGGAGAAAAAAACACTCGAGAAAAAAAGAAAAAAGCTTCAGAAAGCATTCTGTCTATTAGCAAATTGTCGACGATAAACGGCAATTTGACACCAGGCGTCAATTATTAGGTTGACGGATAAAAAGACGAGTCCGAAATTAAGTTAACTCGCTTGGAAAAGTTCCTCTTTGACGAGAGAAAGAGAAAAAAAGGAGAAAGGGCCAGAGAGAATGAGCGTAAGAGAGAGAGAGAGAGAGAGAGAGAGCCAGAAAGAAACAAAGGAAGAAGAAACAAAAAAAAGTGACACACAAGAGGAATAATAAATAAGAAATATGACATGATTGGGATATTCTCTCGACGGCTCCGTTCGACGTTGTTCTAAGTTATTTTTCATTTTTCTTTTTTTTATCATCACCATTTTCAGTATTATAAATTTGACGATTGAATAAAAATTTGATGTGCGCCAGGACTCGGCTTCCTTACTAATCCACCCCATTCCTCTGCCAGGAAGAAAATGAAACTTTATAATGATACACGTCGAAAGAACAGGGAAAAAAAGAATGAGAAATTTATGAAAAACAAAATGAGAAGAAAGTTTTTCGAATAGATAAGAGATGCAAACGTCGAATACGAGAGGAAAAATTTACTTTTTAAGAATGAACCACAGGAAGGAAAAAAGAAACTTCCCACTCTAAAATCATAAATATAATTGTATTCTATGTATCCAACAACAGTCTTTTTAGTTGAGCTCGATGGAATATATTACAAACAACTGGAAAAGCGAAAAGCTAGAAATGATCGTTGCGAATTTAACCGCCCAGAGGCAAAGAATTTTCACGTGCATAAATGAAAAGAGAAAATATTTCTATAAATTGTACTAAAATTAAAATAAAATAAAAATATCTCTACGTAATTTTGTAATGGCTGCCATTTGAAACTTAGCAGACAGATTTTTCTCAAATTCAATACCAAAACCTGTTCTTAATAGTTTCGAACTATCGTAAAAATTTCAAGTCAAAATTTTTTTAATTTATGAGAGTTATTATGATTGCAACATGGTGGGTTTGCAAAATTTTGAGAACCCCTACCTCTAAATTACTGATTAAATTTCAAAAATTTTAACACCAATGTGTAGCCCACGAAAGTCTCAAACACTACCCCAAATTTTAGAGTGAATATATATTGCGTACAGAAGAATCTGAATAACCTGTATATTCGTGATCTACGATTCAGAATCGGCGCTGTTCCACAGGTCCCTCCCCAGGGTCCCACCAATGCACTGAATGCAATTGTTATACTTCATTTGGAAAATACACTAATATACAGTCTTGGTCTTAGGCAGTAGTTTTAAACACAAAAGCCCATTCATTTTCAACGAATACCCATGCAGAATTCGACAAAAATGCGAAAAACAGTCGATATTACAAAACTATGGTAAAATTCACAATACATGACAGGTACCTACTTGAAATGATAAAATTTCATCATATTTCATGAAAAATATACCGATCAATAACTTTCATGAACTTTTGAAAATTTTGTGATTGTATTTTCAAATTTTTTTTACGTAGTTAATAATTCTGTTTCACTTTTTTAGGTGGAAAAAAGTAAATAAATATCGAATCTTATATCACAGTTTTTAGCGGTGGATCTGTGACAGCTCGCCTGAAAACTACATGCAGATCATATTATAGATACAACATTTTTCATCGAGGAAGTTAAAGCACTGAATAAACTCCGACGAAAACTAGAATCGCAAATCAAATCTTCTAACGCTAATACTCAACAGCAGTTAGCTCAAAAATGCAGCATATAATATTTTTTCTCGTCAGTATATTATTCATCCATAGCAATCAATCAGCCAACGACCAATTTCAATTGTTTCATTTCAAATTTTGATGAAAAAATTTCTCGTCAACAAATGAAAGAAAAGAAAAAAAAACGCAAAGCCAACACCTCTCATAACGATGCGTCAAAAAAAAAAAAGTTCACCGATAATCTGACAATTTTTATCAACCCTGCCCTTGCGACACTCACCCCATCGTTCCAGCTACCGCAATAACGAATCGTTAATGCGGAAGAAGCGGCAATTAAACGGCGAAAAAGCAGGCGTTAGAGAGAAAATGAAATTCGATGCCGCTGAGTGTCAATTATTAAATGACAATCAGACAGATAGACGAGAAAAAGGGCTGGTGAAGCAAAGACGAGGGATAAATGAACCATCAGCATCAGCGACGGCGGCGGCGATAGCAGCAACGGCAGCGCTAACAAAAAACACACGGACCGTTTCGAAAATTAGGTTAAAGCTTTTATTCGTGTACTGACTGCGTTTAATACACGAGGAGCCAAAGGCTACCCACAGACACCAACATGCGTCCGTCCACAACTCCATACAGACACAACACTGCCAAAATAAGAGACGAGGTAAGGGACGAAGAAAAATGCATCAACTTAAAACGATACATATTTAACTCGAAAATTTAGCGTGCCAGTGTGCGCACAGCTCTCCCATGAATATTGAATAAAAACATACAGAGGGAGAGAAACAGTTACCTTCCTCCCTCTACCCTCAATCATCCCCGGCCGAATGATGAAAAACACCATCGTACAAGGAGGGTGACTGGGCTTGAAAAAACTTGACGTGATATTCAGGACGAGGATGACGACGTCGACGGCGGAAAATGTAATTACAGTCGGTTACGACGATTTTTACTCACCCCTCCACTACCCCTCCCATCAAGGAGTTCCTTTATGCATTTTTATCTCTTCTTTTTTTTACAACTTGCCACCCGAAAAATGACACTTTTGAATCAAATTATAACCATAACCATCGATTTCAGTCTCCTTTTTTTTCTTTTTTTCTTTTTTCTTTTTTCTTTTTTTCTAATAAATTTAATCACCGTCTTTCCTGCATACAGTACAGAATACTACGTTGTCGTTTCCCTGACATTCCTTTAATTTATTTATCTGTTTTTTTCTCTACAGCCACAAATCGAAATAAAAAATTCAACGTATGGAGACATACGACAAAGTTAGAAAAATATTCTAGAGGGAAGGGTGGCTGGCTGTTCGAAGATAACGTATTAACTGAATTTTTCCACAAAATGTACAACTGGGAAATGCTCACCTGGGTGTAGCTTGTGGTTGATCATTCAAAACGATCGGTAACTAGATACTCAGAGTTAAAGAATTTGGAGAAACCCTTCGTGGATACCTTCGACTGTTGCAGCGTTGGGCTTTATTCGGTAACGAGACTCGAGAACAATAACCAAAAGTAATGTTTCGCATTAACGAATATCTTTACAAAGATTTTATTTAAGACAGTCAAAAATGTTAGATTTAGATATTTATAACAAGCAATTACAATTTTTTTTTTTTTGTAAGTTGAAAAGGTAATAGTGCACGAATTATAGAATTATTATCCCTCTAACTGACGAAAACAACGCTTGAAAATACAATGCTCGTCGGTAATGGTTAACAAATGCATGGAAATAAAGCACTCTCGTACCAAATGAGATCCATAAAAGCGCATAACCAAAGGCATAGATAGCTCGATCGTAAATAGTGGGTCCACATGAATCTTCTCGACTTTCCCTTTCGACGCCCCTCCCCCACTAAAATACCACCACCAAAAAACACAATTTTTAATTATGTCTAGCTGTTCTTTCGATTCTAAGGGAATGGATTCCCAGACCCTCCCTTTATCCACGCTCTTGCGGGTAACAAGCTACCAATTAAGAGACGAAGTGATCTAAATCACGACTGAGTACAAAATGAATTCCGAAAGAGAGGTAATAACCGAGTAAAATT
The DNA here is from genome assembly GCA_011428145.1 of Ericerus pela. Classification (NCBI taxonomy): domain Eukaryota; kingdom Metazoa; phylum Arthropoda; class Insecta; order Hemiptera; family Coccidae; genus Ericerus; species Ericerus pela. Next base: position 403,129 of record WOFM01000730.1, read on the forward strand.
AAATAAGACCAATGGAGCACTTCCGAGTACCATGAATAAAAATTCCAATAGAGTCGTACCGAATAAGTCGATTTCTGATGTTTAATGGGCACTAATTACAATGTTGCTAGATTGATGGAAATAGGAACAAGAACGAAGAAATCAACCAATCAGCCAACAGCAATAAAATTTACACAATGCTGTAACATTGCCTGAGTTTCACAACCTTCTTCAGAACTCAACTTATTTGGTGTCGACTATTTATGCCTACACACGTATTACTATATGTTGGGGATGGATTTTCAAAACGATTACTTTTTCGATGATACCAATCAGCTGTTATTCTGAAAGAGTAATAAAAAATAAGAAAATTTGGAAAATAATAGTCTATCAACAAAATTTTCTAACAGTTCAGAACCGACTCGCAGAATGTTTTCAAGTGAACATGTTTCATGAACATATTCATATGCGTTATAAAATGTCAACAAATATCATTCAGACGACCAGTTGAACTTCGTGCTTTTTTTGGGAACTTAATAAGACGTGAAATTCCTTCAACTGTGCGGAAGTATCAACATTTGTTCCATTATTATTGTAGTTTATAGGGGACACCATTTATGCACGAAATAAGGACGTACTCAGTACTTCTATTGTCACAGGAAAGGGGATGCAGGTTTTTTTTTGAACGCAATATACGTAAGTACACGCGATACAGAAAGCTTGTTGTGAATATTTTTCCTCAAACGAGTGTATATCAACATCACTCGTAAGGCGTGTGTTTAATCTAACGCCGGATTATTTGTTTTGGTAAACAGAAGGATAGGTGAGGGGAGCTAGAAAAATAAAACCAATGTAAGTCAATAGAGGTAAGAGAGTAAAACAAATAGATAATTTCTCATATACGGTAGCACTAGATACGCTTTTCATAGACATGTTCTGCATTCAAACTTTTTTTCGTGTGGATGTAATCGTCGAAATTATGTTACTTATTGGCCTACAGTTTTGCAGGTGACGAAATGAGATCGAAAGTAAAGCCGTTTGGGAACTTTGGTATCGAAAAGAGCGAGTGAATTGTGAAATCCGGCGGAGGTAGTCGCCAAGGATTGAGTGTAGGTATTTTTCAAATTTCGTATTTTGCTCGATACTTTTTCAACTTTTTTTTCGAATTGAAACAAACAAACAAACAAAAGCTGCAACATAAGTAAACGTGGATACACAAATTTTTCACATCATCACCATTACCGTAACCATCGTCATCATCATAAAAATCAACACAATAATTATTCAATCCACTATTTAAATAATGATCTTGGACCTTGGAGAAAGGGTAACATCGTAAACTTTTCGATTAATCATACAATCATTTTGGCTTTCGTTCTTAACTGCAGCAATATAGGAAGAAATCACAAATTGTCTTCAAAATTTATAAGCATTGGATTGCGACGAAAACTCAAGAGATTGAAATCTAGTCTTGCTTATTTAAATTTAAAAGCAAACGTATCAGATATAAGCTGTACCTACACCAATAAGAAACGAGCTTTAATTCTTAGGTGGTCGACGACGAAGAAATCAACCTAACGGATTATAATAAATTTTTTTCGATCGTCGTTACTTAACGTTTTCGTGTAATAAATTTGGCGACATCAGTCGAATGGAGAGGAGAAAATGAAAGAATAGCATAGTTGGGAGAAAGATGGTTTGGGCGACGATGAGACTCTTCAATTTCTGTATATATAAACCTACTCTCTTCGATATACTTATTTTATTCATTTTTACTAAAAGCCGAAATATAACGAGAAAGAGAAGAAAAACCGAAAACGTTGCCAACAACTTTCGCTTCAGAAGCCAAGAAATTTTTTTTTTTTGTTTTGAGAATGAAGTAGAGTATGTAAAAATGGACGATTCTTTCTGAAAGTATTTTGTTCGTATGTACGTACTTCAGCAATATGTGTATCAACTACTAAGATGCATAAAAAAAAGGGAAAACTAGGCAGAAAAAAAAAATTCATTCCATATATCTCATTATGAGTAGATATAGGAGAAAGCAGTTTCAGCTAATTTTGATACCAAGATCAGCACATATTGAAAATTTTCTGAAATAGGCTCCCCAAGAGTAAAGAAAGTAAGTCAACACTTTTCGTGTAAGGAAAACACATCGAGCAAAATTATAGCAGGTATGATCCCTTCTCAAAATTTTTACTGAAAGTTGTAGAAAACTCGTGAAATGTAATACTTTTTATTGCAATTGTAAATGAAATATTCGAGCAATTTTCCAAAGTTAATATCTCGATAGAAACCGAATATATTTCATATTTATTTTTTTAGACTTTGACAAAACAAAGAATAATCTTTTTAAAATTTTTCGTAGGTTTTCAGTAAATAATGAATACCTAACTGAAATTGATACACTGCGTAATAACAAAAATGCTTTGAATTCAGAGAAGCAAATAAAGTTTAGAACCTTTTCTTCGCTGAACATGCTAACGAACTTTCAATTATTAATAACATGCATGAGCAAAAAATTACACACCATGTATTCATATACTGATTCAACTTTTTTTCGTCGCAAAAAGTAGGTATTTTGTCTACAATAACAAATTCCTCAACCAAATGTAGATAAACCTATTATTGAAAACGAATGAGTGACGAATCTACAAATCAGAGGATTCCAGAGTTTATGCGTTTATGAAAAAATTAGTTTATGGAGTCGTCTGAAAAAAGATCCAAAAACTTGATGAAAGGCAGGTTGCTCGCTCATTACACCTCACAACAAAACGCTCTAAAACTATTCACGAAACATAAATCAAAATTTTTGGGGAAACAAGTGAGATGGGTGGTTCAACCAAAAGGAATAGAACGCAAGTACTCTATGAGGAGAAGGAGGTTCATCCAAAAGGGCAGCTTAGTCCACAAATATGATCACATTTTGAATCTTACCCCTCAAATCATTATTATAATTTAAATTTAGTTTTTATTTTTGCCAACCCTGTTGAGGAAACAAAAAATTTCAGTCTTTTAAAATTCAAAATTCTATTGTCTAAATCCCAATCAACATTATTTTATTGTACTTTTTTGTAAATTTTATTTTCTTTAACCAAAAAATAACGCATAAGTCGGGTTACAGTTTCAACTAAACTCACACGCTTGCATACATTTGTAGACTAACAATAACTTTTTGATATATTCTTATAATTGAACTGGTTTGTTGTTCATTTGGCCATCGACCAGTGTTGTTTATTTATTTTTTTTTATTTTTTTAATTGGATGTCCGTTAAAACAAAAATAAAAACTGAAACGAACACATATCGAAGAACTCGTTTTAACCTCGGATTACCAGTTTTCTTCATTCATATAATAGTCATAGAGAGAAAGAGCAAAAAAGTATCCTGCGTCATCTTTCTTTCATTTTATCTCTCTTTTTCTTCATCTTTCCTGCTTTCCTTTCTTCTCCTTTTCCCCATTAGGCCTTCTCAACGAAAACACACCGAATATAATGAACATGAAAAATTTAAATGACATGACAAGAAATGGGATGAATACCAACCGGTTTCATTTCTAATAGATATAAATTTTTTTTTTCTCCCATCCCAATTTATTTGGAATGCAATAATTCAACGAATTACGGCGGATTAAATTAAATTTACGCATGCACCGCACAGTTTCGCTTCAAAGTTGTTGCAACTCTCAAAATTTTCCAAAAGGGAAAAAAAACAGTAACCATTGCGTTTTTAAAGTCCATTAAAGGTATAATAATTCTGGGCTAAAATATTCATTATACTTATGACGTCGCCAGTACACCACGTCGTCATAGTGAATGTACTTCGACCCGGGTGTTCAAAAATTAATTTACATTTTGTGATTTACGAAATAAAGAACGGGGGAAAAAATGAAAAAAACAGCAGAAAAAAGAAATAATGTTAGAATCAAAATATTTTCAAAACTTTTGGATACATACCCTGTAAACTAGTTTGGAGATATTATCTTGATTAAAGGCGAATGAAGAAAAAGAAAATCAGAAAGGGAAAAAACATTTATACAAGTAAAATGTACATACACACACGCAAAAACATATTCTCTACTCTTTGATTAAAAAACTTGCGATTAACATGTTTGATATGCGAGAACTGAGTTATACATATTATATCTTTATGATGTCCACGAGAATTATTAATATTTTTGACGTAGGTTAAAAATACTAAACAAATTACAAAACTACAAAATTATAACACGTCAATTTTCAAATTTTAATAGCCAAAATGAATGTTCCTTGATGTCAATTAAAGAAAAATACGTTTTTACTTAGCAAAATACAGCTCAAAATATTTAGAATTTTGTTGAAAATTTTAATCTCAAAAACAAAATTTTACTGACATAGAACAAAATTTATCACAACTTATTTTGTTTAGTTTTAGAATTTCGAATGGTCGGTGAAAATCGTTTATGATGGACAAAAATTTCATCTTCTAAATTTTTAATTTTAATTTCTCACATTTTCAGGCTACTTCTATGCCATTCAGTGATAATTAGCATTTCTCTCAACTCGTATACTAAAAAGAGGTTGTTATTGAATCGATTTTAGTTAGTAAAGAGATAGATTACCGAGTCGATTCTGAATGGTCGATAATAATGGAGTTTTTACTAATTGTTTTTAAGCAAGTTTTCTATTGAAAATCTACTTACTAATCTTGGTGTTATGGAATGACCTGGGAGCGGGGATAGGTACGTTTTTCGTTTCATAACTTGAGGAAAATTTTGGCACTAATAACTAAAATTCATATATGTAAACCAATTTCTTGTTACCACGGTACAGGTCAAAATTTTTATCCGATAGGCACAAAATTTAGGAAGAACATTAGTACTAAGTCAAGGACCTGACCTATTGATTTTGTTGTGGATCAGCCATAGGGCACTTCCATTACGGCTATTTTTATTTTTTTTTGGCTATAAATTTTTAATTTTCGACAATAGCTACGAAATTTGAAACAAATATTCATTATGATATATTATAACTTGATATAAATTTTGGTGCGGATCGGCCGTAAGGTAATTCCGGTATGACTATTTTTTTTTTATTTTGACTATAAAATTATCAATATTCGATCAATAGCTACGAAATTGGCAACAAATATTATAACTTTCTATAAATTTTGGTGCTGATCGTTCGCACGGGACTTCCAGTAACACTATTCTTGTTTTTATTTCGTTTATTAAATACCTAATTTTGGACCAACAGGAACGTAATTCGGACAAATATTTATTACGATCTTTTAATAACGTTCTAGTGACTACCTAATTTTACATTTTTTGAAAACCTACTTTTTCTAGCTGAACTGCTGCTGCGTTAGAATTTTTTTTGTTTATTTTGTAACAACATCGTTTAGGAAAAAGGGTCATTTTACATGGTGATGCCTACAAACAACCAAGTTAACTGCTCAATAATTATAAAATTATTGTCTAAAATTCTGTTTGTAAATAAAGTTTACTCATTTAATCGAATGAATAATAACCTCTTTTTTGGTGAATTCGTTGAAAAAAATATCGCACCTAACCAGGGCTATGGAACTCAAATGATTTCACTTTCAGAACCACTTCCGCTTCTATATTAAATATAATTTTGATTTATCATTGGCTATTAATTGAACAATCCTATCAATTGATCAGTCATCAACTTTATTTTTCTTCTATTTTTACTACCGCAGTTCGTGCTGCAACTAAGGAACTCATCGACAATCAGCAACTCATAAATAAGTTGGGTTAAAAACGAGTTTTTAAAAAATACGCTTTTATAATTTGAAGAAGAAAATAACGGCGAAAGAGAAAATAAAATTTTTCACTTACTTTTTCCGAGACAGAAACAATCAAAAATTGAAAAAATAACTGATAAAAACGTATATAAGTGTATGTGTGCGTGTGTCGCAACACGTGAAAGCAGCGCACAAGTTGGTCATCCGGTGTACTTCAGCGAATTGAGGGAGTAGAATAAAAGCGTATAAAAATCACTCATTTTGCTAACTAGTTGAGTAAAATCATTTTCTAACTCAAAAATAAATTTCTATATACTTATGAATCAAGGTGTAAGGATACCATTTGCTTTGTGTTCCTCTTACAATGAAAATCTGAGCCAATTTTCTTCACATGAGCTCAAATTTTCTACGCTTTGCAAATCTCCACCATTTTCAATCTTGAGAACAAGTTAACATTTGATTTACAATTTTTATTTACATAGATTTCAACTGAACTTCATTATTCACTCATAGATACATTTTTTAAAACACAATTTTGTATCGAACATTCAGTAGGTAGATACTGTTTAAAATCAGTGAATTTGTACGCATTCTTCCGCATGTCATCATAAATAATATTCGAACTGGTTTGAATAAAATAGTTTATTACTTCTTATTTTAAGGTGAGCCTCCGTTTCGAATGAAAATAGAAGTACGACCAGAAAGGTGAAATAGCATCGATGGGGGAGCATGAAATGGGAGTGAAAAAGTGAGGAAAAATTTGTTTAGGGTTATTTTGGTATATTGTGTGTTTGTGACGTACGTGTGCAGTTGGTTGTGATGTAGGTTATTCAGAAAAATATGAACAGCTTTGTTTTATTTTTATTTATTTTTTTTTTTGGTCCTTTCATTCGATCGCACAAGGGCGAGGACCACATTCGTACTCAGCAACGACTGTGTTCGTGGGTTAAAGGTTAACAAAATTATTGATTAGCTGCTGTCACTTGCACAAATGATCATGTGTTCGTAGATATATGTATAGAATCGTTGTCTGGCTGTCTAAAAAGACTTAGTCAATAGGGTAACTAAAGGCCGTCAGTCACATTGTACAGGATACCAACCTTTCGCACGTAAGAAGATCATTTATTTTTTCGAAACGTCGCATAAAAAAAAAAGTAATAATAAGTTAATATTTTTTGAGATACCAACATGCTAATAAGACGTTAATTTCGACTGAATTTTATGACTCGTTATGCGAAAGAGAATTCCGCGAAAAACATGCCCTACAAAAGCTTCTTATAGGCATTTTCTGCCAGCAAGAAACTTTGCACGGATGTCCAGTAACAAGATATAACGAATGATGACTATATAAATACACCTTCATTCTTTAAAATTTGAGACGTTATTAAATTATACACTGATGCGATACTTGAGTAATAGAAATTTGGTTCAGAAAAAATATCGCATACTTTCGGGGTGCTTCTCGAACAAATTTCAAGCAACTGCAACTGCAACTGAACCATAAACTTTGATTAAACGTTCTCCAGTCTGACAGCTCTATTCTAGGTGTCACAAGGACTACATTCCTTCGAAAAAACGAGCTATCATTCAGGTTAACAACTCCCCCAGGATTAATTATTTTCATTTTTAACATAGACGTTCGTCCATTCGAGCCGTCAATGTTGTTCCAAACTATTTTCCATAGCTTCATCGATGTCCATGTCCTCCACGAATACGGATTCACATCGTTTCTTCTACCAATAAATCAAACAACTGATGATACACTGATGCAGCGTGATATTTCTTTCTCGATCATCACGACTGAAACGGGTAGAGATCCACCACAATAATTTTGAGTACCACTCTTCGTTCCACTCTTCGAAAGTAACGACAATATCCCAGTAACGCGAAGCCGTTTGCAATCAGACTACACAATTGCGTTGATTAGTCGTACGATTTCGACTGATTCACAGACGACGAGAGAAGTGGTTGCGACAAAGAGAGAAAGACGTACACATTACACACAAACACACGCACGCACGCATGCACGCACGCACGCACACAGATAGAAAGGGAAAATACTGAAAACAAAAAAACAAAAAAAAAAAAACAAAAAACATTAAGCGTCGTACGCCTGCAAATAATCTTTGTCGGCGTAAAAAACTGGACGCTGTATTTGTGGTATGGGAAAAACTGAAGTTATATAACACCTTCAACCACCATTCGTGGTATTTTTTTTTACTAATATTGTAGTTGTTTTTGTTGACCGTCTATATACTTGAAGCAAGGGTTGGGGCCATCCTGTATGGGCCACGCGACTCTCGCCCCCTTGAACAAAAAAAGAAAAAAAAGAGAGAAACGTTATCGGTTTCTAAATCGGTCGCATTAAAAATTGGACTAAATTTTTTTTCCACCCTTCTGTGCGCTCTCTCATCTCTCGATTTTTTCATAATTTATTAAAATTCATTTCACGGTCATCGGAGAGTGACTACGTTTTTGTGACGACGACGGTTTTGGTGCGGTGCGGTGGCCGCTCCAGTTTGTGTGCTAATCTTTGGCAGACGTCGAGGTTGCGTCTCCCTTCGCCTTTCCTACGATTTGTTCGTCGGTCCCATTGTGAGTGTGTGTGCGCGCACGTAGAAGCTTTTGCCCATTCAAAAAATGTAATGATTCGATTTATTTGGTTAACACGATTTTAAAAGCGCTTCGAAGTAGATTGGTTCTGTCGTAGTATTATAGTTTGGGGCGAAATGATTTGTTCGCTGTATGTGCGTACGGTTGGAGCGGGAAGGGAACAGATAATGAGCGATAAAACAAAATCTAGGAAGATGGAGCGTCGAGCGAGGGAATAGTTTGGAATCTGGACAGTTGGTGACTTCGATACGATTGAGAACGATGCAACTTCGGCAGAAAAAAATAAAACGTCACGTGTGACGATAACGCCAGATACAACTTAGAAGCAAATAGTAGGGCAATTACCAATTACCCTATTTTGAGAATTTAGATTGGATTGCCGTCTAAGGCGTTAGAAAAATTAGTAATTCTATGCTTTATTTTGGCCAATGTGAACCGTTTTTTGCAAAAGTAATTCAGCTGTCGTGAACAACAAATGCTGGAGGCTGAACTTTGATAACAATCAACTGCCTGGTTCTGGAGCCTCAGAGGTGAAGAAGTAAGACTAGTTAAGAACTAGAAAATATGAGGCCGTATATTTGAAACGAACATTTACCTCAGCCATTTTGGAGTTCAACTGTCACAGTAAACTATGAAAACGTATCAAAAATACCGAACAAAATTGTTTTCAAGGGAGGATTGAGAACAATAGAGGTACATTAAAAATATAAAACGAACTTGTATTAATTTCCCTTAGCTGTCCAAACGTCTGAAGGAGCGACTGAGTAACGAAATAAATTACCATGAAAAACACTTTTCAATCTCTTTTCCTCAACAAATCCAAAGACATTGAAAAAATAAAAGAATAAAAATAATAATAGCGATTTGAGTTTTTGTTGCGATTTTAAATCACCGTCAAGGTGCATTTACACCGAACGAACATACGCTATTCAGTCTTTTCAAGTAGGTTTTCTTTAGAAAATCTACTTATTACGCTTGGTGCGATATTAGCCCCCAGAGTTGGGGGTGAGTACGTTTTTCGTTTCATGATCTCAAGAGAGTTTTGGCACCAATAACTAAAATTCATATATATGAGCCGTTTCTTGTTCCCATGGTACAGGTCGCAATTTTTGTCCGATAATCACGAAATTTGGTACAAACACTTTTACCGAGCCAAGGACCAGACTTATTGATTTTAGTGCGGTTTGGCTGGACGGTACTTTCAGTACCACCATTTTTGTTTTTATTTTGGCTATAAAATGCTCAATTTTGCACCAAAAGTAACGAAATTCGAAGTAAATATTTATTTTGATTCCTTGTAATACTCCGATTTTGGCGCGGATCAGCCAGATGGTACTTCCGGTATCGCTATTTTTATTTTTATATTGATCATAAAATGCGGAATTTTGAAACCATATGTACGAAATTTTAATTAAATATTCATTAAAATTTATTTTAGCATACTTCTGGTAAAGCTTTTTTTTCCTTTTTTTTTATAATCAGCTTGAACTTTTATTTTCACAAAAATTAACCACATGCTCATGTTTTCTTTTTTTTATTTCATGACTTTCTTATATTTCATTGGTTTCATTTTAAATTATATGATGATGTACCATACTCTATAATCTTAATTTATTTTTCATTTTTTCGAGAAAAAAGCTTTTATATTTCACATTATCTAATATTTTGTCAGCAGCTAACACATTTCATACAATCATAACCTACCATTAACGCATATATAAACTTACAAACAATTAACGTGGCCATCAAAATTCATAATTCTTTTTCTCGAGAACCTACTTTCTCTAGCGAGGCTTGCTATGCTAGAGTTGTTTTATATTCACTAGGTTACAGGACGTTCGTTGCTTTCGTTCGGGTAGAGAATTTCATTCGGTCTCATTGGTTTGTTTGATTGCCGTTTAGACCAAACGAGCCAAAGAAAAACGTTCGTTGTTCGCATATTCGTTTGGTGTGAACCCATCTTCACCGCATCTACCACTGCCAGAAAATGTTTGAAAAAGATGTACCACCCAAAGTGTTCGCAAAACTATTCAATTTTCAATGTTTACACTTTAGCAGCATCAAAAATTCAATAAAAAATATTATTTTTCGGTTAACGATTATAAATTGACCAATTTTGTTAGCAAAATTTTTCCAAACAATTTGCGAGGTTTGTCCATTTCTAACATATTACCAATCGAGAAGTGCCACAATCAATTCACAGATAAAAAACAGAATACTATCAGTGGGGAAGTATGCAAACTAATAAGTAAAGTTGTAGCTTAGGAGCAGTACCTACGCTCAAAATAATGAAAAAGCACTTTCGTTCCTTCAGAATCTGTTGGTGAAATAAGGATCATCTGTCGACCATTTAAAAAACTATCTTCGGAAGCTGTCAAAATAAGAAAAGTAATATCGCCAGGAAAAAATGCTTCTATAATTCTCTATCGAATTAGGACAAGTATTACCCTTCATATATACATATTTGCGATCCACAAAACTTGATTTTGCAATACGAATAAGTTGATTAATTTGAGCTCCTTCCCTTGGCAAAATTGACCCCTTCATTTTTTCAAACACAAAACTGGATGCCATTGTAAAAAAATTTTTTTATGACCTCCTCAAGAATAGTCACTCAAATTCATTAGCCCTAAACGATCATTACTACCGAAATTTACACACTCGTATCAACACCGCCCTACAATCACTCCAAAAATATACCTTTCAATCCTTTTCGCGTATCGAATTTTCAAAAATTTCTTTGCTGGAAAGCGAAACCAAATTTCCTTACGAGGTAATTACGAAGACGCCCACCTTTCTTTGTTCTTTTTTTTCCGAAACGTTTTCCTACGCTTCCCTCCAAGAAAAGAATTTCCACGCCCCCAAAAATTTGGTTTACTTTAGTCTGTTTCGTTCTTCCAACTAATGTAAACAGCGGACCTAATAAATGATGCAATAAATTTTATATTACTTTCTGTACCGAAAAGTCGAACGATTGGCTCGCGCCGAAGACCATCGCGTGTTACCACGAATTATTTTTCACTTTTTTTCTCGGCGCTGTTGATGGAAAAAGCATTCAAATACGCCCAGAATTCGGATAATTTACATACCTTACTTACGTACCGCATACATATACACGGTCTTGAATCATTAATGACGGAAAGAGAAAAGAACATAATGAATAAAATATAGAATTGAGCCAGAAGTAGTTCATTAAGTACAAGAGAAACAGTGAGAGGATAAAAGGTCGTGGACGCAGTTAAATCTATTCTGAATCTGTCACACCAAAACTATTTCCGTTCACACGACCATTGACACAAACCCTTCTTTCTTCGGCCCTTCAGTCTCGTTAAGTACGCGTTTTTTTTCTTCTGTTCTTCACGTAGGTACCTACTCACTTTATCACTGTTTTTCATTCTTTTAAAACGAAATAAATAGCAGAGTGTCTGAGCATCAGCGTCGAAGAAGACGATTTTAAGAGAAAGAGAAAAAATTCGAACAATCTAACAGGCATGGGCACCATTAATGGAAAAACGATTCGAATCAGAATCACAAATTCTTCTACATAGTGTGCTTAAACACAATCAGATAATAAAGTTTTTCATCAAACTCGGTAATGAGGTATGGGGCAGCTTTCAACCGATTATTTCAAAATAAGTCTTTAAAGATAGTGATCAAAGATGCTTTAGCTGTAGGAAATTTTAAAGCGTGAGCCGGTCACAATTCACGGGTAACAGCAAAATTTGAGCGGCATAAAAATTCCATCAGATAACCAGTCTAGCTGTTTCGAAACCCACTGACGAATGACGATCCCTTAAAACCGAACTCGTGACTTCGAGACAGCCCTAATGACTATGTCTGAAGTGATACAGATTATCACGTCAATCTTATAGCAGAAAAAAATTATCACTGTAAATCCAAATTGAGGCGTCAAAAATGATTCACATGAATCAGAGCTATAAGTCACAAGAAAAAACGTACCAAACCTTCAGAATTAAATATACTTACGACTGAAAATACGCGTATCTTCAATATTTTACCTAACGTACATTCGACTTTCGAATGAATTGACTCCTTACTCAGAATTTGTTGAAAGACTGAAATTCATTAAGAGCATTCAACGACAACGTCATCAAATATCACAACTAAAAAACCTTGAGCACCACTCCAAGCGAACTGAAAATCCTGCATTTTCATTTGTCTATCAGAAAAACTGAAGATGCCGAGGATAATTTTGAAAAATATGAAGCCACAGCAACCTTTTTTGCACTGAAAACAGGAAATTGGGTATATGAAAGATTCACTGCACTTCCGAAGTAGGCTACTCCGCTATCATTCACCATCATTCTCACCTATCGATGAATTTTCTAAAACGATATTAATCACCAAAATTATACAATCGTTAAGCAGACTAAAACTCGAGAGCACATCGCAAAATTATTACGTCCAGTGGCTAACCGAATAAAGGTTAAGAATATAATGTAATTCGAACTGCGAACAATAAAATAGAAAATAATTATTCGAATTTATTCTGTCAAAGTACTTCCTCCGTAAATGTCGGAAAAAATTGAAGAACCTTTCTGACCATTCGTGATTTTCATTTCATATTCGCAAATAATCGCAAAACGGTATTGGAAGACGAAACAATACGAAGTAGCAGGAACACAAGAACACAAGATAAAAACCAGAGAGCAGGAAAAATAAATAAATAAAAAAACGTTTAAATAGAGTTGTAAATCGTCCCATTATATCGGATATGGAATGCGACTCTGGAATATGACGTTAATATGATGCGTCGACATTCTATATACGGATTCTTTTTTTTTTGTTCTTTCTTCAGTAACTCTTTTTTTATTTTTATATCTCAACAAGAGACCAACAGTGAGAAAGAAAGAGAGTTAAGGAAAAAAAATTCTTTCGGCAAAAATCTTTAACTACCTACTTAATAAACTGATGTGTTCATTCGCAAATATGAGAAACAAAAAAGAAAAAAAAAAAAAACAATAATACAACTTTTCAAAATGGTTTTGAAATATCCGAATCCCATATATGGTGAAAGCGTGTTATATTCGGAAACTGCAAATCGATGTTTCTGGTTATCAAGTGTTCCATCGTTTTTAGTGTCGTTAATGACACTTTCTTGTAAAGTCTGAATGATTTCGCGAATTACTTCTTTTTTTCTGATTGAAACTAATGAAAAAAAAAAAACATTCTTACGACGTTTAGTTTGCTAACTGAATTAGTATTTTTTTTCTTCTCCTTCCAAACATAATATATAAAATAATCGTTCTCCAGGACAAAGAATTATATACATGTAAACCGGTTCACGATTATTTTCAAGAGAATGATAATGCGAACGAATCTTTTGCGCTCATCGGAATTTTGATACCTAAAAACAGTGCGGTTTTTTTTTTCCACGCATATAAATTTATTGCAGTAGTCAGTGGTCATTTTGAGAAGAACAGTTGTCAACGAAGGACACTGGCGAAGAAGAAACACAATAAATTCTATTGTTATCGATTCATTTCGTAAATCAGTTCGTCGGTTGTTTACATAATCTGTGCATGCTAATCTTTTTTTTTTTGATGGCCACACACTGAGATGAAACAGAAGTATCTGTCCGTAGGATCATGGAAATAGTTTAGTGACTCGATCATGTCCTGCCTTAATCCGTAGTCAAAAATTCATCAACTAAACATTCACAATAAGATGAAGTCACATAAGATTAGTTTCCTTTCAAATAGGATGGCTGTACCTTGTCGGGATTCATAACTACATAGATATTCTACACCGTCCCAATGCCCTAAAAGAATTTTATACAAATAGAATTTTATAAAATTTTGACATTGTTAGGTCTTTAGATTCGCACACCCAATGCATGATTCGCGTCACCACGAGCTTATAACGTGAACGTGCGGTTTTCCAATTTCCTGCAGTTGGTTGAAAAAACGACCTCAACATCGAAATTACGCCAGAGTCGCAGCTTGAATTTTCGTAAGAGAGGCTTATTAGCCCCGTTATCTGCGGCTCATGAAAGAGAAATTCGTAAAGCACATTAGTAAAAACTTAGCAAACGTATTTTTGAAATAAAGAGATGTACTAAAATGGAAGGAGTATAAAATTCGAATGATAGGCTATTGGTTTGCACAGTCTTCTCAACGGATAACTCACATCTATAACCATTTACAAGTACTCAAACCAGAGTACTTATCTTATTCGCGAACGATTCTGCTAGGGTTAACCACCATAAACGAATGAAAGAATAGCAGGCAAAAAAAAAAAAAAGAAGAAATAATAACAAAATAACTCCGTCCAATTTTCAACGTTTTCGTTCAACCAAAAATAGTTTATACGGAGTCATAAACGAATAAGTATAACGTTCTCCTTTTTTTCTCCCACTCAACTCCTTATTATCGAAGTTTTTCTTCAGTTTGCAGCAGAAACATGTCACCCTAACAGCAAGACGCGCTTTTTCCCGTGCAAGGGAGAAAAAAGTTCAAAAAGGGGAAACGATAGAGGGAGCGGACCGGTGGGGAGTAGACACGTTCCATCGAGTTTTTACTGGTAATTGGTGTCAATTTGATGGTACCCATCACTCATGGAAAAGGGAAAAAAAGAACGCGAGTAATAAAACCTGTACTTACAAACATTTTCCCCCTTTTTTATTTTTCCATTTTGTAAAAAGTAAAGAACAAAATACCCTTTTAAATCAATCGTTTAAATTCAACCGATAGAAAAAGTTTTTTTTCCTCTTTTTTAGAAATGTTTTTTTTTTTTTTTTTCCAACACAGAGACAATTATTGTCTTCGTAGCGAAGGAATGCATTTTCTTTTACATCAGTTGTAGAAAAAGCACTGTTGGCCGTATCATTTGAGAACGTACGTAGAATTACATCGTTATCTTACATCATCTGCAGAGTAAGCGGCAAGTCATAACACCGATCTATGAATACGATTTGATCACGTACATGTAAATAAAAATAAGCAACCCTGTCTCTCACAATGTGACACTGTACAGCGTAAGGGTACGGTAGGATCATTATTAAAGGGTGATAACGGGACACGATAAACGAAAACATGTTGATAAGAAAAAGAAGCGAAAGGGAGACACAGAGAGAGTGAGAGAGAGACAGAGACAGAGAAATAAACAAACATATAACACTAATACTCACCACATCTGGGGTACTAGCACCGTCAGTATGAGAAGCGGAATCGGCATTACTTCGGCCATCATTGCCATTCGTTGAGCCACCTAATTCTGGAATTGGTTTTGTACTTTCCCTTTCATCGATGACCAGATCTATCGGCATTTTGCCTTTTAAACAACTGATATATCGATGACAAAAATTATCACATAATTCGTGCACCTATAACGAACAAAAAATATATCATCTTTTATTAGACAAGATGGAATCTAGAAAGAGAAGATTTATCACACAATTTTGTTTATCAACTTTTAGTGATAACATCAACTACACTCGGTAGCGCTCTCAACAGTTGGGTACTGAATTAGGCGTTAAAATCTCCCTACATGACGTGCACATTTGTAGAAGTTAAGGTAAATCTTTCAAAATGTAGGAATTCTTTATTTTCATGAATGGGTCGGAAGAGTTTCGACACTAAACCATTATCTCTCTCGTTCGGTTTCATTCATACGATCAGAGCGTTATTAAATAAATAACAAGCGTAATAAGTAAATTTTCTAAAGAAAAAACGTGCTTAAAAAAACAGGGTAAATCAAAAAAATCCAAATAATGAGAAAGTTTTTGCGGTTTTCAATAAAAAGGTGGAGATATTAGTTAGTTTTCATTATCACAAGAGCAATAAAATAGGGAAGCCTATATCCAACAATTATTTTATCAAAATAGTAGTTCTTTTTTGCTTTTGCTTTTTTTCTTTTTTCTTTTTTTTTTTAAATCTTTCTCTGAACAGAGTATAATTTCTTTTTCAAATTATCAACAATTTGTCAATAAAAATGCTACAGAATAATTTTAATATGAACACAAAAATTTTAACCATGAAAAAAAATAATGAAAATGAACTGAAAACCGGCCCCTAATTAAGAAGAAAAAGTTAGACGAATAAACAAAAATAATACCCAATTCAAAAAGTTATGGATCATTCAAACATAGATGATAATCGCTTAAGGACATCAAATGAAGAGCTCGCCACATACAGCCATAATGATGAACTACAGAAACGAAAATATTGTGCTCATAGTATTAACAGCGATTCAAACTAAATGATAATGCTAAACGTGAGATATTACTCCCACAGTCCCACATTCAGTTATCGAGAAAAAGAAAATCAAGAAAAAAAAACAAAACTAAAAGATTTCTTCTTTTACACTGCCAATAATTATGCACTAATAATTCGATGGCGCTTTTAGTTTAATATTTACGGGAACCTACGACTGATAAATACCAAAACTACGGGTCAAGTACTTCTTCAGATTAATTCAAAGGGGATTTTTTATCCCTTCAGATGAGTGCCTACCTACAAGTGTAAAAAATAAGGACTAAAAGGTTTCATCTTCTCACGTAATAAAAAGTTCATCAATTTTTTATATTATCTACAACGGAGAGGTTGAATCTTGAATACATTCATACTTCAATTGTATTGAAGAAAAAAAAAAAAAAGAAAAAAAGGACTAAACACAACCAAGAAATATTGAAATATGTTACATGTTATAACTTGGCAACCAGACCATTGTAATATTTTATTAATTGAAAGCGTCAAGGAAATATTTCTATAATTTTAAGAAACCACGATTTTTACGACAGATCGTTAACTGACTCTTGGTTTATGGTTCGAAGTTACACTATAGTAAGATCATATTTGTAAACGTAGTTCGAACTATAAATTACTTCATCATACGTCAAACGTAAAATTAATAAATAAAAATTTCTGAAAAAATAATTCGTTAGCAAGCTACACAATCAACCCTGAAGTGACAAACGGGAGACTAAAATTTACAAACTCGTGAAATATTTTTAGAATCGAAAAATAGAACTTTCCACAGAGAAAGTCGTCCATGCAATACGCAAAAAATAAATTCCTTCTGATTTATTATAACTTCTAATACAAAATTAAGTCACCTCAATGAAATAGTGAATCAACCTTCCAGAATAAAACTTAACATGCCGGAAGCTATGTTAACCATTCTCCGTAAATTGAAATTTTCTTAATTCGACGCCCCTGATTTCGTTTCTGTCATCAAGTATGTACTCGATACAAAAATTTTCGCTTTATTACGTTAATTTCGACAAAATTTTACACAATTTCATTAGAAAAAAAAAAGAGCAAGAAATGTTTTTTTATTTGCCATTTTTAACACGCCGACTGAATTGCAATCCCACACACAGTGCACGTGGCATTCGAAGGAAGCAAGCCATGCAGAGCTAATACAACAGAGTTCATACCGAAATCCACTTGAAATTTTTTTTTTTAAATTAACTATACGTGAGCGGAGGGGGAAACCACCCGAAAAATACAGGGAACTTAAAGGTGTACAGAACAGGTGTTCATAGGAATAAAAGCTCTCTTTAGGAAAATAATACCATATACCTATCTACGATTATTTGAAAATTTTAGTAAGGTTGAGGAGCAAAAAAAAAATTTCGAGCCACCCAGAAAACACGTTTAACGAATATGATTGACGTAACAAGAATTTTACTCGGAGGGGGGCACTTGAATCAACACTTACACACAGAACTCCTATAACACACGCATCTAAATACATATATATACGTGTGTGTGTATGCAGTATTGTACGTAGTGTATATGTAGTATATAGTATACATAATATATATACGCACACACACATTTTCAAAGGATGCACGATGTATGGTATAACCTGCTGACTAAATAATCGGCAGCTTTTCGTCAAATTACGAAAAAGCCCGACAAACGTTGAAAAAGCATTAATCTGTCAAAGAGGCGTTACAAATGAGAAAACAAAATCGACGAAAAACATGTGAATGTGTTGGTTGTCAGACGTACAAGTAGACTATGTGACCGCGCAGTCATTTTTAAAACTAATAGACGCAAACAATAAATTTTTTCCTACAGTGCTTCCAACGTAATTCATGACTTGTTACACAATTCTTTGAAACTAGAAAACCATTTAAACGTAATAAATAAACTGAAAAATACTTTCATTTTCGAATAAAACAAAATAAAACGGAACCACAGAAATATCCAATAAGGAAATCCGCGTGAATAGGACTTCATCACTATCGCTGAGTGCATATCCAGAAAAAAAAAACTCAAACAACTTGAATGCTACACATCTTAACGGCTACAAAGAGCAGAAAAAGTCAAAAAACATTATTTTCATTTTTTGGAGAGTAATTATAGGGTTCATCTTTTTCAAATACCATTTTTGATTCCTCTAAAATCATCAAAAAACATCACTGTAAAATGGATTATCAAACAAAAAATATAAAATGTTTTATAATTTTGACTAGCCGTATAGAGCGAAAATTCAACAAGTTATCGTTTGTTTTATTCGACCAGATAAAAATAAATATTTAACTTATTGATCAAAAAATTGAATAACAAGCAACTGACGAAAGAGAAAAATTTACAATAAGTTCGTAGAGTATCAAAACATTTCTTTTCTGATGAGTCATTCGTTTACATCGTATTCATCGAGAGTGACAGAGTCGAAAAACTAGCCAAGTAGTATTTGATTTTTAACTATTTTTAGACGGGACTTACACACATTTCTCTACTGCAAAAAATTCAGTACAACTCAACACTGAACAGTAAAAAATTTTCAAGGATAAAAAAATTCTTCGGACTAATCATACTTGCACAAGAGTATAACTATAAAGAGAAACAAAACGTACCAAGTACAACATAATTATGTGAAAGAAATTCAATAATAGAATTAATCCTTGAAAATCAATTATAGGTCCGGAGAGTATTAAAAGGCGACTGGAGATAAATGATCCATTAGAGGATTTCGGAAAAATTTGATCAATGATAGTATACTGACCGAATGACTAAACTCAATTTTCAGAAAACTCAGTCATTTGCCGACTATATGAATGATTCTATTCAACCTACTAACTTTCTTGTGAAATTAGGAAAATAAAATTCAATTTCAAGCAAAACGAGGTGAGCATTTTGAGGGTAACTGACTGGTTTTTCAAAAAATTAATGAAGGTCTCAACTAGATACATGCTGCTCAATATCTTAAGAGGCAGGTTGAACCGAAGAATTTTTTCAATCAATACATATATATGAACACTGGAAAATTCTATGCGGTACAGTCAAGAGTACTCGACAGGACACAGGTCTCAGAAATGAACAAGCAAATGTTTTTTGAAAAATTTGTTTCACGAAACAATGAGCTTTCAAATTACTTTTTTTCATTTGTAGACTTTAACACACTGTCTTGTAGCAAAAAATACGCCTATGCATCTGCTATACAACCATCTCCATTTCAGTGGGCAGGGAGAGATATCTAACTCACTTCACTGCCTTCATCTTCTGCCAAAGAAATGCATATAAATGGGTAAACAAATATTACCAGAAAATTATAAACAAAAAGTTTCAATTTTCATTCGATTTCGATATACGATTCATAGTTCCTCTCCATGTTTGGAGAAAATAATTCCACTCCAATTTTTCTTTCATCGCCTGTAATTGGCAGAGCATTAATAAAATCGTAAGTCTTTGTATAAGAACACATCCGTGATCAGAAAAACTTGACTAACTGCGATAAAAAAACATTAAATTTTTTTTCACTCCCTTCATAAGTGAATCACACATGACTTTTTAAGAAAAGATGTATCGAAAAAATAATATAAATAGAAAACGGAAAACTATATCGATCGATTCCAGACGCAAAAGTAATTTTTCGTGATACTTGTAAAAATTTAATAGCTCCAACTTTAAGGAGAAGTCATTGGTCTTTCTCTTTTTAGTCTTTCAAATAAAAAATATTGTCGTGCTTGTCAGGGGGCTTCTCAGAGAGGTACATCTATATAGTGGTCAACCAAGAATTATTTTTTTATTATAATTTTTTTTTGGAAGAAGGGGGACGCAGTAACATTATGACGGTTGAATGTTGTTTGAAATCATGAAGATTTTAATGCAAAAGAAACCGAAGAAGGTAGAAAAAACTAGTTTTTGTTCGTCACATGAGAGGTCTTACAGCCTAATTTAGTTAAAATTATACTTTAACATAACGTCAGAAAAGAAGTTTACTTACTTTTTCTAATTCTAGGAGGTGAAATCGTAAAACTTGAATTGCTTGCACCATCTGAAAAATCGAGTAAATATTGCGATTAGTAAATCTTATATGCATAAATTACATTTTATTGAGGTTTTTACGGAGCACAGCGATCATTTCAACGTAGATTTTTGTAGGAATTCGCGACGAAAATGTGGGTTAGAGTCATAATAGAAGAACAGAAGAGGATACAAAATGCGGATATCTTTCATTGGTTGAGATAATCACTACAATATCGACCAACACAACGGCTTTTTATCATTGAAAATTATTTTACTGAGGGACATTTTTGAAATTTACGACCGACAGATTTTCATCACCTTTTATTGTGAGAAATGATATTGATAAATATTGATATAATTTATAATGATAAAAGATGATAATACTTCATGCAGGGCAGGGTATTGGAGGGAATTATTGTGCCTTAAATAAGCGAAAAGATACTTCCCGCCTTACAAGATGAAGGGAAAGACTTGGAGCTCTTCAGTACCTTCTGCATCCAGCGACGATGCCATATGTTTAAATTAAGAAGCTTATTCAAAAAATGTTACTAGCTACCTATCTGAATAATTTTCAATGATGGCGATCCTTGCATTTGGTGCAAGATCTGTGAACTTTTGGGGCAAGAATTTATAAATCATTAGTAGATGATTATTGTACA
Organism: Ericerus pela; assembly: GCA_011428145.1. NCBI lineage: Eukaryota > Metazoa > Arthropoda > Insecta > Hemiptera > Coccidae > Ericerus > Ericerus pela. Next base: position 424,348 of record WOFM01000730.1, read on the forward strand.
AAGACTCACAGTTTACAAAGTTAATATGAAAATTCACCAACTGATATAAATCTAACTTGGTACTTAAATTTATAGTCTAAATCGTGACTCACTATTACCTGGAATGTAGGACGCTAAATCGAATTTTTATTAAATTGTAATTTGATTTTTCATTTCAAAATGTTTAATACCTCAAACCCCTTTTATATTTTGAAAAAAAAAGTAACGCGAAACTGTTTCTGTGATTTTTATGGGACTTTTAACTAACAAATAGATACGGGAATTTATTTACCATTGAAAAAATTTTCGAAACAAAATTTGAAGGCAGATAATGACTGAAATTTTATGAACTAAATCTTCTCACGCAGTCTGCCGAATTTTAACGACATCCCAATCCACGAATACAAGTTGACTACTTGATTCAATTCAAGCTCGATCAAGCAGCAAAGGGTAAGACACCCAGGCCCTTTGCGAAACTCCCTGTGCTTCGAAACTCGAAATTAAACATAACGTACCAAAGTTGCGTGATATTGGTTAATTGACAGAGTAAATTTTGTAAAAATACATTCATTCTCGATTATTTGGTCAGATAGAACGAACTTCAAAAAACCGACGGCTTCCGCTTCTCGGTGATAAGGCATATAGTAAGCAACCCAAAATAGGGCGAATAAGGTAAAAGGAATGTAAAAAAGAAAAAGAAAAACCTCAATTTGTATTCAAAATATGCGATAAGTGAGGTATACAAGAATTTTTTTTTCCTTTTCCAACTTCAGCTGATTGTAGATAATGGACACCCTTCACATACTCGAAATAAGTAATCGAGCTCTAATGTTACCAAATTTAATTTCAACGATATTTACATGAAGGTGTTATACGAACACACAGAGTATACTACGCACCACTGCAGTCTAAACAAAAAAACCAACACGCTAAAATACAGCAATTTAAATTTAAATTTATACTTCAACTGAAACGAGAAAAACATAAAATGTTAGCCTAACTCCCTCACATATGAGTATAGTAAAGAGTGACGCACTCATTCACTAACTGCATTTTATAATATCGTACATAACTCTACACAAGATCATTCGAGCAAAGAAAATGGCGTCGTTAAATTATCGTTTCGAATTATTGTGGCGTATTGTGGACGATAAAAAGTGTCGATTTTATGGATTTGACGCCATTGCAGGAGTTAGGCTGCGTCAAATATTTTTCAAGACTAGAATAAGAAAAATTACACGAGATAAGAAAGAAACCTTTCCATAAGGCACAGAAATTAAATTTTTATTTCCACGTTTTTAAAACTTCATAAGCTGAAGCAAAAAAAAAATCTAGCGCAGTCATAATTCGCTAAAAAATCCAGTTTACTAATTTTCATTAACAATATTAAAAAAATAAAAATAAAACCTAAACTAATGCAAAGCAGAAAAGACGTTCGTAACCACTTACGCCGTAGATAAGAAAAAGATACTTCAAGCATGAACATAGTCGACTTGATTTTTCTCCAGCAATTTTCAAGTAGGTTTTCCTTATTCATTTTTTGATTCACGTTTTTCTCAAAAACTACTAAACCAATAGGCAAAAATTTTTATCAGACTTGCGCAGAGCTAAGGAAATTCTATCACGAAAATTTCAACGCGATATAGCTTTTGCAATTTCTTCAAAATCCTGGAGAAACCTCTTTTCCTCTTTTCCAGTTTTCTCGGAAACTACCGAACAAATAAACACTAAAAAAATTAATCGTAAAAATTTCAAATTGATCCTTAGGTAGTTTCTTTAAAATACTGAAAAAATTACTTTTCGAGAAATTTTTTCTTTTCCAGTTTTCTCAAAATTTACTGAACAAATAAGTACCAAACTCATATCAGACTTGTAATAACATAAGGAAAATCTATAATGAAAATTTCCTTTTGGAGTTTCTTCAAAATATTGGAAAAAGCACTTTTCCAGGAATTTTTTATTTTGTTTTCCAGTTTTCTCGGAAACTACGACACGAATTCTGAACCAAACTTCTTTTAGATTTAGTCTTATATGAGGGATACTTCTCGTGAAAATTTCAACTTTATATCTTCAGTAATTTTCTCAAAACCGTGAACCAAAAATTTAGGCGATACACATATCAATAAATATATAGAAAAAAATTATGTCGAAATGAGAAAATTGTGTCATTACTTTCCTTTTGTCGTGAACCGGAAAATTTTCACATTCTAACAACAACAACAACTGGTTTTTTGATAACTAAAAAAGATGATGCAATAATTGTAACAAAAACGTTGGGTACTTTTGGAAAGTTACAATCGAAAATAAAGGAACATTAAATATCACTAAATCTCATAATGTTTAAGCATCGGTTAACAAACTCCCCGGCGATGAACCACGAGGTTCATCCAAACACAGTGGCACTAATTGGCGGACGGATCTGGTACGTGGTCCCTGGGTGGATCTGAGATCTACAACGCGAACATCGCCCAATGTATCGGCGCTGACGCCATCGACGACAGCTAAGGGCCAGGCACTAGGCGGTAAGTTGTCTTCCTTAATAAGAACAACATCACCCGGTTTGAGGTTGCGCTGACTCGTACGCCATTTAAACTTGATTCTTATCATCAAATATGGCTATGAAGTATGAACTATGAGTATGTTATGCCCACCAAGTTTGTATTTACGAGTATGTGGTGCGAATAAGAGCCCCAAAAAGAAACCACGAACAGAAAGTAGTTAAGTACTCGTATTTTATGACACAACTCGTAGAAAACAGTTTACAAGCTACCTGTATTCGATATCTTCTTGTTATTCGTAAAGAGTTTAGGTAAATATTTTTATTTTATTTCTTCGTCTTCATATTTCAGCACTCCTCCCATGGAAATATCCGTACACTTGTAAAAAATATTAAAAATAAAATTGTTATCAACGTCAATTGCGGTTCGCTATCTCTTCCCAAACGGTCGTTTACTCCATAATACCGCATATAGAGTTTGGATTAGTAATATCGTTTCCGGTATTTAGAACTCCAAGCCTATTGTTCCGTTTTGGTTTTTTTTTTTTTTTTTTTTTTTTGCATACGAGATGGCAGACTTGTCCAGCCTAGTTCATTTTCAAATCGTTAGTGAGTAAAAAGGGCCACTAACGAATTATAAAACTAATAATCAAGTCCAAGATTGCGGATCACTTTTAGTTAAACAACGGTTTTGTTTTAGGTAATGTTTGATGATTTTGTCCAATGACATGGTAGTGAGATGTGCGACGTGAATGATATGGAGCAAAACTTCCACATGAAAACCTTCTATATTGCAAGCAGTTTTCCATTTCATCGAGAAAAAAGCTTTCTATACCGTACCTATAACCAACCAACAACTATCAAAAAACATAGTCCACTTTTTTCCGACTCAAAATTAGAGTGTACACAATTTGACCAACAATATCGCTGGAAAGGTGAGACTTGGTAGGTTTAAGATTATTAAGTGATCCTCTTTGACAACTTTTAAAAGATTAAATCAGTATTACCGAAGAACAACGAACCTGATGACTCTGTCTGTTTCACTGTTTCATTCAAAACTTAACATGATACAGCAAATGACAAAAAAATTCAAAATTTTTATCGAACGTTATCCGTTAAAATCAGATCAGGTAATTTCTGAACAAAACGTAGCCTACTCACTTTTTTTTAAAGAAGTGTAACCATGTATAAACATTTTCTGATATCGCTGATCTCAACATCAAGAAGTTATTGTAATTCGGACATCTGGTTGAAAACTTTTGACTTCATATCGGAATCTTACTGCCTCTCAAACACTAAATGCAAGAAATAAGGATTTACTTATTTCAAGTAACTTTCTCAAAATGCTGACTGCTATTGTTCCATGAATAGATAACGTTTCAGCTTTCACGAAATAATGACTCATGAATTCGACCAAATTGTCATAGCCTCTATAGGTCTACATACCTAAACTTGAACCGACATATTTACAGAAATATTAGATGACTCTGAACAAGTCTTCTCGGTTGACAATGAATAATAATCTGACAATTTAGCAGAACTGACAGATTCATAGAGTCAATTCTATCCAACCACGAATACTGATGAAAGGTGAAAGCTCTTTTAACCCAAATAACCTTTTTTTTTTAAATTAAATTTTGATTTCTGACTAAAGGAATTTAAAACAAGCAACAGAAAATTTTAAGAAAAAAATGAAACACAGCTGTCAAAATATTCAAATAATTTGACACCGGCCCCAAATGTTGTATTATTGTATCAAGTTATAGGTCAAATTTGCCATAAAAATTCTTAATTACAGTAGAAGTTAGTAAAACATTAAATAGATAACATTCGTTATAGTCACAATCACACAAAGTGTAATTGGCGTTGAAACGTTTTCAGTTACAGACTAAATTTATAAAACAATTGAGCAAGGCACACAGTATAATAATCAAAAAAATATTGTGAGTTGATAGTAATAAAGAAACTTTTTTTCCAACTATGCACGCATCAATCAAAATAAGATTAGACAGTCTAGATGTTTTTCAATTACACCATCAGCACAAATTTATCCGCAGGGGTATATTTTTCATATTTACCCGTTTTGAAAAATTAATTTTCGACATTTCGCACAAGCTAAATGTTAAACTGAAGTCCATATCCGAAAAATTATCACAATGATAGGTTAGAAAAACTGTTAATTTAATAATAGGAATAAACGGAATTTCGTTTTTTAAAGAGACATTTTCTTTTTTCATCCTTCTCCTTTCCCTACATTATACTTCCTTTTCTTCTAACTCTTCACTGTCCTTAAATATTTTCGTAAGTATCGAACGCAAAATAAGTATGTGGTCGGTTAAGCGTTCTTAAACACGCGCATACGCATGCCCCACGTATTTTAATTATTCATAATAATACTCGTGACTTTCACTTTTTTTCCCAAAAACAAATTAAATGACTTTAGGTTGACGAAATGGATATCGATTGAATATGAAGAAGGAAACACTGACATGAGATACCAGTTTGAATCTTAAAATCAGCAGTGGCGTCGCGAACTCCACATAAAGGTGAAGTTGTCTCACTCAAAAGCAACGATTTTTTTTAAGATTCTCTGAACGCCATCTTTCTGTCAACTCTACCATCACACTACATGTTTTGAGACGCCCCTGTTAAAAATATAGATTCTATCAACATGAGATTTGACCGGTGAGTACACAAATTCCAGTAATGTAAAGCTTATACCACTTCGGCGCAGTAAAACAATCTCTAGACGAAGAGTACATTTTCTAAAGGCAGATAAAAAATTTTGTTCAACACAGCGTTACTTAATGGTAAATGTAAAATTTAGGATTTGATGTGAAACAAAGTATATATTTTTCAGTTATACCGAGGAATGTATGGAAGAATTACACCTTTCACAGTGTTCAGTATATATTGTGAACATTTCAGTTTTCTGCTTCTCATTCAAGAGTACAAGATTGACGCAGTGGTCGTAAAAACATGTAGGAAAACACAGAAAAACTGTTGCAGTAAGATTCAGAATTTTCCGACAAACAAACTCCCACGATCCATTCAGCCACACATAGTTAAGAAACAAACGTATGCGAAGGTTTTTCGACATCTGTTGCGAAATAAATTAAAGTGAATGAAAATATTTGGAATGCCCGGTCGACAATTTTCATTAGAAATTGATTTTAAATTTTATATCAAAAGCAGAAGACATTTTTCTTCAAGATAAATATGAGCCTACTGATATTTGGCAAAAACTTGTCTCCAAAATTGAAGGTGAAATTATTGTATTTTAAAACAAATGTTAATTCGTAGAGAATATAACTAAAAATATAATCAAGAAAGATCGTATCTTTCAGCCACACCATTGCTCCCTCCAATCTTTCTTTTCGCACATAACGGCCGTTATCTTCGAAATTACTATTGCATAAACGAATGAAGAACCAAACAGATTTCATAAATTGATCATAAATTTCATAACATATGGAAAATCAAGCGTCTCTCAAATCGTATTGACTAAGTAATTGGGTCAGAAAAAAATGGAGTTAGACGTCGCTTTTAACTTTCTTCTTCTACAATTTTTTCGCAATAGAATATCGACATGAACCAATGTAAGATGGGAAAACCTTTTTAAATGATAATTCTCTATTTTTATTCTTCTGGTTGATTGAATGAAAGATGATCTGCCGAAGAGCAAAAATACATTACTGACGAAATAAAACATTTCAATAAGTTTCGGAACCTGTTTTTCTCACTTTTTTTTTTCCATTTATAAATCGAATACCTACATATACTAAAGCTTTTTTTTTTTTTTTTTTTTCACTAGTACATCGATGGAATTAACCGCTATTCTAACCGATAATAAGACCTCACCCTCGCAGACAAACCCAGACGTTTATACCCACAGAAGAGAAGAGAGTAAAAAAAAACGTGGGGGTATAAATTACATTCGATTTAATTCATCTAAAAGAGAGAAACACGAAATGGATTTTAAGATTGCAAATTTACGTGCAGGTACCATAGAAATTTCATACCTCGTATTCTCTCCGTCTGTCTTTGTTTCGCCTTTTGTAAAACGTTCGCAATTAAATAATATTTTTCTGCATGCAAGACCATTTAATAATTTTTCCAGTAAAAGGTTAATCGTGTAGAATTATATACTTCATATCGAATACACACCATGGATCGATATGTAGGTACACAAAGTACACATTTGCGCCACACAACGCCAATAACCTCTCTCTATCACGGGTTTGTACATATTTTGTTTTTTAACCCTGCTGTCAGACTGATGAAGGAAAAAAACAGTATAAATAATATGATATACATCGGGCTCGATTAGAAAAAATTTCATTCGTATTTTATTCAATGAATGTAAAAATCGTGATAAAAATAACGTCTAAGAAAGGAAAGAAAGAAAATAAAAAATAAAAAAAATAACTTTGAATAATTTACAACTAATTAACATAACTAAAACCAAATTAGATTTAATCAACGATACGCTGAATGTTTTTAACATACATTTCTTTTTTTTCTTCTTTGTTTTCTGTTTGTTTTCGGTTATACATTGTGATAATTTTTCAATTTGAAGCACCTTTCGGGGAGAATTAAAAAGTTTTTTTTTCTCACATTAATACCTAATTTTTTCCTTCCGGCAAAACATTAGCAGCTTTTGTCAAAAAAAAAAAAATTCAATTAAAAAAAATTCAATAGTTTACATTTTATAGTCAAGGGCATCGAACTTATTTATGATAACCACACATTGAGTTTCTTCATTCTGGCTCCAGTAAAAAAGAGTAAACTATATTTTTTAAATAAAAATAAGAAATTTAATCATAGTCGACTGTAAGAATAAGAAAAATAAATTTCATATTAAAATTTTCTGTAACAAAAAAAAGTACGTCTAATAAGTTCACTAGTTTATCCTCAATATTGGGGAGAAGTTGCCAGAGATGTTTGAGTTCATTGATGTTGGTTTTGTTTGATTGACTTACGCCAAGCAGTGGCGCTCATGGTAGGGTCCAAGTGGAGCAGCTGCCCCACTTGATTTGGGGTGGGTGGTCTAGAAGGAATGAGGTAGGTAGAGTAAAAACTGAGGAAAAATGAAAGTTTTTTAATAATATAAATAGTCTTTCATACTAAGTGAAATAAGCTAATAATTTTTATCTTTTGGGTCAGAAGACTATGGCGGCAAAGTTTACCCAATATACTTGTCAGCTAAGTTTGCAAGCCAAAATCTTTCAGTTTACGGGTTGTAACACGAATGTGTAGCCAATGAAAGCTTCTAATACCACCTCAAGTTTCTTTGCCATAGATCAAACAGCAGAGGCTCCACAGACTCCCAAAAAGTGCCAAAATGAGCAAAAAGTGGATATAAAACTGCTGCATGTTTGTGGTTTGACCTTGATACTGCTTGGAAAAAAATTGCAAAGAATAATTTATCAGAGATTGTTTTATATAACGTGTTATTTTTAGCATTTTACATGCATGCAGTGAAATATTACTGGCCACCAAATAACTATGAATGAAATATGAAAAAACAGTTTATCACAAGAGATTGTAGCTGAACTGCTGAAGTGTTATATAATCATTTTTGGTTTTTGTTACAAATTTGTTATTCATTTATTTGATTCATTTACTTTACTGATTGTGAGTGATTTAGTGAAACTGATGTTTTTTATTCACAAATTTTAACTTGCTGGATCCTGGATCCTAGCAATTGTTTTGTATTGTTATCTGTTATACAATGGAAGAAATCAAATCCAATTTGGATTTGCTGAGAGTTTGCATCTGTGGTCGAGAGAGGAAAAGACTGGAAAATCACACAAACTGGAAAAGGCACATTGATGCATGTAGCAGTAAAAGATTTCCCAAAAAGGGGCAGTCTCAATTGGGATCTTTTTTTCAGCCAAAAAAAATCAAATTATCTGGTAAGTACCTATACATGCTACAATATTCATATTACTTGGATGTAAAAGTTAAATTAAATCTAGACTATTATAGCTTAATATTAAATAATTAAAGGGAAATAAGTAAGTCTAGAAGAATCCAAAAAAAATGTTTTAACAGAAATTGAACAGTTGTATGTAAAAACGTATTTTGTTTTACTGCAAACTTTAATATACTGTCTAGAGTCTGTTTACCACATTCACAATGGCATGCAGTGGCATTTTAATAATCAATTTCCAAGTATTCGAATTAACCCCATAGTATAAAAAATACAAAGCTATTAACACATCAATAAAATATTTTTCAACTTTGTATGTCCATATCTCGGTAAATTTTTAACTGGTTACTCTTTGGACTAAAATTCTCGGAAATAATTGACAAGTTTTTGACAGATGACACAGATATGCCCAGAACTTTGGTAACTCACGGCAATGCTGAATCATTTATAAATTCATTAATGCAATCAACTGAACAGGAAAAACTGCTTCACCTTCATGTTCATTGGAGAAAGATGCTCCTCTTGATAAATCACCATCAGAGTCAGGTAAAAAATGGAAGTGATCATTCAAAGACTTCAATCTTGATTTTTAGTTTTTTGCATTAAAAAAATACCTAACTTGCTCATCTTTACTAACTTACAATTATATAATTTTATAATTGCTCTTTCTCTTTAAATGTGTAATAGATATTGAAAAACCTGGAGAATCCTATAGCCTCACCCTCAAAAATAACGAAAGTGACAGTTTACTCAAATTAGAGGCCGTGAAGATAAATATTGATGCAGAAATAAATATAGATTCAAAGGCATTTCATAGAATGAGTCCATTTGATCAACATCAACTAAATCTAAGTGAAAATGATGAACCTACTGTTCAAATCAAGGCTAAGAGAGATACGATTACAAATAATCAGGTTTGTTTTTTTATCATGACCAGAATAACTACAACAATTTTCTCAAGAACTATAAACATTTTTAATTCAAGGTAGTTTTCTCTAACATTTATCATCTCTTTTGTATAATTAGGTCTTACCTAATCAATTTTTCACCTCCTCCAAAAATTTTCATACAAAGTTTTGCTAATTTACAACAAATATAGGCTACGGCAAAAATACCCATGATATTTTTGCAGAAGGATTGCTTCAGATGGGCTTCTTAATAGTCATAAACTTATTATGTCATTTCATCAATTCATTCAATATTTATTACATGTTGAAAATGAAAAAATTTTAAAAAGCAGCTTTTCAATTTTTGCTTTTTTTAAGTTTCTATCCAAAAGCACATCTAAGGATTATCATTCTTCAAAATTATCCTGAAAAGTTTAACTTGATGAACACTTACACCATAAGACCTAAACAGATGTCAAGATCTTGTTCTTCATGAAACACAATTTTAACCAACTGCATCAAAAGAGAGTATTATATTGTGTTTGACCCTTTTTTCTGGTAATCTAATGAAATTTTGTGCCATTCTCCAGCATTCAATATGCATTAAAAAAATACAAATGACAATTCAAAAAATTGGGGCCAAAGAAATCCAAAAAATTCCCTATAGATGACCCAAAAATTAGATTCAAAAATTTGGGAATTTTTTTCATCAAAAATGTAAGATAACCAATCACAAGCCACAATTCCAAATAAAAAGGAGAGTCTGCGATACGGTATTCCTTGTGCCTATATAAATATTTCAGGTTCAGTATTATATTAGCCTTTCTTAGTTATGCACATGTAAACATTTCACCAGAAAATTTTCAGTTTACACATTTTATTGTTTGATATATCACCAATTATGATTTTTGAGGTGCTGAGTCTGAATTTGGTGTTCATTTCTGCATTTGACCCATTCTAAATTCTTCAGTCTCCAGGGCTCCCTAAAAAGGAGTCAGTTTTGAATTTTCCTATTTTTTTATACGATACATCTTCAAATATATTTTTTTAAATGCTGAGTTTGATTTTGGTGTTCTGTTTTTTATTTGACCCATTCTTCAACCCCTAAGGGACTATAATAAGGGTTTTGAGTTTTCACATTTTATTGTGTGATACATCAAAGCATATATTTTTTGAGATGCTTCTTTTATAAATCAAAATCTTTATTGTTATTACTATTAATATAGTCCAATATAATAGATCTGACAGTATTTAAAATGAATTTTAAACTTTGAATTTGTTCTTCTTGTGTTTAATTGGAATTTGATTTTTGATGAATACATAAATTTGTAAAAAACTGAAAATTTTATATCGACAAATAAATTAGTTTGAATTGCTTTAATTGAAAAAAAAATAATAGGCTGAAAATCAAATTCAGTTTTGTCTAAGTAGTAAGTATTACAAAATCAAGAAATATCTGTAACTTCTAGAGTAAATTCTTCTTATTGTGAAAAACTGCTAGACTCATTCCGTAGGTATTTCATTAAAAATGGTTGAAATAATAAAATTTTTGAAGAAAAAGAATGAAACAGACTGCGTATGGGGAAATAAAATGTGATAGTTCTAAAATGTTAAAAGCAAGTTCTCCAGGTTTCATAATAGTTTATTTTTATAAAATGTAATTACAACTAACACAGTCGCTAGCAGAAATACTCTTTGATATTATTATTAAAATCAATACTGTTTGGTTTTAACTAATTAAATTGTACAATAAATCATATTTAAATGAACGTTGATTTCATAAGTACCTATCCTTTAGCCTAATATGAAACTGATTGAAATCAAATAGGAAGCAGAGAGTTTTCAACTACACATCCAAGGAATTTAAACATTCTTAACAATAGAAACACCCTAAAGTTTTAAATATATGAAATAATGCTATGTATTTCAACATTGTTAAATCGATGTTAAATTTATCAAAATTGTACCAGGAAATATTTGATATGAAGACATCTATTTCCTTCAAAAATTTTGCATTATATACGTATTTGTAACATATGATGTAGTAGGCATTTTTACAAGCAACTGCGTGACTATAGTTGTAATTTCAATTTATAAAAAAATTATTGTTATAAAACCTGGAAAACTTGTTTTCAAAATTTTAGTTCTATCATGTTTTATGTCTCTGGGCTCAAACAGTTTCATTTTTTTTTAAATTCAATTATTATTTTGAAAAATTTCATCTTTGTAAGTCTTCTAATCCATTGATATATTTTTTTCTTTTTTTGTAGTACCCTGATATAACTGATAAAAATATATCTACTCAAATTTTTGATAACGACCCATCAATATTTAAAAATATTACTGATCGTTCACCCAATTTGGTAAACGCTATATTGAAACTAGGTCCTTGCCAGCCTACAACCTAAGAGCTTCCTGGACGAGGATTTCCAAAAGATAAGTCAGGCCGTAAATTCCAACCTGCGTGGTTTTTCCGACAACTGCCTGATGGCTCTTTTAGCCAGAGAACTTGGTTGATTTATTCCAAAACAGAAAATCGAGTATATTGTCTTGACTGCATGTTTTTTGGCAAGAATGCAAAGAAAGCTTGGGTTATTGATGGGTGCCAACGTTGGAAGAATGGCAATGCTTCTTTTGTGAAACATGAGACATCAGATATCCATATCAAAGCTACTCTCTTACGTAAGATTTTATCAGCTACCTTGCCTGTTCAACCAGCCTTAGTTACAGCTCGAAGAATGCAAATTAATCAGAATCGAGAAATTGTAAGGCAACTTATAGATATAACATTGTTCTTAGCACAGCACTGTCTACCATTTTGTGGGCATCGTGAGGCTTGGTCTGATCGGGTTCGAGGAAATTTCAAAGACCTTGTACTTTTACTTTCAAAGTACAGCCATACAATGGCCTTGTATGTCCAACCCCTCATGGAAAATAATAAGAAGCCAGAATATTCGTTCATATCCTGGCAGAGACAAAACAAATTAATTGATGCAGTTTCCTGTTTCATAAGAAAGAAATTTTGCATAGATATTCATCATATTAAATTTTTCAGCATTTCAATCGACAGTACCTTGATTTATCCAAGAGAGAACAGATGTCATTTATTGTGAGATATGTGCATTCAGAAACTGGTGGTGTTTATGAACATTTATTAGCCCTAAGAGAAACTCCTAGATCAACTGGAGAAGATATGGTCAAATTATTTGAAGAAGTGTGTGAAACATGGGAATTGGACTGGAAATCAAATCTTGTTGGCCAGTCATATGATGGAGCAGCTAATATGAGGAGCCAATACAAAATTCTCCAAGCCTTGGTCAAGCAGATAAATCCAAGAGCTACTTATATTTGGTGCTGGGCTCATCGTTTGAACTTAATCATCGTTAATGCTGTTGGCTCATCAGTGAATGCAGTTGATTTATTTGGCAATCTTGAAAAGGTATACGCTTTTATTTCATGTAGTAAAAAAAGAAATCATCTGTATGAAGAAAAACAAAAAGAAAGGTATCCAAATCAAAGAGTCAGACGATTAAAACGAGTAAATACTACACGATGGATGTCACAATCATTTGCCTTACACACAGTTCTAGATACATTTGAAGCTCTTTTGGATACACTGGAGGAAATTTGCGCTACTGATGGAGTTGCAGACAAGGAAGCAGGTGCTACAGGTGGTGGTTTACTTTTGTATTTTACAAAAGAAAGTTTTGTATTTACAGAATTCACCTTTAAAAATATTTTTGCTATAACTGATGGAATGACCAAAATTCTTCATAGTCCAGATTTTGATTTACTTTCTGCCAGCGAAATATTGAAGCAAAAATTGAATAAACTTTCCACTTTACGAGAAAATTTTGAAGAGCTTCAAATGAAAGTAAAAGTCTTTATAAAAGATACTGAATCAGAGTTTACACCACTTGAAAACAGAAGATATCGAAAAAGAAAACATATGAGTGGAGAAAAGGCTGTTGACGAACCAAATCTTGATCCATTGAAAGAATTCAAAGTTGAAACATTCCTAACAACAATTGATATTATCAGTGGAGAGATTCAGAGAAGATTTGTGGGTGAAGACAGTCTTACAATGGGACTTATAAGAGACTTGAGTCTATTATCTCATAAACGAGTAGAAGAAATAAGCGAAGATACTACCAAATTGCCAAAAAACGCATTCAAAGTGTTTTGCAGCATTTATGAGAATTTTGTGAACCTAGACAATATTCAAACAGAATATCAGCAATTTGCTTCATGCTTTATTCAATTAGAAAAGACAAAACAACTTCCAGAATACTTGCATGATTACAATCGAAGTAACATTAACAAAGAAACTGAAGACCGAGAATTCAGTGAGGATTCAGGGTCTGATGAAGAAAAAACTGCAGAAAAATCAATCCATAGTGGAAATATTCGAAAACTGTTTGCTTTATTTTGCCACTTCAATCTTCAGTCAGTATTTCCAAACTTATTTATTCTTCTTAAAATTGCTCTTACTTTACCTGTTACCAGGGCAACAACTGAAAGATCTTTCTCAAAACTAAAACTTATTGAAAATCATCTTAGAACAACTATGTCCGAAGATCGTCTAGAAAATTTGATGGTAGTTGCTACTGAAAATGATGTTGAACTGGATTATGAGGAAATTATAAATACATTTGCCAACAGCAGCGATAATTTGAGAAGAAACTTAATAATTTGAAAAAAAATTTTCAACCAAAAATAAGTTACTGTATATGAGTTTTATTTTACCTAACCTATCAAATGTTTTTACCTATTCAGTCAAAGATTTTTTGTTTTATTTTGCTTTGTTTTGTTTGTTTCTTTTTTTTTATTATTTTTTGAAAAATATAATTACCTGTATTATTTTATTGTGAACTATTTTAGTTTAATAGAATTATATATCATGAGTCATGGGATAGACAACTTGATTTTTTACTGTTTATTCAATTTCAATGCTGACTTCAGTATGATTTTCAAGTCACAAAAATTTTTCGTTCATAAATAGGTTCAGAATAGTTAATAAGGTGTGAAGCAGGGGGTTAATAGGTGGGTGGGTGATTCTTTTGAGGCTGCCCCACTCTGTTTAAAATACGTGAGCGCCACTGACGCCAAGTGTATATTTGGGTCATAAATCATATCATAACCACAAAGCATAAAGACCCAAATCTGTACACCTACTGTAAGTTAGCAAGAAAACTAATCAAACACAAGCACAGATACTGAGAGGTGCTAATTTTTTTTTTTTAAAGGTAAGAATGAAACACACTGTATAATTTTTAACCGATTTCAAAAACAGGAGAAGGGTATCACTTCGAAGTGTATTCATGTTTGTTTTAATGTTCGTTCCAGGATAACTTCCTAACCTGGGCACCGATTTTGATGAAATTTTTATGAATAATAAGAGAGTAGGATCCCATGATGGTACCATACAATTTTTTTTAGAATCAACGAGATAGTTTTAATTTTTGTCTACAACAGACCCTAACTACGTTCACTATAATTTGGGCTATTATGAAATTACTGAACACAAATATAAATGACTAGATGACCAAGACTAATAGGAATATTAGCACAAATTCACCTTAACACGATTGCTGGAGGATTAGACTAGACAGAACGTAGTTCATATACCCTATTAGAAAATTATTCCAGAAAAATTCCATTTCGCATATACATTAATTCATGTAGTCCATTGTTTACTCTTTTACCGGTAAAGTTACAATCGTCAATATCGACGTCGGGTAATAAGGAGAAATTAAAATTTTACACATTCGAAGTTTATTCCTTCGCAAAATTTCAAAAATCTTGATGCGATTTGGTTAACGTGTAATATTCTGTCAATCTGTGGCTGAAAGAAATCCTATGTACGATCATTTCTCAAATTACTGCATTAACTTGGGGTAAAGGTGATTCTCTCCCAGAAAGCATGATTATTGTCACTTTTCCGAAGGAACCATTTTCTCGTCTGTTTTTAGGCAAAACATGGATACCATTTTAAACGGAATTATTGTGACTATATGTTTTTGCAAAAATTCATTATTGGCTTACCCCATTTACTTACAATAGTTTTCGGGAGGAGGGGAAATGAAAAACTATGTACGTTGATCCTCAAGAAATATGTAAACACAATTAATACCAATTACTTTGAGAATAAATTAAAAAAAAATTACCATAAAGCCTCTTTAACACATAGCCAATAAAGACCTGTAGATTCTGGCCTCAGTAAACAAACGGTAGACCTAAGGTTTAACCAAATGGAATCTATGGGAAGAAAAATTCTTCAACATTCAACTGATCGCGCGTAATTTTAGGCTAAAATGAAAACAAAATTTATACGTTTCATTGCCCTTTTTCGCAGCACTCCAGTCAAGGGCGTCGAACTCCTTTATGACAACCATATGCTATTTGTTTCTTAATCCATCATACACATTTATACTGAATACACGCATCTGAAATCTAAAGAGAGCGACTAAAAAACGATCATTCGACCATGTAAACTTTTTACACATATATAATAATAAAGACAACTACGACATCGACTCTGTTTAGAAAATATTAGAAGACGACGACGACGTACCGAAGGTGAAAGTTGGCTACGAGACAAACTGTCAAGGAAGATACTGTAGATTTTTTGATGTATGAAGTAAACAGCACAATATTACAAACGTACCTACTACCTACTCAAACACACACAAAACAAAATGTATTATAAACACGACCAGTTATTAAAAATGTCGTCGACGATGTAAAATGAGCATATACTTGGTAACATACCGTACTGTAGTGTTCCCCAAACGAATTGCATTTTTTTCTTATCACTTCACCACCCCCATAACACTCCTTCTCCTTTATTAACTCCTGATTCTTTTACACCAAATTTCTGCACCTAGCAACAACCCAGAGCTTTCAAAGAAGCATATGCCCTTCTTCTGTGTGTATGTGTGTGTGTATGTGTGTATGTGTGTGTGTATGTGTGTGTGTGTGTGTGTGTGTGGGTGTGCGCGTGTTGTGTGTGTGTGTGTGCGCGTGTGTGTGTCTGTGTAATTATTACATATGTTTCGACGAAGCGAAAAAAAAACTGTTTTTTCTTCCTCACTTTCTCACAACGATTTCTAATAAATATTTCAATTAATCTTAATTAGTACCAAAAACTTGTGTACGTCTGTTTTTTTTCTTTCATTCGTAAAATGTACTTCTTAACCGGCAAAAAAATTAATAGTCGTTAATTTCGTCGTCGTTACAACATTTTCCTCCCATTCTTCCACACTTCATCCATTATATTACGTTACTATATCAAACTCCACGAATGTACATAAATTTGTCAATACTTCATTGGACAATAATCGTGTCGTCTAGAAGAATCAGTGTCAGCATACTATCTATACTTTTGTGGCTGGTAAGTGAGAACGGGGTGCTATTGATAGTTTTTTTGGAGTCCATAAAATTTTATTTTCGAGAAAAATTTCCAATTTGGGATAGCCATTTGGTGAAAAGGCTAATGGCTTCGAATGGGACACACAAATCATTTGATGGAAAACATAATCTCACCGAACTGATGAAATGCAAGAAGAAGCGACCGTTGTGAACTAATAAAGACGTTAATTCAATAGGCCTACGTATAGAATTGATTTTTATGACAACTAAGGTCTAAGTGGAACTCGTGACCCGCATAATCTCAATATCAAATTCTTTAATTTTAAAACACCATCTACAAAAAGTTCATTGGAAAGATCGTTTGGATTTCTCAAAAAAATGAAAATTTATAACACGAGAACGATTCATAATAGATAAATCGAATAAAAAAATGTTTCAGGCACTAGTGAATCCGACTAATCTTTATTTGACATTGAAACTATTTCTTCTCAATTCAACAGCGAATCAGGAAAAATGAAAAGGAATACTTCTATTAGAAGCAATGGCGTCAATAACTAATATCACTGAAAGGGGAAAAATATAAATTTGCAAAAGAGCTGAAAAAAGTCGATTAGAATTTTTTCAACTTACTACCTACTCTTATTCCTATTTTACCATTGTCTCTATCCGACTAGAACATTTCTTTTTTTAAATTTCCAAGATTTCGTCTCGCATTCAAAACGAGAAAAAAGCAGAAAATATTAGCCATAAATACTTTTAAAATAGCCACAATTAAGGAACACGAAAACTTTACTAATTACAGCACCTAGCCTTCAGCATAAAGATGCCGACGTCCAATAACGTCATTCAATTATTCAAATGTCAAATCATCTACGCATGTTAATTCGATACCAGTAAGTTGCGTGGGTGTTGGTAACACCTCTTCTGTTTCCAGAACTTTTAACGTTACTTTCATTAGCAGGATATTCCTGTACGTATTCAACACTGAGTCGACCATTCTGTCCCGAAAAATATATTAGCCTATTTCAAAGTTCAACGACGAACGATCAATGAACTGTTTCTAAAACAGACACCAAGTCATAACGTAATATCGTATTCAACGACAATTGGACACGAAAATCGAGTACGGAAGACGATAATTTCCAAACGACTATTGCCCCAGCCGGACATCCATACGATTGTGGATCACATTAACGTGTACCGAATGCGGCCCCCATCAAATTAACGAATGGAAACAAAATATTAAAAATAGCCGGTCCGAACTTTTCTTCCCCCCTCGTTCTCCTTACCTTTCCTCAATATCGACCAGTTCTGCATGGCTGAGAATTCGAACCCAAAAAAACCAGACATCGAAACATCTCTTGTATCCAACCTCATCATCAAATTATCTAATTTGTTAAGCTATGGAAAATAATAAAGAGCCCGAAGATTTACGAATATTAAAATGATACAAATGAATATGATTGGTAATATGTTAAATGAAGCGTATCGACCAATTACTGGTTCACAGAAGGGGAAAAAAAGCGTCGCGGACACCTTTACCTCACTTTTTTTTAATACTAATTTTACGATGGTCGTCGACAGCACAAAACCGGAAGAACGGTGCATAAAGAAATTAAGTAACACCAGCAGTACTTTTGGTAAACGACGACAAAACTGACTTAATGTTCAATAAAGGGTTTCACGCAAATGGCTGTCAAATTAAAGTATTTTGCGAAGTTACACATTTGACACTGGATGCACCACACAGCAGTCCTGTAATCTAAACGTCAGTTTCAGCGTAAATGCATAACGGGTGGTCACACTTCCTTTTCTAATTGAGGAAACTCGATGCATTGTGGACAATCTGAATTTAAAACGGTATCATTTTACGACCAGCCGTACTAAATTTCGGTTCCCCAAACAACCGTCCACTTCATACTAACTTTTCATACCAAAAAATGGATCTTACTCTTACTACAAGTATCAAGTAAGTTATTCCAGAATTAGCCGGAAATATTTTATAAGTTTCGTCATCCACGGGACACTACTATCAAGTAGTCTGAGAATGAAGTTCATAGATGCATACTATAATACCACTGCTAAACATTTCTCGACATTGGAAAGAAATTTTACAACAAAATTTATATTTTAACGGATTTATAAGATTCATTCATGCGATGACACAACGTGTTCGCCAAAATGAGCTCTCATTTGCGTAATTGACTTCATTCGGATCATAGTTACGGAATTTTAATCTCTTTCCATTCAAACGTAAATATTTTGGAATCCAATTGAATTACAATGACGCAAGTAAGATTAAAACACTCGGGGTAGTCCCACGATCAAATGAGCCCATATATATACCGTAGACATACTTGATTTGGTCAATTTAGACCTACCTTACGGCGCAACTGGAGCACCCTGAATGAACAGTAAGAAAGTTACAGAAAATTGAAGCATGCAGGTCCTCCACTCTATGAGAAAAAATGTCTATTGGACAAACAGTTGTAACACCGAATGTACTTCCATTCAAAACAAGGCAATTTATAGTATATTATTGGTTTCCTGTGTGATGATCGATAAAGCTCAATGCCAGAAATCCGATCAAAGTAGCATTTATTAATTAGAACTTAATTTCAATCATGGACGGCTTCATGTAGTAGTGTACTGAGCCAAGTCTTTCAAAGACACGAAAGTTCCGATGAAACCAAACGTTAAACACACAGCAAATGTCATATGGAAAGTAATGCAGAAGATTTGAGTGAAATTGCGAATTAATGCTGCGGAGCAGCAAGGCTGAAAAGTTCCACAAGCTTTTTTTTTTCGATTGGAATAATACGTGCAATTTAGCCATTAACAATAGCGAAAATTTAGGAAGCCAGACCAAGACTAAACTGAGTGACATCAAGACCTTGCTGGCAGTCCTGGTCTTGATTTAGGTATTTTCACACATCTCAACATCTGACAAATTTTCATCCACACTAAGGCGCTCGGATATATCGTTATTTCTCAGCAACTAATACGAATTCACCATAAAATGCAGCCACC
This sequence comes from Ericerus pela, assembly GCA_011428145.1. Lineage (NCBI taxonomy): Eukaryota > Metazoa > Arthropoda > Insecta > Hemiptera > Coccidae > Ericerus > Ericerus pela. The sequence goes on from WOFM01000730.1 coordinate 444,047, forward strand.
ATAATGACGATGATCTCATCCTCATGGAGCACCTTGTGGTCGGTTGAATTTTTATGAATGAAAATGCCACAGCCGAACGAAAGAGGACGCATAATGCACCGGCTGTAATCACGGCTCGTTGACGCTTAAACGCCTACGCTACTCAATTGACCAGAAAAATAATCGATCGCAATTAGGATATGGTAGACTATGCTGGCTGCAAGGTGTACCCATATCGATATTCTACAATGAGCGATTTAAATCATCGATAATGAGAAAAACGAAGCGAAGCATCGACGTCGTTGGTCAGGTTGACGATGACGATGAAGATGGTGGTGTAACCAACCAAATCGGGGTAAAAAAAAATCTGGAAATCAAGCTTGTATCTAGATATAGTTAGTATAAGACAAAAAAAAAAGAAAATTATAATAACTCGAGTGAATTGTAATATAGCGTATCCGGTTGACATAGACAATTACAGACTTACAGGTAGACACGTTGGTGTACGATGAAAATATGAAAGAGAGGCATAGATGTTCAAGTTTTTTTTTTTTTTTTGACCAACATTTTTTCTCTCTTTTTCCACAAAACAAAAAAACGAAAATAACAACTTGGCCGAAAGTCTCGTTTGACATTTCCTCTACACCACACACCACCGTTTCTATCCATTAATCTTAATATGTAAGCGTATTGCTGACAATTTCAACGATTGAAAATGTTAATAGGTTAGGAGGCGTGAGTGAATCAAATAATTCTCGACGACGACGGTCGCTCTTTCAATTAATGAGACACATCGACACACGTAGCCTGTCGTGTCTCTTGTCAGTGTCATGAAATCACAACGTTTAAATCGTGTGAAAACGTCGATGCGACTCGAAGAAAATAGGTACGCCTTCGACCGGTACAGGTTGGTAGAGATTTCCAGAGAATTTTAATCTCGAATAGTTCCTGTGCGAACCAATGCAAAAACTTCGGGCACCTAACTGTTAAATTTCAAAATTTAAATTCTTATTTTTTTTAATAATGTATTTAGAACCACATAAAACTTGTACTTTTTTTTTTTCTCGAAGCACTTCAACTCGAAATAGTTACCAAAATTTTTCACTTCAACTCCGCGACTGACTTGATTTTACTCCGCCGATGAATATTTTTACACAGTTTAGTTTGTTAAGTTAGATCACTTAGATTCTTCTATTTTTTTCTCGCATCCTGACCAACGTATATCAAGTTACGAGGACTCATATAGGTACGTAGTTTCCTTGCAGCATGGAGCATACTCCGTGGAAAATGTGTAACAATTTTATTATACTGGCGAGAAGAAAATCATTTCACTTACTGCTGAATGCTCTAAAGCAGTGGTTCTGGACCAAGGGACACCCCTGAAAGTGCTTCAGATCAATCCAGAGGAGCGCAAACGTATTTTTGAAAAGTGAAATTATTAAAATGATCAATAGTATTCATAATGTAATATCTTGAAGCCGAAACGGAATTAGAGGCATAGTAAAGGGCTAGGAAGAGCGAACAACTCAAGTGGTAGGCAACGAAGGCGCCATCCCATAAAGTTGGGAATCATTCCTGAGATGGAATGTGAAACTTCGACTATACGTTTCTTACACAGTTTTTCAATTTGTCAGAACCAACTTCTTGCGACACTTAACAGCATGCAGCAACAACTCAAATGATCTCAATTACACCAAAATAGCGAACGAGTTCGTTATAATTTTTTCTCTCAATGAAAACTTCAACCTATTCCACTACAAAGCAGAAACCCAGGTTTACTATAATCTTCATTCATTGCGGTACGAAAATAACCAAATCAGACTGTTTTCATAATAAATTTTTGCATAGAATTAACCATAAAGCAGAAAATGCGCTGAACTAACAAACATCATGCACCTCCTCAACATTATACCAACCTCAGCTCACATAACCACTTTTACTGTCATCGTGAGTTTTAATAACATCTATTATTCGTCTACTTGTGTAAAAGGTCAGCTGATAATTTATTCTTTAGAAATTTAACTGTAATAAGGTAAAACATTGCTTAAAGTTCAAATGAAAAAGTCTCTAATCAAAGAAATATCGATATTTTAACAAGTCTTCGCTTCAAAACTTACATATTCAAATAATACATCGAAACATACATAGAACGCAACCCGCCTTACAAGCTAACCGTTCAAATCAAAATCTGACAGATTTTTGTTTCAAAGTAATTAATAATTATACAGGGTGTTTCTCGTGAAGCCTTTTGAACATTAATGGCAGATGGTACCATCACCTCAAAGTAAACAAAAAATGTTTAATAAACTTGTATCTCATTCTCAAAGATTTACGGGTTAGGTATACTAAAAGCATAGCATGAGAAAAGCTCCTATTCTCTGAGAACTCGAGGAAAAGACTCAATTTAGATTTCTCCTAATGGCTAACAAAATCTTCTTCTTACAATGCCAAGTTTTCCTAAAGGTCCAAAATACCTACTGCCTTCAGTTCGTTTAGTTTCGGTTTATAACACAATATAGGGAAGATATTCTCGCAATATATCCGACCCTAGAGCAAACTAATCAATAAATCTGAAAATATAATAAAATATTCGCTTATAACTTACCAAGGAATCGACTTCTGGATCGGCAATGTAGTAAGGTTTTTCTTGTCGAATCTGTAACAAAAACAGAATACCAAAGCAATTATTTCACCGTCTACGCAAAGTGGGTCAATACTTTACCCGGGTAAATAAAAATCTAATCGCATATAGCGTGGCGAGAATTTGTAAACAAACATCTGCGATATGTCTTTTTAATCGAGCGGCGTACAAAATGAAAAGTAAGAAAAAAAAATATAGACAACAATTCAACAATTCAAATAAGAAGCCAAGTGTAACAAATCAAGTTGTAGGTGCTCTGCATTAATAAACAAGAAAAAAAAAAAAACTTTTTAATATATTTTACAACCTTGTGAAAGTCGTAAAATTAAAAAAGAAAAAAAAAACTACAACGGAACTATCTCTGGAGAAAAAAAAAATTAAGAATGATAATTACACAAACGCGATAATGCAAGTTAAATGCACTTTTAGATGACACTTGAAATGTTTTCAAATATTTTTTCATACACGCAAACGTTCACACACAGACAATATTCTATACTCGGCACTTGCTTGCTGGCAAACAAGAAAGAAATCGAATGATACAGTGAAATAAAACAATAATAATTGATAAGAGAGATATCGTACACAAGATGATAGAGTAAATGGAGATTGTTTTCTTTTTGTTTTTTTCTTTTTTTTTTTCTACATTAGACATACGACTAATATACGTTTTGTACACGATCAAAGGTATGCGTGGTATGCTTCATTCGCTGGCATTTGCGCGGACTGAATTTGTAAGTACTTCAGGGATGAAGGGAGATAAAAATGGAAGAAAGAAAACAGAGGGGGGGAAAAACAACAACTCAACACCAGAGCTCAATCACAGAGAGCCGATACGTGGTTAAATCAGCGAGATGAGGAAAAACAAAAACGAAGAGGGGGGGCTTGTACGTCTTGTCTCTAACTTATTATTATCGTCATTTTTTCCATTCTTTCTTGAGAGCGGTGTAGTTTCCATCAACATGCAACAAAACTGCCCACCACCATCGTGAACAAATCATCATACAATCGACTCCGGCGTTTAGCTTCTTACATACATCTCCTCCTCTTTTTCCCCGCCCGCCACCTGGACTATGCGTTTGTGTCTTATGGTAATTTGGGTTATTCGGACTCCGTTTATGGCATCGTTATATGAATCAGCGGCGACAATAAAAATAGAAAAGAAAGAAATGGGTAAAAAGAAAGAAAGAAAGAGAATGAAACAACCTTCTGGTTCGGTAACTTTTTTATTCATTTGTTTTTTCCGCTCTCTTGCCGCAGAGTTAAATTGTTTTACGCATATACTGTATAAAGTTTCGTGTTTATGACAGATATGAGCTAACGCTCGTCAACGATGGGGAAAAAAACGGAAGGGAGCAAACGTAGTTAGCGAGTACAAATACTGGTATACCACGGAAGGTGGATAAGTTGAAATTATTAGGATAATTTGGGCCATATATTGTCACAAACAAACCTCGAATGCAGTATTCTGGCCACAAATTCTGCTCAAGAGTTAACTGTTTCCTCTGCCAGACACAGACTGACGAACTACTGTACTCTCATTACCCGGATGAATTTAATTTTTAGCCGTCTCAATAATCAATTATTAGAGATACGGACAAGATGCGCGTTCTTCGTACTCTAATAGGAACCTCTAAAGCTATCGACGACACCCTCTCATTAAACCTGCCATTTTGTAGCCTATCTCAATTTACCCTATTTATTTTCTGGAAAAGTAATAAAACGTCTATTTTATGACCAACCTATATTGACACGTACACAATTTTGACTATTTTAAGGTGACCAGAATACCCACTGTTTTTCATGTTTGCCTATAATATGAATATACTCCAATCTGGGCCAACACTGAAAAATGATGTACAAAAAACACTAATACTAAATTGATAGGTCTGAATATCGAGTGTTCTTCTCAAGATTCTTTATAATGTAAAGACATAAAATATTAAATAACAATACTATTAGAAATACTGGAGATCTAGATGCCAGATAGTACTCAATATTCACCATATTCACCCTTGTAACTGGCATTGAAATTTGGGGAAAATCTTACATTAAATTAAGGGTTTGATAGACTCATTTACTCCCCTACAGGAAGGTACCACACTTCGCCTGATCAAACCCCTGTATTGGAACCAATCTGATAGACTCATTTTTTCATCAGAATCATGTTTGGATCGATCCTCTTAGAGAGCACATCCCTCCAGCAAAACGTCTTATTTTTCTTTTGTCTAAGTTCCTAGTGTGGACTTAGAATATTATTTTCTTCTACAAAATAAAATTCTACTTTTTTAGATAAATTCGATATTTTAATTTATCATCAAAATAAATTCCCTTGACTGAGATCAATCTCAGATCTACCTCGATCAAACTCTACCCAAGGCAAGATATTGTAGCATATAACAGTACCATACATAGATTAGATTTTTCAGGTCCACTTTTTCAGAGTAAAGGGCTCAAAAAGTAAAAATGTTATAGGTATGCATGTAAGAAAGGTGAACTCAAGGAACACATTTATATCCTTTTTTTTCCCAAATTTTATTTGGTGCTGAGATACAGTATTTCAAAAATTTTAATATGATCCACCCAAACATGAATCAACAACCAAATTAAAAAATTTTCATGTTTAAGGCACACCTGTAGCACACTATTTCAATAACACACTTTTCAGTTTTTAAAAACAATGTCATAAAAAAATATTGAAAAATACCATTTGTGGATCAATCCACAAACGGACAATTTTTTTTCGATCCCCCAAATTGACGAGGTCTTCAAAAACGAAAAATATTCAACAAACGATGAAAAATATTAAGAAAATGGTTTCTTGTGTTTTGGTTTGTGGGCTTAAGATCATTCTTCAGAATAAATGCTGCAGGTATTGATATTTCCATTAACTGCACCAGACAAAAAAAAAATTCGGTAGGTACATGGATAAAAAAAAGTAAAACCAAAGTAATCCTGCGCAACGGGGTATAAATAATCATTGTGATATTATTATTAACGTTATTTCGTGAAAAACTATTCGTCAAGTTGTCACTCCAATGGAACACAACATTTCAATTTTGAAAAAAACGTATCAAACGATTCCTCAGCCTCTAATCCAGCTAGAGAGCTTTAGTTTGTAATGGTCGAAAGTGGATAAAATTAGCAAAATTTTCATAGAATTTTCTAATTACATTTATCTATTTAACAACAAACAAACAAAACAAAAACCAAATTAATGGGAGATTTGCCTTTTTTTTTGAATCTACAAACTTCTGACTATTTCCCTCAGTGATTCTTCAGTGGCTATTTAAGCTAGAGAGCTAGAAGTAGTACCTTTGAAAAGAGGAGAAAATTTACCAGAATTTACTTTTTATTTAATTTTTTAATCATCTTTAAAAAAAAACGCTAATTAATAGAAAATAATTTTTTTGAAATCCAGAAACCTCTCTTCTTTTACTCAATGATTCCTCAGCCACTGTTTCAACTAGAAAGCTAATACTGCTGGAAAGAGGAAAAAATTTACTTGAAACTACTTTCCTTAAAATTTGTTAATCGTTCTTAGTTATTTGAAAATAAAGGAACGAAAAAATACAAAATAACTGAAAACTTGCCGTTTTTGTGTTTTTTCAAATATAATTTCCAAATTTTTTTTTTTTTTGAGGCGGAGTTGTGGCTATAATTTTCTTTGTGCATTAGTTGCAAAAAGTATGGTGTGCGACAAGAATTTGTGGGCTATTGTAACTCATGTCAAGTTTGCAGCACTCGCTTTCGGCTCGTTTGCAAATTCTTCATACTCGGTAAAACAATGGTCCGCATCACGCACCTGTTACGCAATATACTATTTTTAAATTAGATTGTTTGGAGTCCATCTACGGGGCCTTGTCACTCGGTGTTTGCAGGATAATATATTAATTCGACGTCGGAATGAGCGAGGTACGGTTCGTGGCCAATGGTATGATAGCTTGAATTTTCCAATCACACACCAGAACGCCAGTGCTCTACAATATTGGGTCGGCAATGTGACGACGGCCAGTCTCCAACTAGCAACCTTTCGCCTGCGAAGTCGAGCACCTATAATCAAGACGCCACGCACAGATCACCCTCGATCATATGTTCAATTTTCGCCGTGTAAAAAAAACACGTGGACATCCATTCCCAACTCGATGTTCACTAATGAATTTCACCAACAGCAAAAGCTACGTACGTATTTTATTGGACCACCTACGCCATTCACGAAGACGTCGTATTTTTTGACAATTAATAGCGTTACACGCACCAACGTTTAAACCCACAAAATCTCGAACAAGAGGTGTAAGAAACTGAAAAATTTTATAAATTTTTTTTCCTCATCTTCGTTTACATGTACCATTAACATTCCTAGAAGTATTTCAATTTATGTTTTCAAAAACAAAACAGAAAGGTCTCGTCACGTTTTTTCGGGTGTACGATTGTAAGTGAATGCGTGTACGTATAAATAAAATATAACCTATGTAAAAATGACGAAATAGTTCACATTCTTCAGATGTGGCCGCTGTTTTTTTTTTTTTTTCACTTGGGATAAAGAGTGAGGCTTAGCGATGGGAGGATGCAACATTTTATAACCCTATAATCGTTTAAATGATCTCATTTAAGACACGTTTCGTTGACACGACACCACATTATAATACATATTATATTGTATAACATATATATATATATATATATATATATACAGTATATACGCGAGTGTATACACACAGGCCTACGTTTTTTGTGGTCGCAATCAAATTCATTCACTGGCCAAAGTTTAATGTTTTCTTTCTTACTTTTTTCTTTTTTTTCTACTCATTTTTCTTTAATTTTAATTTTCATCATTATCTAAGACTCGAAGGTCTCGTACACGCTTAAACTACCTTCCAATTAAATTTTAATTCGGATTCTCTAATTCTTGTTGCTGCCACATTCACGCATACCATATGTACACCATTATACATACTATCCGCAGCTCTATACAACTTCTTTTTTCTACATACGCGTACAAGTTGAGTAAAAAGAATGTAAGTTGTTCTTTTTTTCGCGCTCGTATTTTCCAACACGGTGGAAAAAAAATTAAGGCGAAGGAATTAATTTGAAAAAGAAAAAAAAAGTCAACGAATTCAATTTTTTCACGTTTAACATTTCTTTTCACGGCGCGGCGTTAAGATTTTAATCTGTACATACACACAGTTTCGCTGAAGTATTAAATACTCTAAATGTCTCATTTATACTCGCGAACGCATGTAACATACACTACTCTCTCGATTGTAGGTTAAATGGTCTTGGCTATCGTCCATTTATGCTGAAAAAAAAAAAAAAAAAAAAAAAAAAAAGCAAACCAGCTAAAGTAGATGAAACGCACAAATAGAGAAAATTAGCGAAATGGTGGAAAAGGATTAAGGAGAGTCAGTAAAGTGTTTCATGTGTTGAAAAAGGAGAAAAAAATACCAAGCACTCCGATGTCGCATATACCATAAAACACATTCGATGTATAAACGGTGAAAAGAAAAATATTCCACATCATTAAAATGGCCAGACAAAACGATGTTAAGACGAGTATATCTAACGATTTTTGTAGAGACACTACAACATACGCACCACAAAGAATGCCAGAAAAAAAAACGTATATTAAAAATATATACTTATATTTTATATATATATATATATATAGATATATATATATGATGAGAAGATAACGACGTAAACGAGAACGAAAAAAAGAAACACCAACGTACGGGGCGAGGAAATCAGGAGAAGATTCTTGTGGACGTAAATGTGAAAGGTGTTGAAAACTTACACCGTAATATTGTACATGAAACACGGGGGGGGGTGCTATCATGTACGTATACGTGGTAGACATCGCTCATCGAATACGATAATGTAAAGGACACCATCCATACTTGTACGAGTTACGACCCTCAATTCTACCCATTTCGGTGCGACAGAAACCCCAACTGGGTGAGCGACAATCGTTAATGTAAAATAATATTCGGTGGTCCGAAGACGGTATAAATTTAAAAAAGTAAGTCCAATCTTCTATGATGCGAGTATTCGCTTAACCTCCAACCAAAATTTATTAGGAGGAAACGGGAATAGGTTGAAACGAAAAAGGGGAGCGAGAAAAAAGCATCCAATAAGGACATAAGAAGACAAAATTGCAGGAAATCAGCTAATTAGGTATAAGAATTCCACATAAATAAAGGAAACAGCGAGGGGAATACGACAAACATTTGCGAGAAATACACACCATATTCGAGAGTGCAAAACAATTACAGGCAATCGACATAATTAAATCGAAGCTAATTTTTGAGCGTTATTTGAATGATTTACTAGAAAAAGGAAAAAGGAAAAAAGATAAAGGAAAAGTCAACTTGGCAGAGCTACCCAAGGAAAACATATTTACAAACAATCAGAAGAAAGCAACGAACAAATGAACACAAACTGCCATAATACAAGAAAAAAAAGTAGATATGTTACTTGTCACACTTGACCCTTCCTATATACACATCTCCATACATATTTTAAACCCCCCAAAAGGATTCTCGGTAAGTTCTGGTTTCTGTCGCACATACCTTGATAGCACCTGCCATTTTGTGTCTCACATTTAATTTCACCCTATATTCGACTTATTGAAAGCAATAAAATGGGCACTTTATAACCCATCAGAACTGACACTTTAAGACGAACACTTTAGACTTCTGAACTAATCAGAACTCTTACTGTTTTTCTATGTTTTTCCTAAATTATTTAACTAATACAAATATAAGCAGAGACTGATTTATAAATTTTGCGCCTATAGGCCAGGTAAATTGTGAGCCTTAATTCAGGTTTGCCAGATAAGAGATTATTAAAAAATACGATGCTGCCTATTCGAAACATACAAAACTAATTTTCCACCCTTTCACCTTTGCGCCTGTAGGCCAAGTCCTCAATGGCCTCCTTGTAAAACCGTCACTAGAAAAACAGTGTATAAAAAAGTAGTTTAAATTTGATAGGTTCGAATATCGAGTATATTCCTCTTCTTAATCTCTTTGTAATTTTCCTAGAAGTGCATTATCTACTGGTGCCCTATGAGATGGTACTACTCGATATTCGCCCCAATGTACCAAAATTCATGGTAATACTTCCAGTAAATCAGCGTTTTGTCACCCTCACTTACTTTCTTATGGGAAGCCAACATACTTCGCCTGACCTCCAAATATTAATTTTCTTTGAAAATCCATTTTGACAGGAAAATCACTTTTGAACTGGAAACGACTGATTTAACATCTTATGTCTAAAGCTTCTCAAATTTGAATCATCTCAGGTATTGACCACTTTTCCACCGCAATTTTTCATGAACTTAAAATGATTTTTTCCAAGTTATCTAAAAGTTAAAGATTCAATTTCTAATTTTATTTTGTTATTCTTTTTCATGCACAAAAAGTTGTGAGTTTTATTTTTCTAATAAAATTTCTCATTTCGAGGTAATTGAAATTTATTTATTTCAATTATCGTCAAAATCGTCTTTGGCTGAAATCAATTCCATCAGTGCAAAAACTATTCTATCGTCCCAACAAGTACAAGCGAACAATAAGATTTGTTAAAAACAAGTTTTTAAAACACAGACTTTTATATATTTAGAAGAAAAAAAAATTCAAAAAATTTCCATGAGATATGAACTCGCACAGAAGCCTAAGTCGTTACCACGACGCCGAAGAGTGTTGCATGAATTAAACGAAACTTGGGTTCAGAAAGCAAGTACGATGACAAGTGGTAACTGATAAAAACCAAACCCGATTTGAACGCCCCTAGATGTTAATACAAGAACTATTTCACATTATGTCGCGTTGGTAGTAACTGCAATAAAAGCGTAACAAAAACACAACATCTATAACAAGTTCATACAAAATCACTTTGCCAAAGGCAAAAAAGCAATGCAAATAAACGATAGTCTTTTTATACATGAAACAAAATACGGTCCAAATTGTAAAAAATTATAAATGATTTAAAATTTTAAATCTTTCTCAAAAACTTTAAAGAAAATTTCAATGTAATTGATAAAGCACAGGTACAGTAACCATTCCTTTTTTTTGTTTTTGTGTTTTTTGGGGGAGGGGGTGTTTAGATATATTCTCAAAAGACAAACTACTTATTGGCTAAATACGATTCTCGAATACCAGAAACATTAGCCCAAAATATCAGTTTTCAATTAAGTAATCGAATTTTTATCAGATGCGATTTTCTAATTATTAACGGGGTATATACATTTACTCAAAATTTCATTAATGGCAACGGACGAACTAAAATTTTTTGAATTCATTCAACTTTTTCACCAAGATAAAACAATTAATGTACTTAGTAAATAGGCGGCTCATTTCCAAAATTGAAATACCCACTTACTAACCCATCAGTTGTGAAAAATAGATAATTTTCCTCAATATTTCTAAAAAAAAATTTATTTCAATAATTTAATTTTTTCACAAAAAAAAAATATATCACAATACTAAGATATCTATGATGACAAAAAATACCAATAAGAAAAAAGGGCAGGAATTTTTGGTCCCGTGTATAATGAAGAGTCAACTTTAACGTGAGAATAACTCGCCAGTTTTCACGGGTTAACTCATGTACATTCTCAAATCTAGAGTTAACTCGAGTTTATCCCCGACTATACAGGTACACCGCATCATTAGAGATGCAGATACATCACTTTCTATCCTTTTTTTGACAATTTTTTGCACCAATTCTCATTGAGATAGATACTCAAAGTTTCGACGAAGGAGCCAAAAAAATTATGCAAAAAATTCTTTAATTGATAACACCAGAAGGTGAGACGTACAGATAAAATATTGTTGTACCAACTTCATACGGTGAGATGAACAAGGTTTAACTAATACGGTGCATGGTAAAATAAAATTAAACACATTTATCGGCAGTTTAACTATTTGGTACAACCAGCACTCGATTAACAATGAGTTTGGAGACAACGAGTAGGCTACTGACAAAAAAAACTTGCAAAAATTAAGTTTTTCTTTCTTTAACAAAGGCATAGGTTAAAGTTAAAATTTTACAAATATACTTCAGAAGTCTCTTAATCTTTTCCCTCTTCAAAGGAATCTAAAACCATCACAAAATGAAGGAAAAAATCACTTGTTTACTGATGCCAGGTGTTCCATCAACCAGAATAGCTTTTAAAAAATACTGCTTGAATACTCCCCCTTAATTTGCATTAATAAAAACTATGATGAAATCTTCACCCTGTAAAATGAAGATTTCTTGATAGCCAGGATTCTATTCCAGTTACGTCATTTGGATGTTCTCGCATTGGATATGCTATGCTGATATTATAATTTAGGCATTTCTTCAACGATTTTATGTTGAGAATAATTTTACTTTCATAAATGACAGGTTTCTGAAATCTGGGAAAAGTTACGTCAAAAAATTGGAAAAGACACTGCAAAAAGCCAGATCAACATAAAGATGAAAACTGATTGCACCAACAGTACTCTTTTTTTTTAATGTACGAAACTCCTCTTTCCTCGCCACCCAACAGTAGTTCATATAGAAAATTATTCGAAAATTCAAGTTCAGCGAGTAAATGCAAAAACCGCGGCAACTGAACTAAACAAAGTGAATTACATATTTGCAATGAAATTAGATAAACAAAAATTTGTCTGCACACCAATATTTTCAGTTGAAAACGAATCCAACAATATTTTGATTTTCGTTTAAAACTGGAAAATCAACCGAGCAACAAAAATACAGGAAAAAAGTAGATACTTCTCTTCAACGAACGATGTTTTAGCATTGATCCACGAATGCATATTAATCTGCATGTAACTGTGAAAAATCCAAAGCGAATAAATAAAACTGAATAAGTTGCCCCGGAGACGAGTCTTGAAATATTATGGACAGACTTTGAACGCGCCAACGAACTTCAACCAGTAACCTCCAGCGAAACAAACGTCTAGGTTACTACTTTTAGCTTTTTTTCAAAACAACAATGGAATGCCGCAAAATGGTAAATGTTGCCATAAAATGGAAAAATAATTTTTTTATATAATTTCGACTAAATATGCCTGCGCATCTGCAATATAGAACCGCCGTTTAGGCCACTGCAAGAAAGAAGAGAATAGGTTCCTGTTTGGAGACGATTTTCTTGCCCTTTCTAAATACTATGTTGTAAAAGATATAAAAGTAACAGTAGTAGTTGTTGGTCACTAAAAAACGCGTTACAACTGAACGTAGATTTACGATTGGTTCGACCATGTATTTTTTTTACGAGCTAAACTGTTAACAAAATGAAAGAAAAAAAAAACAATAATGCGAAGAAGAGAAGAAAAAAGTAATTATGATATAGTTTAACCGCTTAATAACCTTCTTAAATGTTTAGTATCCATTTTGCCAGGTAGTACATATATATGCTACCAAGTATTGCCACTATTTTTTTTTTCCACCTTATAGCTACAAGACAGTTGAGAAAGGAACTAAAAACATTTTGTACAACAAATTTAAGAGAATCACCGTGGTCCTCGCTATAAAACCGCTAAAGTAGGTACATAAATTTTATAGGTTTTAGGAGCGTATCACCCAATAAATAAATAAAAAATTGTTTTTGAAACAGACACATTTCTTTTCCGGTTGCGTGGAGAAAATGAAAATTAGCAGCTTCGTTACCAAAATTGGAGGAATAAAATAGTTTAGTTTTACACTGAATTTGAGGGCCATAAAAATAAGGAATACAAGCGTAAATTTTATGAAATAAAGATTATGGATTATCGACGGGCGACAATAAAAATTGTAAAATATTTTAAGACAGTCGTCGTTCAGGACCGCTAGGTAGTCTATTCATTAGCTAATAGCTACAAAACGCCTTCAAGCGACTACAAAAAACAACGAATTTATTGATTTGAAATTCCGTAGTCAGAAATTCGAAAAAATTCAAGAAATAGAAAACAAGTACAGCATGAATAAGCCGAGTCAAATGAAATTATTTACAGTTTTTCTACACTTCATCGCAGTTTCAGAGCTCATTTTCCAAAATTCGAGCTTTTTAGTTAGGCTATATTTTGAAATGTGAGGAAATATCGTTGAAAATATGCATACATTTTCGCCTAACAAATAATATTTTATTAAAGAATAGGTGCTGCAATAAATAGTGACGTATATTAGAGGAATTTTTCAGATATACTTAGTCCAAAAATTAAATTTAAAAAAAAGTTTTAGTCACACAGTACAAAACGTCCCTGGGTAAATATGTCAATATCTTCGTCGCAAATTTAAGTCATTCCTCGAATTTGCAAATAAATACTCGGAAAGAAAAGACAAATCTGCAGTCCAAAATGTTATCGATGGGAATGCATCTCAGAAAAAGAAAGAATTCAAACCACCATCGATTCATTCTCAACGAATCTATTTGGCAATCAGCGCCTTTCACGAACTCGGTAAAAATTTATTAAAATTCCTTAAAATTTAGTAGCATATCAACGAAAAACTGCCAATGAAGAAGCTAAATAAATAGAAGAAACAAATTAGAGAAAAATTTAATTATTGTTTTAAATTAATTTCGTTGGTTGATCAGTTGAATTTAAAATAATTTGAAATGCGAACCTTCATTCGTCAGCCCACATACCAGTTCAAGTCAGGCGTGTAAAAATGCACCAGATAAAAACAGGAAAATTCCTTTCAATTATTGTGAGGAAAAGTCGTTGAGTTTTCAACACCAAATGTTTTTCTTCACGACAAAATTAATTTTCAAATCGTGTAAATACGATTAGGTCTAATCAATTTTTTCAAAATAACGATACAAAACTCAAACGAAGATAAACGATTTTACAAGAAATATTTCAGGAGGCAATGAGCAACTTTCCACGTTAAAACGATAATTTCGCGGAGAAATGAGTGAGTTTTGGTGGTCAAATCCCGCTTAAATATTTTGAAAACCACTCATGTCCCCAAAAAAAATTCCCAATTAGGCTGCCATCGCGAAAAATTATACTCTAGCTACGCCGCTGTTTAAAAATAACCTGGCAATTTTCGTATTTTTATCTAGTGCATTTACTTTTATCTCTATCGTTTCATTTTGCACAGTGAGTCAGTTTGACACGCACCAGATGGGGTTTCCCTAAAGTGCACGCCAAACTGACTCACCTGTTATGTATATAACAAAAGATTTAAAGTCGTTATTAGCACACTTGACTACCTCAAAAATTACAAAAAATAAACGTTTCAAAACAAAAAAGCAAGACCAAATGCCACCACGCGGAATTCTAATTTAAATCGTGATTTATCCGCATAACAAATTAGCAGATCACTATCCAGTGAGTATCCTCGGACTACGTACAACATGAGCAAACAAAACAAAGCAAAACCCATTGCGAGAGAAGTACACGTCTTCCCTCGGCGCGAGACCAAAAAAAAAAAAAAAAAAAGCCATTACAAAGCTGTAATTAAATTACGATTAAGCTTTTTTGGTAATTAAAATATAATTATAAGTAGCGAAAACAAAAAAGATAAAAAAAGAGGAAGAGAACAAGTTACTGCGTAAGTCATTTGGCCATAAACAATGTTCCTTATTCTCTGTTGATGAGAACCTATATACTAAATCACGAATTCGGCATCACCAAAGAGAATTTCGTGACGAAGAGCAAGGGAAAAATAAAACCTGATCCATGGATGGCAAAATTTTTCAATCAACGAAATTTTGGTATTTGTATTATTTTCAACAAAAAAATAAAAATAAAAATAAAAATAAAAAAAAAACGAAATGAATGGAATGAAAGAATCGTGATTTTTCCATAGTGAAAAAAATTTACATTTTAGAGCTCATTTTTGGTATACAACGATTCCATTGCAAACCATAACGCACCCACATGGTAATTACGCTCCACAGATCACAGTGAACAAATTCTGCTCCTCCAATATTAACCGTGTTGTTGGAGTAGAAAGTCAATGAATGAAACAAAAAAATAAATAAAAAAAATATCTCTCCGCAAAATTCTTAGTCAATAAGAACAAATTTATAGTACGAAAATTTTATTGTCGCACCGAATTTATATCGAAAACCATCAACAATCCGGTGGTTTACCTCAAACAAGCATCACGTCTGCGGAACTTCCAAGCTACTAGCGACTGTATGGATCTATGCCTCATCGTAAATAAACCATTTCGAGTTCAACACCAAACAACCATACGATTGCCATAAAAGATGTGGTGGTTACACCTTAATAAATACACAGACACAAATTCTGAATAACTCTTTTTGTTCTTCCTCCCTTCCCGACAGCACCGTCGTCATCCTCACCTTTTTGTCTATTCCTCTATCTCGTTTTCAACTCCCTTGCCATCACGTCCTCTACCCTCACATCCATTAAAGTCAGTTACACCAAATAATTTCGAGATACGTACACTCGCACACCATCGCATCGCACTTCGAGGACGAGTAACATTAGCGGTCAATGGTGTTGGCGCATATGTGAACTCATTGTAAAAAGTCGATTTAATTTGGACTTCTCAAGTGTTTTTCTTTTTACTCGTGTTCTGTTTCTTTTTCTCCCTTTCTTCCCCACTCCCTTTTCACTCACTCGCACTCTCTTTCTCTTACTCCTCCAGCGTTTCTATACCTCCTTCTACGTCCGCCTCTCCCGTTGGCTCATTTAATTAATACGATATGCACGCTCCGATAGTCACGCTTCAACTCAACACTCTTTAATCGCATTTAAATGTTAATTTTATTGTCAGTTAGTTAATTGCATTTTACTCATTCTGAGTGCAAGGTATATGTATACGGTATTTTGCTGTATTGCAAAGCAGACGGGCAGATAGAGGCCAAACGTACGTACATCAGACACGTAGTACACCCTCCCATAGGTTTTTTCTTCGCCCTACAGCAGTACTTCATCGTATTCTTTACAAGTTCCAAAATTTTCCACTATAGGTACCCTCGCTATCGTAAATACGCACCTACTCGCTGAAAATCGCCACTGACCAGCTCATTTTTTGTAGAGGGTTCAAATAATTTCATTTCCTTTCTCGCTACCCTTCGAACTTTTCGTACCTACATTATCACGTAATTTTATAAATGGCAAATTGGCATGCAACAAATATATTTAGAGTGGTCGCAGCTTGTTTCCACATAGCACGGTTAATTATCCACGTTACGGAACACTCAAGGAGCCAAACATCGAGCAAAGGTGAAGAACCGCAAGAAAAATTAACACAGCGGTAAATATGCGAAGAAAAACTAAAAATTTTCGTGTACAATGGTTGCGAAGGACCGAATTTACGATATCACGTAGGTAGTTTATGTCAAAAAATTGACAAAACACATACGTATTCGCAAATAATCTAATAAATAATGCAGCATGTTATTCTATAAAAGGTGTCTAGTCAATTTTAAAAGTTTTCGAAAAATGACATCGTTTCATAGGGAATTTTGTCCCCTAGCCGGTGGTATCACCAGTTCCACAACCATCACATAATTTAGTGATTTTAAAATTCATTATTCCAAAATGTGACCAGTACCTATTACACTAAAGAAATCAACTCGCAAGTTGGCTTTGATTTGAAAAAATTAAATAATATGAGACATGACTAGTGCAATTTCGAGTTTAATTGATGGAAAATTTCAGAGAAAATGAAACGTTAGAGCTTGTTTTTAAAAGCAAGCCATCAGCAGATATTAGTAAGTTATTCTCATCACCCTGGAGACCGTTTTAATAAAATTTCGAATTGTCTAATACTGGGAGCAAACAAAATAATTTTGAAAGGATTCAAAGCCAACTGCTTCGTAAATCAAAATGAAACAATTCAAATATTTACGTACTTCCTATTCAAATGAGCACTTGGTTTTCGTCCGTTTTCTACACCCTGTGATAGAACATTGGAATTTTTGAAAGGTTTTTATTATGCAGAACCAATTTAAGTCAAGTTTTTCATTTAAGCCAGATTTTTGCAAGTTAAAGACTAATTCAGAACGCACATATTCAACTCGATACAAAGGAAGGTTATGATTAAAAGTGAAAAGTGGGTTATATTTCAACAATAGAGTCGGATGCGGGCAACTGTCCATCAAAAATAATGATTGAAGAATGTGACATGTGACATGTACCTAACTTTAGGTCAATTCCATTTTCAACTTGAATTTACTATTTTTCCATCAATACTTTTCAACCGATAATGATTTATAGTTCAAAATATTCATATTATTTTTAATATCAATGAATTTCATCGCTTACGTACCTAACGATATTTATCATAAAACAATGCATTTTCCCTATTTCTATTACTTTATGGAAGTATTTCAAAATTTTTAACACTTGTCATTCTTCAGTAAAATTCAGTATTGTGTGCGTTAGTCAGAAGCAGAAGATTGAAAGTGAGAAAGCAAGAAAACCCTTTGAAAACGTCACAATTTTCCAAATCCTATAATAATGCTGCTGATAAGAACAGTTCATAGATGAAAAATGAAAGGAGAAAACTTGGAGAAGCTGGTAAAATTTGAAATCAGTCATTTAATTTCCAGCTTACAGCATTAACACACAAGCACATACATGACACTGATTTTGATTGTCCATAAAAATTTACATACAATAAAAATAACTAACTTCACTCAACATGGGAAAAAAGAGAAAGAGAGGGAAAAATAACTTTCATACCTTTACGAATAAATATTTTTTATGGAATACAGCCTTGACCTCTCCCAAAAATGATGGAACAAAATAAGACAAAAAGCAACAAACGAAAAAAAAACGATAGAGGAACAAGACAAAATACGTATGCAGTGCTGTTGAGAATGGAACAACATTAATTGTTAAATCTTGTTGCATCCTCACGATGCAATTAATAAATAAGTAAGATTTTTTTACATCTTGTAACTTTTCATGAGATAAGATATCAATAGAGCGCTCGAGGCGGAAAACATCTTCGTGGCGATTTTCATATCTGTTTATGCACGTGTACACAAAAGGTGAAAAAAAAAAAAAAAAAAAAAAAAAACCATCGCTACCAAACCTGCATTACAAGAAGAGTAATTAGCTGCTATGAATCGTGTTTGAGTGAGCATAACTGAAGAGAGGAGAGGTGGCGGTTCTAATGGTTTTCAAACGTTAAAATTAAAGCAGCGCGAGGATGATTGAAGGCGAGAATGTAAATATACACAAAAAAAAAATTACTCGACTCTGCGAAAATATTTTGATGGTAAATTACGGAGAACAGAACTTTTATTCTTCAGACGGTGGCAGACACGACAAGAAACATTTTTTAAAGACTAACTAATAAACAGAGCACCGATTTATATTTAGTAAATTTCATTCATCTTATACAATTCACAAAAATGTTGAATTTTTCTGATTCAGACTCGTTATATTCGACTTACTCATCAATGGATCGTATAGACTACTACTGATAAAGGTATTTGAAGCCAACTCGTATAGAGCTCACCTGAAACAAAAAGAGAAAAAAAACAACATTAAATTAAAAAATTGAAATGAAAACAAGTATTTTTATACAGTGAAATTCATCATTTTCGAACAATAACAGAACCGGGTGGGTCCAGTGATTCAATAATTCAAAACAGAAATATCGCGATATTCTATCACTATACCAATATGTGTAATTCAAACCAATAGGCTGCTATACTTTGAGCCTCTTAATCAACAACGCTGCATTCCAGATTTCATTGTATTTTTTTCGCTTCTCCAAAATTCAGCATCGTAAACTACAGTGCATCGAAAAAAGCCTTCAAGTCACCTGACTGATAAAAACGTAGATATCTCTTTCAAAAAATCACTTTCCTAGCGAAGTTAATAAATTTTTTGTTCATTTGCATAAGTCGTTTTGGTCACATTTGCATACACTACGTAACCAATACGAATGCGTGTGATGCATACCTACGGTACGTGTGCATCATTAATGGCAGTTCTTTCTTGGCTCACAAAATATTCGTTTCGAATGGGTCGTCTAGGTTGTCTACGTCTCGACATTGGTCGACTTGCTCTTCTCAATGCGTTCCACAAACCACAAAACACAATAAAATAAAAATTAGGTATACAGTTGGTCCGCAAAATAGGTTTTTCGGTGGTGAATCCTACACTTGATGAAATGAGCCTAAATTATGGTCCATTTTCGATTCGAAATCGATAAAGTGTTCCTCTGTCGACTGTTATCGATATTTATGGTTACAATTTTTGAATTCATGTTTCGAAGTAAGTCGAAGGTACAATAAATATGAAACTCTAATTTTCTCTTGAAATGGGATGCTCCTAAATAAAGAGGCCACCCAGGAAATTTCAATCTCTAGCGAAGGACCTCACTTACTAGGTGAAAAATTTCGGAGAGTTACGGTCCATAAAATATCAAAACAGAATTTAATAATTATGCTTATGAAAGCTAAATATGATGATATTAAATGAGGCCTTTGCATCATATAGAGACTGCTTTCGGAGTAAATTGTCAAATTTAATTATCGCGTTGACAAAACCGAACACCGGACCTAATTCTGATGGAATACACATAAATTATTCAGGACTTACAAATATTTTTTATTTAAATATTAAAACCTCATAGTCCCAAGGGAGCTAAATGGCGAAATGGTTTTACAAAAACCGATCGGCTTTCGGTTAGAGATTAGAGTGAGATTAACTTCATGATACGATGATATTCATTTAAGATGTTGAGAGTAGGTAGGTATGTGTATTAAAGGATTGCAAAGGATGTCGATGAGAAAAATAAACAGTTGAAATTTACTGTTTCAATAATTTTTTTGCAAGAAAACCATCGATAAATGCATTAATTTTGTCAAAGATATTAAAACAATATTTCTGTGTTTATTTTTGGCGATTTCAATACGTTCATTTCTTTCTAGTCTAGCTTTTTTCATCAAGCGGCAGTACATAGTGCTGATACTCAGGTCGTTGCCTTATTGCAAGAATAAAGATTTTGATAAATTGGTAATTTAGAACACCAAATCACTACACCACGTAAACCATAACCATAATACGTAGGTAGGTACTTATAATGCAACAAAGAACATTTTTCGTCAATGAAGAACTCAAAAGTAATAGGACAAACGATGAATCTATTTAGGAAGTAGGTACAGGTATACACCAACAAAACTAAATCCATGGTAAAAAAAATTTTCCTGGTTTCTAGTGCATTTGTTTATATTTGTTCGCCAGAAGTGCCCTAACCTTAACAACATTATCGATTGCGATCTGTTAAGGAACATAGGCAATGATGATAAGGTAATGATAATAAAGAAAATGAGGAAGAAGAAACGAGAAAATCGTCGATAAATCGCAAAGTAAGTTGAGCAAATGACAAATCCTTACGTCGTTTGCCAAATTACACTCTAAAATAACGATGTTACGTTTACACAAGAATTATTTATCCGTAGATCACCGTCACATCGCGTGGGTTTCCCTATTTAGGATATTATTAATATTCTAATAATACGAACGCGTGTGTTACACGTTAAGACAGGGAAAAAAAAAACCAGAAAGAATGTGTGTGTGTGCGCGCGAGTGTGAGAGAGAGAGAGAAAAGGTGATGTTCCGGTATGGCACTTTAGAGAAGTTTCGTCGTTTATAAATAAATCATTCTGCATAACGGCGTAGACCAAAAAGCCCTCTTGTACCTACACCCGTTCACAAAAAAGAAAAAAAAAAATATATATAAAGAGAAAAGACAGAGAAGAAAACTTCGTCACTCAAAAAAATCGGTCTGGCAGCCAATAACCCACTCCCCCACCCCCGAAAACGCGGGTTTGCAACGAACCGAAGAAATCGTCCCTCTTGAATATGTTTTTTTGGCAACCTAAATACGCGCTCTTATATTTACGTGAGAACGGTCAAACAAATCTTTTTTTTCAACTTCACAATACATCATTGAAGTAATCATTATTGTATTAACTTAACCAAATTACTACATCCAAAACGAAGTCAAAACTACAGACGTGACAAGGAACTGCAAAAGGGAGTATAGCATAATGCAAGGAAGTTCAACATCCTAACGCAGGAATTTTCAACGGCGGAATTAAGAGCGTTGCAAAAGCGCATATGTCAACCCCCTCCCGCCAAAAAGTAACTTTAGAGAGGCTAAAATTTATTTTTTATTTATTTTTTTTCAAACAACGTCCAGATTTTTTCTTATGGATATTACATTTTTTCCTCCTCCACCGTACGAACGGAAATCTCTTTTAGGCCTGAAATGAGCATTTTACCTCGTAATGGAAACGTACCTTTTGCAGAAAAAGCATAAAACCAATGAACTTTATAATTATGAGGAAACAAAAAAAAGTAACTGAGGTTGAAGTACGCTTAAACAGTTTTTGGCTGGACAAAGACAACAATTATTTCATAACAGTACAGTGCGCTTGTTTTAATTATGGAAAAATAGGTAGTCGTTTCAAACAGTGAAAAAATAAAACGGCTCGTCTTCAATTGCTTTAACGTTTCTTTGTATCAGCTATCAACTAATCGTTTGAATGATTAGAAAAGGAGTGCGTACACTTGAAAGATAAAAGAAATTTAAAAAATAGGAACCAGGCTATGTCTCGAAATTTCAAATTCTCGTGGTTCCTTCATCGTCGAAAATACTCACTAAAAAAACCGAGCATTCGTTTTTTGTTTCCTTTTAAAAATTAAAGCAGAAATTTGGAACACCTAAAGGAAGGAAATACTTCGTAGAACAAAACGCGTTTGAATAGCTACACGAAGCATAGGCAAAAGGTCGAGAGAGGTAGCATTCTACAGCAAACTACTCTCCGCAGTACACACAGAACAAATGAACGGGCGCGTCGTCAATTTCTTCAAAATTCACTTCGAAAGAAATGCACTTTCTGTGTTTTTTGAATATTCTGAACAGCATTTTAGAATGAAGAATGTACTTTTCAATGTTTTCGAGTAAGAATTTCCGAAAAAGAGAGAGCTTGACAGCACACCGAGTACAGCCATTTTGACATAGCCCATTTGTTCGGTTATATTACCCTCACTACTGCTACGATAATAATGCCAACTTCTTGGCTTTTTAAAAATACATGGTTTATTCAATATCTCACTCATCATCTCCATTGAAAAAATAGCGTAGCCTTTCCTCAAGCAGTACATCCCACCAAAATAAAATTAGTCTACACGAGGAAACAAAAAAAACGGCTATCACACAGAACAGACTCATCGTTCGATGGCCACTCGTTCCAGTTCATTTACAAGGTCATCAGTCTAATAAAATCAAATGATTAACTACCCCCTTTTAGCTGGAAAGCACTCTTGTTTTCATGTAGGTACTACAGAAGAAAATACGAAATTTTCCACGACTAAAATTCACCAACTATATGTCCAGCTAAAACAGCGACAGTAATGAGAGTACCTATTTTTTTCAGAAATTTTCTCACAAAAAAAAAGGAAAGATGAAAGCAACTTACAAATAGATAAAACCTGACACTATCCCACTTCACACTTGAACAATGACAAACCAGTTCCACACATTAAACTGTTAATCGTTCACCGTTGGAGTCAATAAACCAAACCGGAGCAGGAAAGAAAAAAGTCGCAAAATCGTTCGCGACTGAATTCGACGACGATTTGGCAGCAGCGAGACGAATAAAAATACGTATGAATTTTTGGCTTTAATCGCAGACAGGCAGCTTCACTGAGCTCAAGAATACGCTTATGTTCATCTAGTAGTAATGAGGTCAACGTCTGATTTTTGTGAAATCTATCATTTACAGAAATATGTCTCCAATCTTAATTACTTGGCCATTTTGATTTTCACGGTTTTTCGACACACAATAATTGATTACGCAGGTAGGTACATATTTGTACGGCAGACCTCGTGAGGGAGGACATAAAATTAGTGAACGATTTTCTAATCACAACATTTACTCGAGACGATCAAAAATGAGGTCCATTACACGCGCGCAAGTTTCTTACCACCAGCGTCACTCCCAACACCTACACCTTTAGTGGAGAATCACTTTCGAAAAGCACACATCTCTTTTCACATTCATGAATTTGAAACACAAAGTAAACGACAAAATCTGCCACTCGTGTTACGACTCGAGCCAACTTTTCATGGGAATGAGTCGAAACAATTAAGAGGACTTGAAAATAAAAAATATAATACGAACTTGAGAAATGCTACGAGAATTTTTCAGGCCAATTTTTCAACAAATAAGTTTAGGACCAATAAAAAACAACTTCTAATGGTTAGTTTTCGACTACATTACAGTGTGAAAGGGGACTCCCTTCCTGAAATTTTTTCTCGTTTAAAATTGGTAACCCCTCTTTCTCCCAATAAAACAATTTCAGCGTTTTCGCCTTTTTTCGCAGAATTTTTGACCCTCCTCCTCTCACAAATATGTCTTAGCATACGCGTCAGATTAGGCTTACTAGCAATAAATATCATTTTTTGTCACTTGTCAGTAAAATAAGATTTGCGTATCATTTTTTAGGCAAAATTTGGAAGAAAATTCTCATTTATAATATTGTAGCCAAGTTAGGCTACTAGCACACTAACAGGCCTGATGTAAATTCGAAGTAAAGTATTTCTTTCCTCGAGGAGAATCATATTTACTGCGGAAGTCCGAAGCCACGTAGCAAAAAAATCTCATAAGTTCCTGTTGAAGGCATAATTTTTATGCGATCATCATTTTAAAACATCGCCGATGTATATTTCTAACAATAGATTCGACTTTTTCATCCAACAAATTGAACAAAATATCAAAATGTCGAAAATTTTCAGATTTTCTGCATAATATATACAAGTCTAAAAATATTCATTCCATCATTGAAAGGTTAATAGAAAGTCGTATTTCTAACATTCCATCTTCCTCGTACAATTCCCAAATCTTATGCAGAATAATGCATACCTAGTTCAAGATTTCATACTTCGAAATCTTAGTTTCATTTCTGCACGAAATCAACGCACCAACTTGAGCTATCAACTGACTCATCGGCCAACTTTAATGGTTTATATAATCAATAAATGCGTACTTACAAAAAGTTTAAAAAACATATACGTCAATTCGTAATAAATAAAAATTCTTCCCACGGATACGCATGCACAAGATAACCATATCTAGTGTTTTGTGTTTTTTTTTTTTTTGTTTTTTTTCGTACTCTCTCACTTCTCTATCTTTTATTATTCGAATAGGGATAAAAATTAAACCCTCCAAAAGACACAAATTGATTACAATGGCTTTTCTCTCTTTTTTTTCCTTCAAAC
This sequence comes from Ericerus pela, assembly GCA_011428145.1. NCBI lineage: Eukaryota > Metazoa > Arthropoda > Insecta > Hemiptera > Coccidae > Ericerus > Ericerus pela. Next base: position 468,867 of record WOFM01000730.1, read on the forward strand.
AACAGTGGAATAGTACGTGCAAAAAATGTATCATTTTAAAAACATCCCAAATTTCATTAACGCATTTAAGCTCCCTCCTGCATTATATCAACTCGATTTCCATTTAGAAAAGGAAAGAGAAGGAGACAGAGAGAGAATTACCAATACACGCGAACAGCGAATAAGACAAAACTCGTAAGCATCTTTTTACACCTTTTTTTTCACTGCTCTTTTTTTTATTTCCTTTCTGGAGTAGTTCCTTTTTTTTTCTTACTCCTGTTTCTCTCTCTCTTTTTACTGGCTTCAATAATGAAAAACTTAATTCCGAGAGGGAGAGGAAGCATTTGAGGGACCAAATAATACGAATACCATCCGCATGAATCGATTGTAACGGGGATAACCCCTACTTTTTTTTTTTTACTCTTCTTTCTTGGGGTCCAAAATTTATTTTATTATCGTGGCATTGTGGCAATAAGGTTGTTCTCGTGTAAACCCCAACACCCATAGAGTGGCGCAATTTATATTTTCATTTGTTCGATATACCTACACACAGTGTTCCATCGGAGTGGTGTACCTTCAACCGGGTGTCACTTTTGACGTTCGTTTTCAACGAATTAGCTCGAGATCAAAAATGGAGCTTAAAATGCGGTATTTTCATCGCTGTGAGTCGTAATCGAAAAAGCCCAAACGAAACAATCGCACCACCAATGAAAGCATCGATGATCAAAGATCACTACTGTAGGCTACTGTTAGCAGTACCTACGCATACGAGACATTTCTAAATGTACTTTCACAGAAAGTATTAATACCCACTTCGTTTAAGACTATACATATACCTATTTATGAAGTCGTTGTTCTCGTGACAATGTCGACTGATTATGGTTTCGTGGAATGTATTTAAAAAAGAGAAAAAGTCAAATTACCAGCATGATCGCATATAAAACAAAAAAACTATATTTTTTTTTATTCTACAAGAAAATAGAGTTGACAGCAAAAACGGACGAACAGAGAACATGTCAAAACAGACAGGGACGGAATAAGGTTATCGCAATTTCTACAGAGTACTGTATATTTTCTAAATGACAAGCGATACGCGCCAAGACAATAAATAATAAAATAGAGACAAATAATTAATTTGTTACATTCGTAGAAAAAAAGAAAAGAAAAAAAAGCTGAAACGGGGCGCATGAAACACGAGAAATAAACCTGTCAAGAAATTTCATTTTGCACATGAAAAGCTGTTTTTGCTGTATATACGTTTATGCATGTATAATATGTTATAACATACAATATTTTTTCGTTACATTTTTAATATTACGTAATTTACCTACTAAGACCAAAATTTTAAATTGAAAATCGAACAGTACTATGATCGTACATTGGGCCAGTTCTTTTTAGACAGAAAGTGTATACACACTTCTTACACTTAATTTGGAAGGGCGTATACACGTCGACTGAATTTCCACTTTAACACCCATATATTCACGAACGTCACTTTAACCTCCCTTTAGAACAACTTCTCGCACAATTTTGTATTCAAGGATATGGTAACATTGTATTCTCTAATGAGATTTTTCATATAAAAATACTATGTTACCACATTCTTCAATATGAAATTGCGTATTAGTTATTTTTAAGCGAGGTTTACGTAAAATGAGGTAAAAATGGCGTTTGTGAATATGGGTGTGAGTGAAATACGACATATATTTAGGTCTAAATTGAACAGACCCGGTCAACATATAGATAAAGTTGCCGAATGGTGCCTTAGTAAATGCCAAAGTTATAAGACTTGAGAAAAAAAAAATCCAACGAGCATTATCGGCAAATACTGGTCGGCCCGCATGTCGGAACCAAGCCATGGTTAAAAGTGGCTTTTTTGAATGATTTATAATTCAAAAATACGATTTTCCGAACCAAAAAATGAGTCGATGCTCAAATGAATTTAAAAAAACAGAAATGTTTGGCCTCCTGTTCACTAAGACTAATGAATAAAAATTGCAATGTTCAATTTGCGGTATCTATGGAAACGGCAATCTGAAATAGCTGCATCAGGAAAAATCGAAGAAAAGGCATTTTGGGTAACTCTTTCAAAATCAAAACGAATTTTTGTAATGGTGAAGTCATTAATTCATATTTGACATATTTAAACGCATACTTATTTTTGTTGCATTTTTCGTGGAAGGAAATAATATACAAGCCGAATATGAAGTGTGTTTGAACCCGTAAATGCTGTATATAGTCTGTTAAAAGATTCAAATTCGTAAGACACGTTACAACAAGAATATTATCGGTTTCATCAACATACAGACATCTACAAAAATCAAGTAAATACTTAATTTGTAAAATTACAAAAGGGATAGCCATACTTTCAAAGATTTATTTGAACAAATATAAGTCTTGCAATCGTTGACATGCTCATATACAGAAATATGAATCAGTCGTTCGTTCTTTACATTAGCAGTGAAAAATTGAACCAAAAAAGACCGTTGGGTTCTGAAAATTGTGATTTTTAACCTGTCAAAGTTTCTATTAATAACAAGTTTTGATTTTAATTATGAAATAATGGACGTCCACAAATATTATAAAAGGAAATTAATAATAAAGCGCCAGAATAATGAAACGTAAACTAATTCACCTAAAAACAAAAATGTAACTTCACAAGGAAACCAGTGAAGCACGTTATCAAATTAAGTTTCAATCTTATTAAATGTAAACTAATTTGTACATACAATCAATAGTATTGGAAAGTCGGTTTTTGGGAGTTTTATTTTCATTTTGAATTGAATTTTGAAATCTTTTGTCTGGGAGTTATTTAATATCGGTTTGGGAGGAGAGGGAGAATCTAATATCTTAATATGAATGAAAAAAACTGAATATACTACTATTTTGGATACACAAAATGAGATGACAACTGGTTTAGAACTTATGATCTCATGGTTACGGGGTCAAACACTAAATCACTTCTCCAGGAGTACATCTAGAGCTGCCAGTGAAACGACGTTGAAACGTTTTTTTTTTTCATTCTTCGTGCATCAAAACACAATTCAAAATTAACGAACTACTAATTAAATATGGATTACGATCGATTTTCCAATTCATAAGAAATTTTTACACCTAAAATGTTCTCAATAGGAAAGTTCAGAAATAAATTCTCTTACCAATGGTTTATGAGGGGACCAGAGCTAAGAGGAGGTACCAGGATATCATTTTGGGGGCAATAGATATATGGTAGGGGAAGAGAGTTGTTAAAAAAAATATTGGTATCTACAACCACGCACAAGAGGGATCAAAATATTTTCATACGATTTGAGGAGGAATAGTTTTCTGAGCCTCGCCATTGCCTTCGCCGAATCAAAAATGGCATTAATCCAGAAGAAAAGGCGATCACCACAATTCCCTATGAAATCGACATAGGTGCTAAAAATCAGGTGAAAAAATTGACATGCAATGCGACGAAAACATCTTTTCGCCATAACATCCTGAAAATTCATAAGACCTTCGTCCACCTCACGCAGAACAGATTCGACGTTCCACCAAGTAAAAGGATGACAAGAGGGATACGATGGTGGTTGTGAACTAAAGATGAATAAATAATAGACTCTAATACCCATCGTCAAAAAAAAAAAAAAAAAAAAGAAAAGAAAAAAAAAGAAAGAAACAACACCCGAATGTGGTAATATCTTTATCCTCGTGTGGCACAGTAAATATGTTATAAATCAAATTCTGACGTTATAAAAACAAACCGATCGTTGTGATTAGAAATAATATCCACGTTATAAAAAGCGCCTTTTCCTTCGTCCTTAACTCCAGCGTGCGCGGCGGCGCAAGAGGGTGGCGTCGGTAAATACTAAATACACACCCAAACTAAATGGCGATGATATAAGGGTAGTACGAGAAAGATGGGCAACATAATGGCGACTATTGCTACCGAAAAGAGAAAGCAAGAAAGCAAGAGGGAAAAAAAAGACAACTTCGCGTCACACCAGTCGACAGTTCGTCATAAGAAGCGAGGCAAGAAAAGGGATGCGGGGAAACACTAATGTAGTAAAATCATGGAACCGTTTTAATACTCCCCCAAATACCCCAACCTCCACATATACAAAGTAAGTAGTTACTACTCACTAGTGCAATCGACGATCCACTTACACACACAAATACACTAGCACACTCACTTTGAAAATCATACCTAGTTGACGATTGTCGTTGTTCTTGGTAGCTAGCAACCAAATAAACAAATAATGGCCAGCTTTACTAACGCAGGAAAATAGTATTACCGCGTTCAACCCTCTACCATCATTGCCTTTAAAAAAACATAACACCACCACTTTTACCCTTGTATAGAGGTTTTTTTTTGTACAAATTTATAAATACATGTAACTCGACGCTTGCATAACTTTTGAAGGATGAAAAAAAAAGTATTGATCAATGCACAAAAGAAGAGTAGACTACGTTTTTTTCGGCTCCTTTCTCTCTATAATAGAGAAAGGGAGAGAAAAAAAAAGTAAAAAAAAAAAAGCATTTGTAAAACACTTTTCAAATTTACAGATGTTGGAGTGATGGCGTCACTAAACTCTTTGAATAATACCACGTAATTAACGTTCGCTCGCCTTCAATTCGACATTGTTGTCTATTTTGTGCGGAATCAATCGAGGGGGAGGCTCAACGGTTGGGCACAGGAAACTCTTTCGGGTTTAAACACAAACACTTCAGCGCGTGTAATCGTGAAACGTCAACAATTTTGCGGGAAAACAGAGTAGGGTTAGGGAAAATCTATACAAGAAAAAACGTTTACGCAGTCGACCAATGAAAAGAAGATAGAAATCGGGGACGCCTTTAGTTTTGAGTACCAAAACAATGTTGAGAGGAGGGTACTTGGAATGGTAGGAGTTACTGTGTTTGGAAACCCAACATTTTTAGCAAAACAAAATTACAAATTTTAATCAAATAAACGGAGAAAATCGAGAATCAAGACCAAATGGGTTGTAGTTAAAACACACACATAAATACAACCCATGAGATAAACAACAACATGAAATATTCATTATAGAAGGCTTTCGGTCGGAATCGGTAGAAGTTATGCAACAGAAGCAGGTAGGAGCTAAATAAATAGTTATAATTGGACACAAAAGGGAAAATCAATCTGCATTCAAAAACCAAACATCCAGGACAGATACTTATCCTACCGAAGTACGAAAATTAAACTTTGAAATGAGAATGCCACTGGAGCCATTGGCACCTTTGTGAAGAATAGCTTATAATCACACAAGTTTCAATCAATGTGTACTATTGAACGATTAAACTAAATCAATAAATTTCATTTTTTTGAAAATAAGTAGGTACCTAATAAATAAAAAGATGGGGCGGTTAATTTCAAAATAAGAATATATTTGTCTTTTTTGCAAACTTTTTTATTTTTAAAAATAGCACAAAATCACGAGATAAATAAGAATTAATTCACAAATTCACGGTAAACATTAACTGACTTTCAATATAATAGTTTGTCATCTGTAAAAAGTGGAAATTATTCTTCTAACCTGGCTGAGACTACCGTTTTCTATCAGAAGTGATAATTTGCAGGAAACTAATCAATAATTATAATTATAATTACTACGCAAGATTTTCATACGTGATTAAAAAAAAAAAAAAAAAACTGGCGACATCAAGTCTTGCTGTGCAAGAAAGGGATGGAGGCAAATAAGGAGATGACTCCACAAGGAACGACGAAATAAATTTTGAATGACGCGTTTTAGAGTTCGTTATAAGTCTTTGTTTGAAAAAACAAGTGCAACCATATCGTAGCAATTAGGATAGGTTCAGTTTGTTCTGCACCGTGAGTCAAAACTGTATATTGCCAATCGAACCGAGGCAACGTAACATCAATTTTCTTCGGAAACAACGAGCTACAAATTCTCACCGATGTGAAGTCCATTTAAGATTTTTCTTTCGCATTTTGAATAAGTGTATGCCCCCATACAACGAGGGCAAGACGTTTACATAGGGTAAAAGGGGATTAAAGTTGTCGAAAATTAAATTACCGATTACCGGTTATTTCCGATCCGTTATCAAATTAGTTGACAATGGCATCTCAGAAGGAAGTGGAGGATTAAAAAAGGAACCAGCGAAAGAATGAGAAAAACAAATCTTTCGTGGGTGGAAGAGAACTGGAGCGTGGAAGTGTTTTTGTGAAATTAGGGTGTTTGTGAAACAGCGATTAAACACGCGTGATAACTTACTGCTGAAGTATAACAACTGAAGTAGACAGCTTCTGGAGGAAGTTTATTTTTCATTTTTGGAGAACACTGCGTATATTTCCTCAAAGGTTGTTGGAGAGGGCATGTTTAGGACGTTTTTGCCAAGTAGCAGAAGAATTTGTGGCAGAGTTGGAGAGAGAACGATGCCAATGCCTTCAAAACTTCACTTACGTGCCCTCAATTTGGTTTTATAAGGTTTTTATTATAAATCCTTTATTATAATCTTTCCGGTACCTTTCATATTTCTCTTAAAATACTCCGGGCAGTATTGAGTGAAATTCATCGCTGTCATCGCATCAGTGAAAAAAGGTGTAAACATACTTAGTTAAGAGTGCATTAATGTTAGCAATAACGATTTTAAAAATTCAAGATGAGAAGTACCACCCGAGTTCATCAAAATAAATTTCGAGAAAAACAATCAACGTTTATAGAGATTTCTTTACGCCATATTCATCTAAAAGGAAGCAGTTTTACCTAAAAAAAATACCATTTTGCGAAAATATTCTTCAAACGCCACCAATTGCCAACACCAGATCTTATTAAAAAAATTTTTTCAAGGCCCTTTATTTGATTTGTTCGCCATTCACGATAGCCTAAGAGGAGATCAACTGATTGTATGAGAATATCAATTACATCGAATTGTTTTTCCAAAATTACGGCCCAATTATACACTGTTTCGTTCTTTCAGTCTTCGTCTTGATGATTAACAGTGGCTTCGAAAGGATGGGGGAAAGGAGTACCAAAGGTACAGAGCCCGGGTTTTTTCAGAGGGCCCGAAAGACCTCAAATTTTAAATAAACTGAAATTTCCAAGTAAATGTTTGAAGAGGGCGTCAAAAGCATATCCATGGGGGTATTAGGTGTCACACTGCTCAAGGCTCAAAAAGAAAAACACTAAAATACTTGTTCTAAAACTAAAATAATACCTGAAAAAATTGTTTAAGTCACTCCGCTCGCGAAATTATTTTATCAGTTTCTAATCTTCTCTCGGAGGTAAATGAGGCATACGGTACTGAGAAGGCCCGCCAATACGCGTGGTCATCACAGGACAGAAAGAAAACACGCTGACTGAATTAGTTTGGGTATTACTGGATCGAAAATACAAAGAGGGGAATAATTACACTGAAAATCTATAAATTTCTGCATGGCAACAAAAGAAATGACCAAACAATGGACACCGACTTGTCATTTTGAAAAACTGACAAGCGGTTATTCCATTTTAATTTCGAGAAAAAAAAATGGAAATACAAACATATAATAGACTCGCGAGAAAACGTAGGTACAATTTTTTCGAGCTACAATCGCAATTAAAAATATTCAGGAATTAATAAATAGACCAATTTTTATCCTTTGCTCTCCCAACACGCTCTTCACCAACATCGTTTAATCTTTCTTTGGAATAGAACCAGATGTCGTGAGGTTACGCGGCATTTTTAGGGTAACTCATAATTTACAACCTTGTTAAAAACACATAATTTTTAATTTAAATATTTACTTTTAATTTTTTTTCCTCTTTAGCATCCATAATAATTAAAGTAACTATTTTGTGGTAATATTTAATTATCTGTGGGTCACCTTATATCGCCACCCACGATCGATAAATTTAAAAGAGAAAGAAAAAACAAACCGAAAAACAAAAACAAAAAACCTAGTCTACCTAATTTTTATCCTTTATTTTTTATTCCCACTCTTTTTTCCTGCCTTAATCGGTTCTGTACGCACGCCTGCGTTTACAATCAGTGCCCTTAAAAAAGGAGAAAAAAGTCTGGTGAACACATGTTCTTTGAATCCGTTTTCGGAGGTCGTATTCGATTTCATTTTTGTAATACTGCGGGTGAAAAATGGAGAAACAAACAAAAAAAGCACACTCAAAGGAGCCAAGAAAAATAATGTTCACGAATTCCACCGAATTATACCTACTTTTAGGTTATAATAGGCAGAGAGTCAGAAAGAGTCTATCGAAATTAGTAATTTGAAATTTTAACTTTAAAATTTTGAATCAGAAGACAGTATTATCTTCATAATAACGTGACTTCATTGGTAAATTTTTTGGGCAGGAAATAAGAGGGCAAAATACAACGAGAAGAAATAGGTATAGATAAAGCCGATTCAAAATAACGAAGAAATAATGGCAACTAGTAGATAAATATCTATATTAAACAAGCGACAAACCCAGAAAATGAAAAAAAAAAGAAGAAAAATGATTAAAGGAATGGAAGAAATCTGAGTTGGAAGCTCAGAAAATCACATCCTCATTTTGAAAATATTTAAAAACTAATAATGATAATACGACTACAGAAGTGTAAAAGAATAATTAAGTCAACGTCTGATGGGTAGACAGACGAGTCACCGTTACTTTGTGGCTTGTCTCAGTGATTATTTATACCTAGCCCGCTCAAGTATATCAGTACAACAGCATCTGGGACCTAGAATCAGGTTCCATACAAAGGCAATTTCGGAGTTAAATTTTACACAAAATGGAGGGAATAAAAGGTTTAAGATTGTAAAATACGGTAGTTCTAGGAAAATGCTACCAAATCTCTTTTATTCTAATCAGAGATCTGAACTTCAGCAACCTTTGTCAAATGTTACAATCAATTTAATTGGCTTATTAGCTAAGACGAATACAAAGCATCATGTTCCGATACATTCCGAGCTTCCGAATATATTTCAATATTTACCTTCTTCGATTCGCTCCAAGAAAAAAAAAATTAATTCTTGAAAGAAAACCCATAACGAATGACAATGATACAGTTTTTCTTTCATGATGAAAAAAAAAGTAATTTCTCTCATTTATTAGCTCTCAGTTTTTCCCTTTTGACCTACTACGATAAATATTTGTAACCCTACACCCTGATACAGTAAATCTCTGTCAACAAATACCTGATTTATGTTAGAGGTAGTAGTCCTCGTAGCGTAGGGACTTGCTTCTCGGCTTTACAATCAGAAGTTAATGTACGTTTAAGATCAGCCACCGTCAAATTCCCGGCTAAATATACAAATGTTTTCGATTTATCTCAACTGGAACTCGCTCACGTGACTGAAAAATTCATGCTGGGAGACCACTGGCGGCCAAATTTCTATCACCCCCTTTCATAACATCAATATCAATAAAATCCACGATGAGTAATATTGCTACTTTGTCGGAGTCCAATAGATGCGTTAATTTGATTAATTTTCATTTGCATAATAAGTAATGTTACCTACTTCAGCAAATTATAGAAAACGAAATTCGCGATATAAGTTAAACCCATAAGGCGTAGTAGAGTCGAAATTCCTGGATAATAAAGGATAACCATTATCAAACTTCATATTCACTTTACCTTATATATGCACCTTGTATCCGTTTACCCCTGTTCACATTTCATCCCCTATGAAATGTAGAAAAATCAATTTCTCAGTCGTAAACATGAATTTTGACAGTATTTTCGTGTTTAGATCTTATTTTTTAAATACTGATTGACAGCACTTAGCGCCTAGTGCAGCACCACCGAACTTCGCTTCCCAGTACGTTAGCCGAAGCTTTAGCTTCTGGCGCCCAAGCGGGCTAACTACACATCATTCATCAATAATACAACCGAACTTATATGATCAACCAATCTCACTATTTTCATTTTGAAACCTAAAATATTCGAAAGAAACAAATACGAGCAATCACGACTCGAGATATGATTCGAACACTGAAACATTTGGATCATTCAAGCATCAACAAGATTTTCACCCGCACCACCGGTTCATTTGACGTTCGCAACATTGTCCTTCCACCAAAAAAAAAAAAAAAAAAAGTGAAGAACCCAACAAAAATTTTCACCCCATCGAATTGCGCGCACATTTCGGTCACTCGGCTGTAAGGATGGACGTAGGAGCACACATCTGTCAATCATTTTCATATGTCTATGCGTATGTGGCATGGCTCGACGTTTCGGTTTGGTAAAAATTCGTCTCGCCGTTTTCGTGACATCCGTCGAATTCGAAGATTTTATGGTTAACCTTTTTTTTTTCTTTTTTGGCTCTTTCTCACTCACGCACTCATTCAACTACGTACATAGATACGTTCGTCTCTATCTGTACTCTCGTATTCCTCCATTTGAGGAGGGAGCGCTGCAAAAATGCGCAATACGCCTTACTACTGTTGCAGTAGTTTACGTTCCATTTTTGAACTAATGAACGCCCTCATCCGAACCGGAACATCTGTTTATGAGGGGGTTCCACCAGAGGCCAAAAAATATAAAATAAAATAAAATAAAGAATGAACGTACGAGTATACCACTATGCAGCAGTATATGGTATACACATTATTATATGTAAAGAAAATGTAAACTATTAACATCGAGAGTGGGTAAAATGAGAAGCGAGTGAAAGGAGGAACGGCGCAGACAGAGAACCGATTCCGTTTTGCGGGTTCGGTTGTTGTAAATAGTAAAAATAAGCCTTCTCGGATATACGCTGAGCACACGGATTTGAGGGGAGAGGGTAGCCACCGTTGACCTTCGGTTATGGTGGTGATGGTGGTGATGGTGATGGTGATGGTGATGGTGATGGTGATGATGATGATGATGATGATGATGATGATGATGATGATGTCGATGATGATGATGACGATGATGACGACGATGATGTCGATGATGATGATGATGATGATGATGATGATGATGATGAAGGAGCAGGAAAAGGCAGATGTATCTTTTCCTTCACTGTTAACCAGTCTCGCATATTATGTAGAGAATTCGCCTATAAGCGTCCCTGCGCCTGCATCCGTTTTCACGTTCTTTTTTCTTTCACTCGCACTGTGGCATTCCTCACGAACCGTAGCCTAGGTACTCCTTTTCTAATCCTATTCCCGAAAAAAAAGTGACTTCACGACCACGTCCTTTTTTTCCCTTTTTTCTTTCTTTCACGTTCGTTTGTTAGCGTAGTCAATTCTTTTGAATGCTGCAGCATATTTGGGTACACTGAGCACACGGGGAAATAAAGACGATCTACAAGATTAGATTTACAATAGAGTTGAAAATGTATATGTGTGCAAGAGAGTGTGACTTCTTATTGTAGAGATATTGCTACACAGAAGTAAAGAAAAAAGAGAAAAAAAAAATTAAAACTACACACTGCAGCAGAAGTCGCGATGGGAAAGCAGAGCAGAGTCTCAAAATTTATGGCGCAACAGCACTTTTTATAAGTGCATTATCAAAAATCTGGACGAAAGGGCGATTTCAGAATCAAATAAACGTCTTTAACAGTAAAAAAATTACAAAAAATTCCACAAAAATTTACACACATATTTTTCGAAATTAGTTCATCTAGGGTTGTATAATATTGAGTTCAAAGGCGAAGAACGCTCCATCGTAAGGAGGAGGATTCACAAATTCTCGACCATCTTTTCTGACCCTTCCCTCTAACAATACCAACAGCACATAAAAACACAGATTATTTTTTCAAGTCAAACTTTTTTTTTCGAAGCGAAGCGGAGGTCCAGACGCCCTTATCTATACCGTTATCTGAGTGCTAGAGTAATACTATAAAACAAAATTAATAAATTTATTAGACAAAGGCGTAGATAAAGGTGAGGTCCTGGGGGTCTAAACTTTCTTTCTTTTAACTGTCACGAAAAAAATTCTATTCTTTATTGGGTTCAGAAAGAACCATTGTTAATATGTAAACTCCCTTTGTGACGGAGCTATTTACACCCTTGGTATCAGACAGTATCAATTTTGATTGGTGAAAACTAAGTAATAACGATTTTTCAACTAGAAAGGCTAGCGGCCAAAAATAGTTATTAATCAAAACTAGAAGTAACTATAGGTAAAACTAGGTATTTAGAAGAAATGCATTTTTAATTTTTTACAGCCTCCCAATTCAGGTAACCACTCTGTGAACGCCGGAGGCAATGGATATTTGAACAAAAAAAAAAAAAAAAAACAATCCACCACACCAAACTTACCTCTTAACGGAATATCTTAGACTTTATTTTTTCATTTATACAATCAGAGAAATGCCTGTTTTAAATTCAGTTATTACTACTTATTTCTGATTGAAACAAAATGTTTTCTGCAATCAAAACACGTCAAGACGCGAATTTTTGACTGTAACATAATTATGTATAAACAGTACATAAATTGTATAAATCAGAAGTGATAATTCATAATAATCAAATATAGACTTCATCCACAACTCATGGCAATACAACAAAAAAACTCAAAATTTTCGTTGGCGTTCCAAGAATAATAGTTTAAGTGAAAAAATAAAACGATAATTGACAGAAAATAACGATGGAATCATGAAATCTATGGAACATTTTCTTAAGAATAATCAGGATAAGATAGAAGAGAAAGAGAGGCTTTATAATATTTCTAGAATTTTTCTCCGTCATTCATGAAAAATGGAAAATATTCCGTTTCATTCCGTGAAACTGAATGCCTTTTTCGTAGGTTATCGGAGAAAGCTGAGAACACAGGTCCACGGTTGCTTTTCTTGAAGTTTTTACAGAAATCAAACGATTAGATGCGCATGCGCGAACAACTGATTTTACGTATTTCAATAAAAACAGCTCTCACAAAAATGTGAGCATTTTGCAAAATGGAGTGAAAATAACCCACTGTGCGCGGCAAATACCGAATCTGTGAAAAATGAATACACGACCACAAAGTAGATCGATGGTCCTTCTCTAATGTGAAGTAGATATTATTTATTTTCTGAATCCCCCAGTTTTACAACTTCGATAGCCAAGGAATTAAGGGGAAACAATCGGAGGAAACCTAAACTGCCAATCGACTACCTAATGGTTAGAGGAATTACCTGAAGAAATACAAAAGCAAAGGAGGTTTTTACCCACATTAAGGTAGGCCAATACCCAACCTACATCTAGTCGAAGAGATGAGTGGCGATAAGAATACATGAGAATGGAAACATTTGAACTTTCTGAGTTTAAGAACGTCTCAAAACCTATCAAAGTTGTCAGTCTCAAAAGCCGTCGTAATTGAGTATAACCTCAAAACCAGCTAAAAGGAGGCAAAATATCTGGCTTCGTTTGACATTTGCAAACTCGACAGTCGACATTACGTAAAATTTTTTGACGTTCGATAAGTAAATTAAGAAAACGGCGGGGGGTCAGCGTTATTTTCGAGCGCAGACGGAATGGCACGCCGTTAAAATGAGAGAGAGCGAGAAATGAAAAAAAAAAAATTGCATGTAAACGTACGAGAAAAATTAATTTACATATATTATACGTCGGTAGTTGCCACAGCGTTCACGAATGTATTTGCAAAATAAAAATAAATGAGACAGAATGAGGGAAAACGACTGAAGGGGTACACACAAAAAGACGGAGACAGAAGGGGAAAAAAACGTAAAAACTAAGCTGGTTGAAAATTATTACGCACGATAGACCATTTTTAATAATTAAAAATAAAACTAGAGTTTTTTTCTTTTCTCTGCTTTACTTTTTTATTTTTATTTTTCATTTTAAATACTATATTTTGTGAATAATATTTTCTAAGGTTTTTCCCCCGACCCCCTGCCGTTCATACGCCAAATTATATATTAAGTACATACACAATAAAATTTCCTTGTTCGTCGAATGCTTAACCGATGTAGATACGAGATTTCAGTAGAGTTTCTTTTCGTGTAATTTGTAAATTTTATAGGCGAGAAAAACGACATTTCTGGTCGAATTTGCATATTTCTGAAACGGTAGGCGTAGATGAAATACCGTCGATAAAATGCAAACTCGATGAAAACCTTTCTGCGAATATACAAAACGACGACCACTGACGAGCCGTTGACAAAAAATTTATTTATTTTTTCTTATTTTTAATTCCAATGTTTCTATGTCGTTTTGTGTAGCTATTAACAATTTAAAGTTAAACGTGCATACTGATTCATTTGTCAAAAATGTTGACATTTTCAAGATGTCGTGATGTAAAATTAAAAGACTTTGGTTTCCGTTTTTTTTTTTTTCTACATGGAAACTGGACGGTTTGATTCGAATTAAGAGAGAAATTATAATAAAGACACGGAAAAAAAAAAAGTAAGTTATGTTCTTCATTATTTCCTTTGAATCTTTGTACAAAAAACTATAAGAGCTATCACTCAATCAGTTCAAAGTAGAGAAATGAAACTGAAATGACATCAAAATCAGTCAAGTATTGCGATAAAAATATGACTGAAAGTTGGAAAATCACTTATTTATGTTAATTTGTAAATCAATCGCCACAAGGACATAGTTAAAAGGGGCTTTGCGGAAGACTCCCCAAAAATTTTTTCAGACTCGGCAAAATTGATAGTTATGTCTATAGTTGGCAAACCATCACATCTGATGATCTTTTTTTTGAGCAGTTTCAAAATTTTCAAGGAGCTGGTTTGGAAAACACTGGAAACGTTTCAAATTTGCCACTACACGGAAAATAGGCACACAATTCATTGAAAATGGAATATCCAGAGAATATATCCGCAACTGTCGAGTTGCTGGAATTTATTCATTCATTTTTGGTGGACGAGGAGGAAGAGAAATCTGCCAAGATTAATAAAATACTGCACACACATATGCAGCCGATAACTTGCGAAGTGAGTTAGTCTCACAAGTCTGAATTTTTCAATCACATACTGAAGGACGAGTGTACCCAACAACACACCGCCATTTTGGGTCAGGAATGTGACGGTAGCCGATCTCGAACTTGCAACCTTTGGACTGCAAAGCCGAGCACTTAACTATTACGCTACGTAAAACCATTACAGAATATTGAATAATTCAGTACAATGGCATGACTTACAAGAGGAGTGGATAGCACATACTGGAGAGGAAGTCATTTCGCTAACTTTTATCCTAACATCAACAATGCCTGCATTCTCATAAGACTAAATAACGAGATACGGAATGTACTGCGAAAATATAGTAATCAGCATTTAATTATTCGGATCAAAGCGACGTAATTTTTCTCGAATTCAATGAAACACTTTTTTGAAAGAAAATCGATAAAACAGGATAAAGGACTGCGATCTGCATCCACTGTTCCACCCGACCAAAGACCAACCCGTTAAACCTCAAATATATTAACCTTTAGCTAAATTTCACAAGAACGAGATTTGAAAACTGATATTTGTAATTTTTAAAATCATGTCATCTTCTTCGCTGCTGCCTTCTTCTAAACTTTGTCACTCTTTCGTACAAATATTTAATGCCTTTCACTGCATTGCACACTAAATTCATCAACAACAATCATTTAGACTTGGGTCGTTTAAGATGAAACGGAATTTTTTTTCTTTTGGTTACATAAACAACACTTAAAACTATAGATTAGTCTGGCAACTGACGCTAACTTTCTCTCGAAGAACAGACCTGAAGTTTTTCACAAATATATTCGTATTATCCTCAGAGTATTGGTGATTTTTCAATCGTGTGTATTCCTTGAAAGAAAATACGAAGCCATAAATTATCAGGCGTATAAACATTTCAAGGGGTTGTAAATAAAAGAGAAAAAAGGTCATTACAATTTGTTAAAAACCTGACCCACTTCACAACTTCTCTTGCGGTGGTCAGGATCTTTTTTCCTAAGAATAGAAAACAAAATAACTTTTCTTTTCAAAAAAATGATTCGATATTTCAACACAAAAGCTGTTTTCGGTTTCATCAAGAAACCACAATTTAGGTAGGTAACTTAAGGGATGGAAGATTTAATCCTTGCGATTTCATAGATCGTTCTTTCGTCTTTCTTTTTTTTGGCTTACTCTCTTTGACTCTCTCTTTTTTTCTACTAAACAAAAAAAAATTATTTTTCTCCAGTACACAATTCAAGATATTTAAAACCTTAAATAAAATCATTTTACATGAACGCGACAGCATGAGAAAAATGACAAGCGTACGTCGATGAAGACTTGCTAGAAGAAAACAACAAGAAAATCCATAAAAAAAACTGAACTGTCGACCTAATTTCTATACGAACATCGCAATTCCCAAAAAATTAAATATCTCTTTGGAAAGAAGGAGGAGCTCGTAAAACTGATTTATTTTGACAGATACGAAAGAAAATTAGGTGTTTTAAAGATTCATGAACGATTTCGATTTTGGTAAGAAATTTGTAAAATAAAATACACGCAACCATGCAGTTTTTCGGTGACAAATGATGAAGAGAAAATTTTTGATGCGGTGCTAAGAAATTTTTGTTTACTTACTCATACTAACAACTGGCGCCTAAATTTTTTAAAGGAAGATTACGGTGAATATTGAGAGAATTTTTACAAGGATTTCAATGAATCGTGATCCGAACTCATTAGATGGACTACAGAAACAGATCCAATCAAAATTTCTCATTTCTATCCACAAATAAAAAATTTATTTTTCTCACAGCTCATCAGCGATATTGAAACATCACTATGGTCATAAACATAATATTCAATCCAAAATGATGAGATCACTTTTTCTCCAAAAAACTGGCCATAGTTTCTTCAAAATCATGAAATGCATTGTTCCAAAACGATATGACTGGGATTGCCCCAATAATATTACAGAACTAAATTAATCTTTCTTCTATTCTTTCTATCCTCACAAATTCGAAAATTTTACTGCCGGTGCGATAACACGATCAAAAATGTTCTATTATTTTTTGCACGTTTAGTAACGTCTTCAATAAAAATTTGTTTAGCATAAAGAGTTTAGTCTGCGCCACTGCCAAAAAAATACAGGCAGTTAGCACTTTGAAAACCAGCAAGCAAATGCAACTAAGGCGAGCAACCGATTATGCCGAAAAATTTTTCGAGTACCCGCAAACACACTGTGAAAACAGGTCAAGCACACATGACGAACACAAGAGAAAGAAAGCATTTCACTATTTAAATATTTTTTGTCCTGAAAAATCCGACCAAGTTGAATGGAGATCGTTTAAAAAGTTAAGGTAGATTGGCGCAGACATCATGCCGCGCTTGTAGGAAACTTAATTACGGATAGCGTAAATAAATAGCGATGTTGGTCGCGTAGGCTAATATTGTGCCATTATTACAGTTCCAAAACGTTTCTTTTTTTCAATTTCTATTTCAAGCAACTAATCACCGACGCCAAATGAATGGTGATTAATAAAAGAAACATTTTGTGTAACTGATACCAAGAAAATCATTACCGAAATATTAAGTATAGCTGGGGTATGGTTGCATGTTGTTACATGTGTAGCTGGGCATACGAAAACTCTCCCCTCCATTTCAATTTTCTTCACTCAAGAACAAGATGTACAGCGAATCAATAGGAAAATAGCGATGTTGAAAAGCACTGAAACATATATTCAATAATTGTTTCTATAACAATTTTGTAAACATTTCACAGCACTTACCTTCTCTCACTTTTCAGTCAGCATTTTTCGAGGAATCATCTCCTAAATAAATAACGACTCACCCACTCGAGTAGAGAAAGATACCAAAATGCTATTACCCACATAGCGATTTTCAAACAGATCCTGAAATGGTACTGTGGAATACCTTGTCGTGAGAGATATTCTCACCAGAAGGAAATTCAACAGAATTTAAGCGTGTTCAGCCACTTCGTACACAAGTACGGGTAAGCCAAAACCAAGGCAAACACTGGCAATTTTAGAGGCGGTTCGGGTGGTTTATATATGGCTTATTTACACGCACACAAACACGTACGTAAGAGAATACGTACGTTGGTGAGAACGACCAGGTCGCATCATCCCCAATTGAGATAAGAGATGGCTGGCCAGTTCGTGTACGAATCGTGACATCATCTTATTGTGTCACAATTTGGTACTTGTACATTACCTACAAGTACATACAGCCATACAGGTAATTACGATCGAACGAGTTTTGTGTGTTTAACGTCACAAGGACGATTATTTGCCTGCCCTTTGGGGCGGCAACTGTTGTCAAGGGGTTTGAGCCCCTTTACCTCATACCAGTGAGTCCCCACAGCTACTCCCCCCAGTTTTTGCACAGCAAAAATGATCAAATTGCGCAGGCCTGACTTGTGGGTTTATGAGTGCCTCTTCTGGTCTGCCTCCCACTTGGCCAGTGCGCTTCCAACTGCAGCGCCGACGCACTCGTATGATTGTCGCCTTGCATTGGCGCGCGCCTGGTAATGGGCGCAACTGCCTTCTCCCCTATTTGTTCCATCAACAATCTAGGAAATTCTTGGCAAAAATGTAAAAAAAAATTTTTTTCATTTGGTCGACTGTACGACAACTACAGATTTATAAACTATTTTCATAAAAGACAGGCTGAAACACACTCTTCGAAAGAGCTGCAAAGAGGATCGCTGCAGATAAAACCCGCAGTAACCATGAGCATCGAGAACGCACACAAACCTGCAGAGGCATAAAAATTACATTATGCAATATACGATAAAGGCCATAAATCGGTAAATTTTTTATGCAGAACTGAACCAATCACTTTCCAAAGCGGTGATGTTAAAAATGATTAAATGTTTCTGTTAGCCTACCGTTTCTCAGATAAACCAATATATATTGGATTAAAATTGAAAATAATTTCATTTTTGAGAATCAGAAATTTGCAATAAACACCAGTCGGGCAACGTTTCTACCAAATTTAGGAAAAGAGGGAGAAGGGATACCTACTAGTTACTTTCAAAAATACTTTTTTGAATAAGTCTTGCAATTGAATGTATGGTACTGAGAATTTGCTTTGAGACTTAGTTCAGACGACGCTATTTTTCCATCCGAAAGCATCGAAACGGACTCCTTACTGGTTCATACACAGAAGCAACGATAAACCCTACGGATCAGCAATGAGAATGTGCATTTCGATGCTAGCAACTAGAAAACGTGCGTCGTATAATTTTGCACAAATCAAAGAGCTGGTCTAAAGGCAAATTAGTGTCAAATGTTTCCTAAAAATGGTAAACTCTCTACGATTCTCTAAAAGTTGGCACATTCATCGCTATTTTTAACAGAAGAAGTGAAGAAGCATATTTCAAATAACTGTATAAAATTCATACAGGTACAATAATAATTGCATCGAGGACAAATTCATTCGCTTTCACACGCGATCTCAAAACGATGAGGAGGTTCGCATACGACTTTTTTTCAAGTTGAAGAACGACATAAGATCATGACAGCGTTTCTTGTTTACCTGTTTTCAGGTGTCTGGTGTCTACGCGAATGTACGCAAAATCAAAAACACGCGACCGTAAAGGAAAAAAAAGAAAAAGAAAAAAGTATGCATGTAGGTATATATGTAAAGAGATACAACCGCAGCAACAAATTACATTTTATCGTTTCCAACTACCGGGTTCTAAATACACCCACCGATTCTCCAATACACGAAATTTTTCATTACCATTAATCACAGTCACCAACAGCATATATTATACTACACAGAAAATACAGCGTAAAGCATGCAGTGCAAAAAAAAAAAAAATGTAATCGCGCTTCATTAGGCACGTTAATCACTTCCAACCTAAGTCTTTATTTAAAGAGAGAAAAAAAAATCTTCAAAAAACAATTCATTTGAATTAAGAAAAAACGATAATCCCTTCAAAAAAATATTTATTTCAGCTAATATTTTTTTCATTTGGAATGTATTTTGTCATTTTGGCACACAAGACTTTCATAAATTTACCAAGAAGAGAGAAAAAAAAGAAACATTAATCTATTGAAACCGTTTCACTTTTCTACACATATTCCATTTCCCCAGTGAGAGAAAAAAGAGGCGAAAAAAATTTATTTCAAATTTATTACATCGTCTGTCATCGTTTATTTTTTTTATTTTTTTATTTTTTCATTTTTTGCACCGACTTTAATGGGCACGCACACGACTCATTCTTGAAGTGATCTACTCGCTCGCATAGCGAAGACAGCCATCAACGACTCAAACGCACTTAGACACCGAAGACATAGGCAGAATGTTTTCATTCTCATTTCGGCATTAATGAAGAAGCCCTCTCCTCTCTAATTATGATTTTATGACGAAAAAATTAATAACCATTATCAATGTTCTATAAATCGTTAGAGAACCAGCGACGTACAGCCGCCGCCTTCGTAGTAATTCAATTATCGCACGGCGAAAGGATAATTAACTCGATTGAATTAGGCACGTATAGTACATAGTTTTTTAATGTTTTGTTTATATATTGTAACAACTGTAGATTATGGAGCTGTACACAGAAAGAGAGAGGTGAAGAGGGGAGAAACTGTAAATCATTGCGCCAGAGTGCGCCGGTACCACACAATCTCTTCGTTTCTTGGGATTGTATGATAGACTAAACAATGTTTTCTTTTCTTTTTCCTACCGTCACTCTCTTTCACTTCGTACCTTTCTCTCTTTTTTTCAAACAGTTGATACCAATCAAGTGCTGACGCATTTTCGGATGTTTAAAAATGGGTTGTGCGACATTAAAACGATTTTTACGGCATTCGTAAACCATCTGTGTGGTTTTTTAACAACCGCAGAATGAGCGTATCCGTAAATAAGGAGGGAGTATGGAATAAGAAAAAAAAAGAAAAAACAAAGAAAGAAAGAAAAAAGTAAAAAACAAAAAGTCTATGAAAGAAAATATGGCAACAGCTGTTAATTTATCGGTATAGTAATGTTGATAAATTTTCCACAAAATCAAAAAAAAAAAAAAGAAGGAATAGTTAGATAGAAATAATGAAATAAAAAATAAATAAAAATAATGTACATAATTTTATATATATACACACACACACACACACACACACACAAACTGTACGTTAGACTAATAGAGAACTGGTACAAAAACAGCAGCTAACAGTAGCTACGAATGGAAAAACTGATATGCGACATTCGGCACTCATCAAGCCCAGCCCATCAAAACACTCCATAAGAATTATAAAGAATGTCAGAAAAGAAGGAAGAATGAAATGTGACGAAGGACTAAACGACGATAGTATTCATTACGAACATTTCGATTCAACCTAATTTTATGTCTGAAGTTTGAAAGATTGCAAATGCAACAGGAAGCCTCAGAACCAACAATCGGACCAAGGTAAATAATTTCTAATGCCAAGGATCAGGGTTACATATTAGCGGGATTCGACAAGAAAAATTCACGTAGGTAGTAGGTACTGCACATGGAGACAGACTGACACACTGAGAATCCAAGGTATCTTCTTCACTTAAGCAGGGAAGGCAAAATTTTTTAATAATTCAAAATTTGTCAAAAAAAATTTTTTTGATTGAAAATTTTAATTAAAAATTAAAAAACATTGTTAACTGGCTTCTTTCCTTTTTTAAAATTTAAAAAAAAATTGTAAATTTTTCCCGAGGGCAAAGAGCACTGCCGGGGGAATTTCCCCCTTCCACTCCTCTAATTACTGGCCCGTCCTCGCAATTTTTGATCAAAATCAACAAATTAGAAATCAGCCATCCTTACAAATGACAAGTGCTCACTGCCGCTACCTTAGTCAACACACACACAAACATAAAAAGCAAAAAAAAAATTATGCTGTTTCCACAAAAGCCACGAATTTAAGTGTTACCAACCGCAAAAATAGAAATGTGAACCACGTTAAATGATTCAGTCCACTTGTCTAAAGGCAATGAATCGCGCTTTTTAGGTAAGTTTCTTTAGATAATCTACTCATATTACGCTTGGTGCGGGGTATTAGTCCCCAGGGTTGTGGTGGGTGCGTTTTTCGTTTCATGATCTCAGAAAAATTTTGGTACCAATAACTCAAATTCACATATATATAGATAGATGGATAAATAGAGAGATAGATATAAGATCATTCCTTGTTCCCATGGTACAGGTCGCAATTTTTATCAAATAATCACGAAATCTGGTACGTCATTTATTCTAACCCAAGGACCAGACCTATTGATTTGGGTACGGATCGGCCGGACGGTTGTCCCGGTACCACCATTTTTGTTTTTATTTTAGCTATAAAATACTCAATTTTGCATCAATAGCCACGAAATTCGGAAAAATTAT
This sequence comes from Ericerus pela, assembly GCA_011428145.1. NCBI lineage: Eukaryota > Metazoa > Arthropoda > Insecta > Hemiptera > Coccidae > Ericerus > Ericerus pela. The sequence goes on from WOFM01000730.1 coordinate 491,000, forward strand.
GTATCATAATTTATGGTAGTACGCTACCAATTTTGGCGTGGATCTGCTGGACGGTACTTTTAGTAACGCTATTTTTGTTTTTATATTGGTCATAAAATGGGGAATTTTGGAACAATACAATATTTATTATAATTTACCGGCATGCTACCAATTTGGTGCTGATCGACGAGACGGTACTTACTACAAAACTTTCTTTTCCTCATTTTTCTAATTTGCATGAAATTTTATTTTTACCAAAATTAACCACATATTCATGTTTTCTTTTTTTTATTTAATAACTTTATTGTAATTATTAGATTTTATTTGAAATTATATGATTATTTACTATACTTCACCATCTTAATTTCTCATTTTTTCTGCTTTTAAATTTCACATTGTCTAATATTTTGTCAGCAACTAACAATCATAACATACCATTAACGCATATAAACTTACAGACAATAAATATGACCATCAAAATTTTTTTTGGTTTTAGCTTCATGCGAAATAAACATTTTTTGTTTCGAAGGTTGTGGCTGCAGTATTGGTATATTTTAAAATCGCAGTAGTGAATAGAATAAATGCTTACCAAATAAAATAACAGTAAGCCTGCTTTCTGACCAGATTTTTTGATTCATCTGGAATTTATCTTCTCTTAGCAAAAGTTTCAGATTTTTCAAATAATTTCTAGGAACGAACCATTCAGCCGATTAAAATAAAATTTTGCAGAATGTTAAAATATAATATATTCTACGTCTGTACCAAATTTCAAGCCTGTAGCTTAAAAATTACGCATATTAGAAACATTAATGCTCCAAAACTTCAACAAAATAGAATATATGAAATATATCGGACATACCATCCGGCCAATCTTGACTAAAAACAATAGGGTTCATTCTTGTCTGTCTGTATCGAAATAAGTGTGTCAAATTTCATGACAATGGGATAAAATTTTCGCCCTAAAGTGTGTTAAATAGAAATGTCTGTAACATGTATTATTATATACCTATACACAGACTTACCGTACATACTGATTTGAGGTACCAATCCCACTGCATTGAGATTCATATCCCGCTTTCGAGATTTACCCCATATTGGTCAGAAAAAAAAATCGGAGAATTCTATTTAAATGGGAAGGCTATTCTAGAGTATAAATCGGAAATTCAATGGCAATGGAATATTTTGAGATCAATATTTTCTTCGAAAATCTACATAAAACAACAAAATTTGGTACGAAGATAAAATTTAGCCGAGCGATTTACAATGGCGGATATAAGTTTGGCTGATAATTTCTCAAGAAAATTTCAATAAGAATAATTATCATTTTTTTCACAAAAAATATGGACTTATTGACACACAGCATTGAACATGGTTCTGGCATGATAACAGGTGCTCAGAAATTTTAAGCTCATCGTCGGCAGATTGATGAAAAAAATCAAGGAAGCGACATTGCTCTTCTAGGTAAAAATATTTGATGAAATAAAAAAATCGAATTTTTTTTCCAACAAAACGAACATGGCTTCCTGGTGTGGTATGAAAAAACACCCACCGAAATAATTCCCAAGAATTTAAACCTTACATTTGACATTATCTTTCAGAAACTGCTACTGTTTTGCATCAATTTCTGGAACTCTACACCACTGACACCGGGTCTTCTGTCTATACTTTTTCATTGAAAAGCATTTGATAGTAGAAATAAAAAACAACTGATAAAACGGATATAAGTCTATGTGTGTGTGTGTGTGTGTGTGTGTGTGTCGCAACACGTGAAAGCAGTGCTAAAGTTGGTCATCCGGTGTACTTCAACAAATTGAGTGAGTAGAATAAAATCGTATAAAAGTACTCGCTCACAATACTGTTCCCTGATTTTGCAAGAAACATAACCTTCAATTGCAGCACTTCAAGAGCATAAATTAAACAAAAAACGTGCGCATATTTTTGAACAGGGCTTACCTGTTTTGAAAATACTGCAATATCTTCATTGAACGATTCTGACGAGCAAACATCATTACCATTTACACTTGGTTCTCTAGGGGTACAGGTGGCCAATTCGCACTTCTCAAAAATTAATGCTAGTAGAGGAAATAGTGGATGTCTGAAAAACAAAAAATAAAAAAAGTTTTCAAACGAGTAAAATGATAAACTGTTATGTTTCACAATTAAATACATAAATAATGAATTATGATGCAGAAATTCTTCTCTTCTTCGATAAAACAGTAGGCATCCATAGACATTCCATGCTGGCATAAGTTCTTAAGTTGCAAACAGTAACATATACAGAGATTTGGTAAATTATAAGACATAAATTTTGATCTTAAAAACACAAACTTAAAAAAAATATATATGAAAAAAATGATACTCAAATACAGGTGTGGAATACCTTGTTGTGAAAGAATATTCACACAAGAAGGTAATCAACAGATTATTTGCGTGTTCTGCCACTTCATATGTAAACATACAAGTAAGCTTAAATCTGAGCAAACATTGGGGATTTTAGAACCAGTTTGGACAGTTTATATAAGGGCTTATTTACACGCATACATACACACATATGTAGTAAATACGTACGTGCGTGTATAAGGGTGGTTTGTCATTTCTTGTAGAGATAAGAAATAGTGGACCAGTTCATGTACCAAATTGATTAGTCACAGTTTGGTTCTTGCACATTACTTGCAAGCACTTACAAGTAATTACGTTTGAATGTAATCAGTGTATTTGTTTAACTTCATAAAGATGAACATTATCCAGCCTTTTTGTGGCTACTGTTGTCAAGGAGTCTGAGTTCCTTTACCTCATACAAGTAATGTCCCCTACAACAAGTCTAGGTACACCTATTAATTGTATGTTTCAAATTTGGATCAAATCTAAAAAGATGTGCTATCTGGGCAGTAGATACCACAACGAGCTCGTCTACTTACTGTGCTAGCTAACTGCTGAAGGATATTATAGCCAACAGATACAAAATATCATTTAAACTAATTTCCAACTTTAATAGACGCTTTGACAGAAATTTTAAACAAGTTTCATCCGAATCAAAAAAGTTACAAAGATGGTGAAAGAAGAATATTATTAAGAAAATTACGCCAAAAAATGCACACAGAATTCCAGTGAAAGCGAAGAAAATTATTTGAAGGAAAAATCATTAGTGCGGAGTTACGTAGAAACGAGACTATGTGGATTGATATCTTGCATTTTTAACGGTAACTGGAACTTACCCATAGCATATTCTCAAAACCATGAAAAATATCAACACAATGCGACGATTGGGTGCGACTGAAGATGAAGAACCATCAACATGAGACCTTAAGAGTAGAAAACTGAGATATCTTGCAACGGTTATTGGAGATTTTAGCATCTCTGCCTTTCATTACAATATTAGGCAAGAATAACAATTACGAAGAAGCCCTAAGGGTGAGGCAACCTTCCCCTTTCGCGGCACTATCATCAGGGTGTATGAGCATAAATATGATTTGCCTAAGAAGAAAATGCCCAACTAAAACATACTTAAATAAGCCTGTGCACGGATTACACACGAATATTCGATTTAATAACTTATTGTCGCCTCAAGGGAGAAACATTTTCTTCCATTATCGAGCGTTCATCATCTGGTTAAAAAATTCTTTCTCTGATAATGTTTTGGTTTCCACTCCTTAACGCACGGTGCACCTATGCCTAATGAGCGTTCATATCGGTTTAAAATCATAACGTGCTGCACACACCATCCCTCCTCTATCGTGGAAAAAAATGAAACAACAAACATGGAAACCAATTATAACAAAATTACAAAAAAAAAAAGAAAGAAAGAAGAAAAAAGGTCGAACGTCAATCACATCCATTTTGGTGCTACAAAATCTTGTAACTCACTGATCTTCGATAGGACTGAAAAATAGTAAAGGAAAAAGAGACCAAAAAAAAATCAAAACAGTAAATTTCGAAATTGAGGAACGAAAAAATTCTTCATGGCCACGTCATATTCGTCTTATCGAAAGGAAAAAATCAGGATCGAGTAATATCGAGCGATCGATTCTTCTCCGACTCTCTGCAATGATGAATAGCTCCGATTATACAGATATAAGTAGCAGGTGCAAATTGGTACGCAATTAAGTACCAATGCCTACCTACCAAGATATAGGCAGTACGCACTGGAGAGGGCGTCCTTTATCATTTCATCGAGCAGGTTCAATATTATTTAGGCACGAGTAAACGCTCACCAGGGAGGATGCAGGATTTATACCTCCCTCTTCGAGGGAGCAGGTTCACGTCACATCAACAGGTAAACACGACAAAATAATGCATACAGGACGCTTACAGTCTACCATATAGTACTGGGTGTATTATATACTGATGTATGGCAAAGGCACTCGACGAAGAGTCATACTGTTCTTTTTTTATTTTTTATTTTTTTATTAAAACTCGCACCAAGTTACCATCATATATATTGAGACGAACTACGAGGACCAAATACGGCGTTTATTCTCAAGACCCCCGATCGTGCGCCGTAATTACACAAAATAGACCTGTGATTTTATGCGACCATAAGTCAACCCTGTTATTAGATTATTATTTAGACCGGTATTTCGGTATTGAAAAACGCCCCGAAACATCGTTAAACAGCTTCAAAAAGATAAAATAAAATATAAAATAAAATAAAAAATAAAAAACTAGATTGTGAGTAAGGTGTGCGTCTATTTATCTAATACGAATTTAATAACGCGTTAAAAATCGTAAAAATACGCGTCATGTCTGGTTATTTCTTGATAATACCTTGGCCATTTTATGTGCGGAGAAAATGATACCCTTTGCTCGACTGGAGAATGCGCGCGCACATTCGCGATGAACTTGTTAAATGGTAATTAGCCATTTGGGTGTGCTAGGTGATTGCCAATTTACCATTGAAATAGTAAATCACAGATTTTGCTGATGAATTTCCATTTCTATCGGGAACAGAGATGAAAATTCAGCATAAATCAAATCTCTTAACTTTACTCAGTGAATTTAGGGAAAAGTTATCTGCATCAGTCAAAACAAATTAAGGGAAAGGCTGGTAAGAAGACGCAGATAGGTAAGAACTCTTTGGCTACACCAAATCTGAAATATGTCAAATGTCTAATGAACAGCCTCATTTATGTATAGGACCTTGTATACTAAAAACCATGATATTAGTTTGGCTGTATGATTTGCAATATGGTAAAAGCTATTTATGGGTGTTTTAATGTGTTTTCCTACAACTATTGCATTCAGTGTAATGACGAGACCTGTAGAAAAGAGCCGACCTTGAATTGTAGGTCACGAATTTATAGGTCACTCAAATTTTTCTGCAAACAATATGTATTCATGGATATATATATTTCCACTTTTTTCTCGTTTTGGCACTTTTTGGAAGTCTGTGGAGCCTCCGCTGTTTGATCTATGTCAATAAAACTTGGGAAAGAGATAGAAGCTTTCATGGGCTACACATTCGTGTTAAAATTTCTCAAATTTATCTGTTAGTTTTGGAGGGAGGAGTTCTCAAAGTATTGCAAACCCATCATGTTGTCATCACATTAGGGTTTATATTTTTATGGCAGTTGGAGACTATCCCGGATTGGTTTGGTATTGAATTTGACCAAAATCGATCAACTGGTTTTCAAATGGCAACCATTACAAAATTTTACACTTTTGGAAAATACACATCCTACAGTGGTTGATGTGTGGAAGAGATATTTTGACTATTTTCTGTGATAACATTGTAAGACACGAAGACAATTTTTTTTCCAAATAGACATTGGAAAATGAATAAACTCTATTGTATAAGTATTCAGAAGCATACCCATAAAAATATTAAGAAAAATTAAAAGGTATATCTTTTTAGAAACTTAAAGGCAGGATATTAATATTAAAAAAATTTTTCATGGTGAAGAAAAGAAGGGGAAGTGAAAACTGGTTTATTTAACAATGATTTTTCATATATCCTGCTCATGAAAATAATTTCTGAGTAAGAGGAATGTTCAGGAATGCTCATTTAATGGAAATTGGTGGTGTGAATATTCAAAAGCACAGCACATAATGAGGAAGAGAAATTGTAATCAGTCTCTGTTAATATACAGAATTTACTAAAAAATTTCAACAGTTTCAAAATTGATTGTACATTATATCATTTTTTTGAATTCCAGTGGTTTCTGGTGTGTTTTGCAAAGTGTGTACTTTTACACTCGTATTCTAGAACGTTTGTCAACATTAAGTAAGACTTAAGTACTCGTTTGACCAGGTTTATCCTATACTTATACATGGGAGTCTCGGATAAAATATTACTTAAGTAGCGAATCTTTACTTAAGTATCGTTCTAGAATATGGGTGTTAAGAACCCCCAAGTAAGTGCTTTAACTCACCCAGGCAGGTAAGAGAACTCATTCGACTTTTTTTACGAACTAATTAACCTAATGTTTACTAATAAATACTGTTAGGCTAGAACTGGAATTTGCAACAAATTCTTCATTTACTAGTGCTTTTCGTTACTGAACATAGATTTTGTAGAATACCATAAAACTTTACAATTAAACCCTTTTCTCAATGCATACGATGAAATTTACTAAGTGAATTTGAGAATTTGAGCAACATTTCTGTAGTCCTATCCAAATCATTTCTCTTAGAAAAAAATAATGAAAAGTCTGAATTATGGCAAAAGCAGACAAGTACATTGTTCGCGTATTATTTAAAGAAAGTTTAATATCATTAGATATACAGAGGGTTGGTCTCGTCTGCTTCTACACACAATGAGGGGAAAAAGCGTTCATAAAACTGTCAATAACTAACTCGACTGAACATGGATCAGTTTTAAAACTTCTTTGAAAACCTACAAGTTCGATGAGACAAATATGAACGAAAATTTCTTCAAATAATGTCATACAAAAAATGGTTTAATCACCGGCGTTAGGAAGAAATGTGGCAAAAACCAGAGAGTATATGTGTGCGAGACACGCGGAGGCGATCCAATTCAAAATGAAAAGAGTAAAAAATACCAATTAAATTAAATTGGCCTCACAGTTTTTGAAGCAGACAAAAAGACGTTCTCTTTTTCTCATTTTTTTTCTTCTTTCATTTTGTATCGAAAGAGTCGCTAGTTTTTCGTCTCCTCTCTCACCCTCGTGGTTTACGTTTACGTTAAAAATTTTACCAAGTTCAAGTACAAAGGGAGGGGGCACAAAATACGAGAAAAAAAAACTCTTCATTAGTTCATTTTTCTCACTGCTGCCTTCGTCTGTGTTTATATTAACCACAAGGAATCGGACCCACAATAATAGCGGTACCAGGTAGAGTTAAGGTGCACCATAGAAGAACGCATTTGATAAATGCCGCATTATAAAAATAAACCGCAGAATAAAAAAAAAAAAAGAAAAGAAAATACAGTTGAAAGAGGAGCGAGGAGAAAAAACCGAAGTAAAAAAAACAACGATACAAAGTGGAGGAGATCGACGAAGAGTGAGTGAGTAAGTGAGTGAATGAGTGAGGATTGGAAGTGAAACGAAAAAATATATATAAAATAACGTTTGGAAACTAGATTTAGTTTTGTAAGGTCGTTATGTTAATAGCGTACAATGCCTTGTACTCTTCGACTTGAGGCACGGTAATGGGCTTCGACGTATATAGAAAAAGATTTAAAAAAAAAAAAAAACTCAAACGAAGACGTAAGAAAAAAGAAAAACATGAGAAAAAGAAAAAAAACCAAAAGAATACGTAGTAAGCGCGTAATGTGGCAAACGAGGAGTGGATACAACGAGGGGGGAGGGGTGAAGGGCAAGGGGGATTTTCGAAAGCCGCCGAATGCCCCGGGTATAGGTATTTCATTAGTGATTCAATTCTGGTATAAACTTCGTTGGCTCCATTCAAACGTATGAGGAATAATATTAAAATGGTGGAATGCCCCTTCTTCTCCACCTTATTTTTCCTTACCTGATCGTAATCATTCCGGAACAACTTTTCCACTAAAAAAGTTGATCATTTTTTTATTTCAAATCATACCACACGTATAGAGGTCATATTATAAATATATGATGTACGCATTCGTGTATTGGAAGGCTGGTAAGATCCAATGCAGAATACATTATCTCTCTTCTTCTCACACGAGCAAGCAGGTAATGCAAATTCCAAAATATTCTTTCATTACGGAGGGGGAAAATGTGAGAGAAAAGTTCAAATCAGACTGACGAATAAGGTAGGCTGCCACAACTGATTCTAACCTCCCAAGGCCATAGAAAGAAAATACAGGCCTACGGGAAACTCCAACAGGCCCATCCGCTCAAAACAAAAAATAAACCATTCGAACATTTACATTTGAAACATAGAAAAAACAATGAAAATACTACTTTTTGCGAACAAATGTCGGGCCCTGACCAAGTACTGGAAAATCCGGGCCCAGGATAAATTTCCTCCCTGTCCCCCTCTCATTAGGACTGGAGGCTACTCTCATCATCAACGCTAAAGAACCAGTATTTTTCCGTGTATTCATAGCTGCTCGAATTCGATTCTTCTATACTTGGTTCTAGAGGTAAACTGAACTCATACAAATTTTAAATCAGTCTCTTCCATCAAAAATATAAAACGTGTAGACTTGGCCGAAGTGATTCAAGAAGTAAGATGGTGGAAAGGGTGTCACATATGGAAAAGATACAATATATACCAACACTATTTCAATTTTCTCCTCTCACTTTGTCATTCAGTTCTTAATAGAGTTTTCTTTAAAACGTCACACCGTTTCGCCTCCATCCCCTCAAAAACCCAAATTAAGAAGGCGGCTTGCTCTTTGAATATTACAAAATTCTATTTCAATGTTAGAAAGCAAAACCAGTTTCTTTCACATAATAACTTTGGGTTAAAAACGAATTTTTAAAAGATTATTTTTTTTTTTTGGCTTTACTTTAATACGAAATAAACATAATTTTAACTGGGAAGGTTGGTTGCAGTATTGGTATATTTTAAAATCGCAATAGTCAGTAGAATAAAAGTTTATAATAAATGGAAAATCATGAACATCAATGAAAAAATTGATTTCTAAAATATTAAAAGATAATTTTTATGCAATTTAGGAACTTCACTTCCAACAAAATTTCTTTGGTTTTTCTCATATATAAATCAATAAATGGGAAAGTGTTCATTAAAACATATTTTATATAATACATGATCAGAAAGGCAATGTTTACGTTAGTATTTTTCAAGTGAAAAGTAGCTCATATCATTGATGAATATAATCTCGATATAAAGTGAACGCGGATAGAAACGCGGAGCATCTTTTTACATGGAAGCATATTTAGTTTACATTGAGATAGAGGTTACATTTTCAAAATGAATCACTAAATCTGCCACAATGAGGAGGTAGTTTCACTTTTCAGAAAAATCAGAATTACATCCCACTCGTAGCCTTTTAATTATTTCATAATAAAGGTTATCTAAGCTATTTAAGACAAAACCTCAAAAAAGATCTGTCAATTTATTCAAATTTTCCGGAAAAAAGAAAAACTGAGAGACTACAACATAAGCCTATAATTTTTTAACAGAATTTCTCCGGACAGAAACAGATTGGCCTGGCCAGCCAGATGACGAACTAAAAATTTTAAATAATTTTTTGGAACCAACATTGCTGTTTTCAAGACTATGCGTTCAAATTTCGTTAGTTACTACACCGTTCCCCTTATGTCAATCAACAAAAATGATTCAAGTCGAAAATACGTGAAAAACTATTCACCGGAGAAAAATAACTGCTGATAAAAATAACTTTTTACATCGATATTTGGCACCTCGATTACATTATCTCAGCAGTTTTCACAGATGAACGAGACTATCGATGATAGGTAGTATTTATCCACGCTCCAGCATCAACTAGTGCACGAAAGGCACGTGTGTTGAACTTCGTCTAGGCAAACAAATTAAGTGCATATCACTGCAGCCTATAGTATTTTGCAATCGTACCAAAAGTTCACTGCTCTTCATTTGGGCAGATACTAAAGTGAAAAAAAAAATACCGGAACACACAGAAAGCGTGCGCAGGTTCTACTATGTCATTTCAGAGTGAACTGCGGGACTGATGTGAAAACACATTTTCTCTAACCAGGGTCCAACTTCACGCGCGAGAAAACCCACCGATAGATGGGAAAAATGAATGAAAAAAAACTTTCTTATCACATACAGCATAATGTATAGGTAACCTAGCATGTAAGTACACGCTACACACACACAACGGAGGCAGGAAAAACTGTATTATAAAGTTATTAAAAGAAGCGGTTCGCATTTCTTTGCACGAATCGCGAATTATCTTTGGTATATGCATTTCAATCGCGAGAAATAAATAATATACCATATGAAAAAATACAATAGATGCGTTTTTTTTTCCGTAAAGAGTACGATAGGATGGAAAAGGAAAAAAAAAAATTTATTAAGATTTTTTTCTCTTTCTTCATATAATTTTTTTTTTTTTTTTTTTTTTTTTGTCAAACACGTATCTGGAAATGCGGTGACTTGCTTAACTTTCTGCGTTTTAGATACGTATTATACATATTATGCAGGACTGAAGAACACTCAACATACATACACCGTATACAGTGTTACATTGTTTATAACGTGTGTGCTCATTTTAATGTACGTACATGATTCAGCAATTTCCTTCATAATGAGTTAGGTCCGCTGCATTATTCTGTTTTTCCCTATACGGTGTAATTTTTTTTATTATACTTATCATTAGTCTATTAATTTTTTTGGATATATTTCTTCTGCACTTGTCGTAGGTTTGATCGGTTGATTTTAAGATCCGCAAAATCGTCGAAAAAAAATTTGGATTAATAAAAGCTGAACATTAGTATACGTAGAAACCCGTTTTAAGGAAGTATTTACTAATGAAACGAACTTTTTTTTTTTGAATGGGAAACATTCGCGTAACGACCTTAATACGTGAGCATAGCATAGAATTTCTTGCAAGCCGAAAATAGAGCTGTTTCTGATACATCCTCCTCCTCTTCAAGAAGAATGAATATTTCACGCGCACAATTGCATTTTCTCTTAATTAAAGATGCACCAAACAGTGAGTACCTATACCGAAAATTTATCAAACAAGGGGGTAAAAGAACGTTTTAATTAATCCCTCAGTAACAGAAATTAAAACACAATCGTTGATTTTGTTGTTTCTGTCAGGTTTACAGCATCAATTGAATAAATAAAATCCCTTAATTTGAATTATGTAATTATGTTGCTTGACAAAAAGGAGACACGTTCCTATATTTTCAGGTACTTTTAAAAACAAAAATTTCAGCATATTAACTAATTCGCCTCGCATCGAATTCAAATGATCACAAACAGCAAGAGCTACCGAGGACACAATAAATTAATATATCAAAGGTAATGCTGGTTATACGCATAAAGCTGCCTAGTACACAACTCCGCAATTCAATGATCGAGAAAGTGTTTATTTTGCCATTAGCCCACCTCAATTTACTCTCTTTGGCAAAATATTCAAAAGTTTTAAAAATTGCGACCTTTGTTTCAACTAACTAAAGATAATTTCTGATAATTGCTGAAAACGTATCTTACATTTTTCTAATATGAGCTTTCATATAAAAAAGAATGAAAGCGTAGGTTAGTATCTGCAAACTTAATTCTTGGAAGAAATAGAGAGATCAGAAATGACTAGACGAACGAATATATTTAAAAAACTAACCAATATTTTCACGAAAACTGGACATCATTTTTGAAACTTGAGTCTAAGCGAGACTGAGAAGACATAAAATCGCCAAAAATTCTATCACGGATCAATTCGAAAGTAGATTCTCTTTATGGGTGTAAAAGATGTACAAAAAATTTTCACCGAAAGAAGTTTCGAATTTAGAAGCACAGGAGAAAAATGTATGGGTTATGGTCGATCTCGAAGGAAAGGACGATTAAAAAGGTACGTCGTAGCGAAGTTTTATATAAGTACTAACAACTAAAATCCGAAACAATTAATGATGAGCAACTAATTTTTCTGGGATGAAAATATGATAAACAAAGTTGTTTTGAATAAAGAATATATTTTTACACATTCTACATCGTTAGTTGAATGGATGTAAAGCAAACAGTAAAAACTTCCACGAGGCCAAACGACCACATGCACCATTGCATGCTGGTTATTGCAACCTCCTCATTCTATTAATCACCATCAAGAATATCATCAAATTAGAGCAAAGACGTACCCAAGGGAGGTGGCAAAGGGGGAGATTTCTCCCATGATTTAAATTTTATTCATTTTTTGCTTGTCATTTTCAAAGTTTAGAAAAAATTTTTAGCAATAAATACGCGACAGCGGGTTCCGCGGATGCTAAATTTCTCAAATTTTTTAAATTCTTAAAAGTGATGAGCGAAAAAAAAAAAAAAAGTTGATCAAATACTTTTCCAAATCTTAAAGAAATCCTGGATACGCCCCTGAATTAGAGTGCATGTTATGTTAGATGCACATCAAAGGGTTGGTTTACTTGTCACCCAGTTTGCTTTCAAAGGTGGATTATTTATCTTAAGACTTTCCTACGATAGCCGAAGCACAAAAGTCTTCGAAAAATTCACATCTCATCGGTTTCAACTTTCGTAACCTTGATTTTCGTGCCCAGCCACATTGGCACACCACAAAAATCAGTCGTATTCTGGATCATTAACCGAGCAAATATAAAATTTGTCCGGATTTCTCGACTACTTAAAAAGCGGATAAACCACACATATACATATACACACATTCACATACACACATACATACATACACACAAACACAAAAATATACTGGCACGCACCAATTTGAACACATACATTAAAAAAATCTACGGTTTTTACAAATAGCAATAATGTAATACGTGTTCAAGGGGAGTTCAACATAAGGGCGCTGCAACGAAGAATTAAAATGTTAATGAAAATAATCGTAAACGTTAACGAAAAGTCGTAAAAGACCGACATAGTGAGATTTAAAAACCCCGGGTCCAGCGCGCAGCCTCATCTAAATCTTCTTGGGAGTTCTTCATTGTATAGAGTATTATATGGCACAGCAGAATACGAAAAAGAAGAAGGAAAAAAAGTAAAGAAGCAAAAGAAAAAGAAGTAGAAAAGAAAAAAGTAACGACCTTTGAGTACATAAAATATCCATTTCGACAAACTATTACGACAAATTGCATTTGGTAAACGCGTTTAATCGAGAGAGAAAAACTGTAGAAAAACTTTGATGTGGTGGAAGGGAAACAATTACGCGCGGGGGAGACAGCAAAATGTGAAAAAAAAGAAACGAAAAAAAAAGTGAAAAAAAATTTTTTCGACAGTGGCTTGTGCGTACGAAAAAAGAACAAAACAAATCTAATCTGGACGATCGCATTGTTTCGTAGATGGAAAAATAATTATTAAATCGTAAAAATAAAAACGTTACCTCGACTAAATGCGTGTAAACATTCGGCCCGCTAATTAATTACCTTGTTAAAACGACAATAACTGATTATGGGAAGACGTTAAAGTTAGAGGTAGGGAGGCACAGTAAAAGAGAAAGAGAAGAAGCGGAAAGAAAAGAAAGGAGAGAAAAAGAAAAACGAGAAGACGAAGGATGTAGTTTAAAAAACCATTGGCGTCGAAAGCAATGTCTTGAAAATAACGAAACGTGATTACTGAGATTAGGAAATGGATGCGAATTATAAACTATTTAGCGTACAAAATTACAGCACAATTATATTTTTTTACTTTTTTTTCTTTTCTTTTTACGTCACGAAAATTAGAATATTTGATTCGTCAGATTTGTGCCGACAAATGAAAAAGACAAAGAGGACTTAGCCCACTGATCCACTCTTCGAGTAGAGAGTAGTTAATTAATTAATAAAATCAACATGTTTACACGTTTCAATAAATGGTGTAATCTGTCATCGCAAAATGAATGATTCTTCATCAGATGACTAATATTAAGCATCAAAACTTGCACAAAAAATTCAGAGCTCTCGTCTACTTCATATATTCATGCAGTACCTAAAAATAAGTTTCAAAACGGAGAAGAGAAACGAATATTAAATCACATCGGTGAAATTTTCAAAAATCATATGATACAGTTTCAGGATTTAACCGCAGGAACTTTAGCCGAGCTGTAAAATTCAAAAGAGTAAAATATCCAATTTTGTCCACTTCAAACCACTCGCTGTTAAAAATCTCATCACTTTCATTACATTTCAAAAAGCATCGATAGGTTTTCAAATTTTGTTAAAAGAACCCAATTATACTGTTCCAAACAGAATCAATCAAATACATCAATTCCAAGAATAGACCTCAAGTAGAACCTTATACTCCATTATCAAATTTGAGAAATTAATTCGAAAGTTACACTTAATCGATGAAATCGGTCAAAAATCAACCTGGAGAGTCAAAAAATATTTATGATTTACGACATCAGATAAAACGAAGTTTACTTTTTCTAAGAATTTTTACGCCAGAATTATAATCCAGTATTCGTTCATCGAAATAACCAAATTACTTGCAGATAAATTTCACATATTTGTAGGAATTCAGACCATGCTATAGCAATATCTTAGCCCATTTCTTCCTGAATTACAAAAATAAGTTCGAACATTCAACGATATGAACCCTACAAATTAACTGAATCAACTCATATTACTGATTCGTTCAAGGAACCTACAACCAGTCTACTCGATTACAAATCAATATAAAATGAAATAAGAAGTACTGCAATCGCTAAAAATAATAATTAAAAATGAATTTTTAAACGATAAGCTTTTATTTATTTTTTTTTTGGCTTTAGCTTCATACGAAACAAACATTATTTTGTTGTAGAATGTTGGCGGCAGTATTGGTATATTTTAAAATCGCAGTAGTGAGAATAGAAGATGATAAAAAGATCAAATTCCGGGCAGGTAACATGAAAAAATCCTTTCCAATTTCTGAAATTTAATTTCCAAAATTTGAACTTTATTCAAGCCCCTTGTCTCCACTCTCGTCTCTCGTCTCTCCTTCATCAATTGGCAATAAAATTTTAAAATTTAATTAAGTTATCAAGCATGGTCGGAAAAGAAATAATTAACGAAAGCGAACCAAAATGGTGAGGAAATGTGGCAATGTGCAAATTGCACTGAAAGGTTACAGTACCATTTTGTTCTAGAAACTAACTCACTGTTGGAATACTAGGCATAGCTGGGCCAAAGAGAAATAGCGTAACAGATACATTAAAACAGAGAGATTACAGCATACTATCAAGCTCAGTGCTCCATAAGTTCCACAAACGATATGAGGGTATTATTTTTTTCAAAACATCAATAGTATTTTAGCCTACTCAACTAGTTAAAAAAACATATGATAATCAACTTATTTTGTAAAATAGTTGAGTGCGAGATTTTGTTCAACGAAACCACCGAAGGGAGGATATTATTTTATTTGATTAAATAAATAAACTTCATTTACGAACAGAATTTTAGACAATACTTAAATACGGTAATTATGGAGAGTGAATTTGGTTGCTTGTAGGCATCACCATGTAAAACGGCCTTTTTTAATAGTGACATTTTGCCATTTGCGTATGTATAAATGGCGGCCGGTGCGAAAAAGAATAAACAAAAAAAAATATTATTAAGAAAAAACTCCATTATTATATTAGTGAAAAAATGAAAATCACTTTCGACTGTTCCAAATAGATTTGAAAATCTCTCATTTTGCCAACCAAAATCGATTCAATTATAACCTCTTTTTACCGACTGCGTACGGAGCAGGTTATATGTTTGATATGTCTATCTCCGGAACTAACGCTCAGAGCAAGTGTCTGACTTTATAGATTTTAATGAAAAAAGGCTCAAAATGTTGCTGACCATCCGGAGAATGTCCCAGGCTATTCATATTTAAAAATTAAAAAATCATAAGAGTGTAATTGAAGAAAATGAGAATTTAATGATTGAAAAAATTATTGTCATAAATTTGGGCATATCCATCAATAAGAGCTACTCATTCTGATTAACGCAGTCGGTTTTTTTGTTTTTTTAAATAAAATTTATTATTAGGGTATGAGTTGAGAAAAAACTATAGCTGAACTCTCACCTTGAGATTTATAAAATATTTCACAAACAAAAGCTCCGATTGGATAAAATTACGAAAGGAAAAAAGGGCTGAGGACAAAATATGAAAATCTCTTGATTCGCATTCAGTCAAAAAGGGGGAAAGGATAACACGAAAACATAACGCTAAAACTTGCAACCAAGAAGTTGTTAAGAGGCGAAAGGAATGGTAAAATTTGGGAATAACCTATTCATAAGAGAGTAAAAAATATACGTATATCTTATCTGGTCTGCCAACTGCTTTCAATTTCTTAAGGAATACTCCCTTCCCACCAAAAGAAAAAAAAACAAAAGCATTCGGATCAGTTGAATTTTTGAACGAACGAAAATTCGATGAACGAAAAAAAATATCTTCATCCTTGAAAACAGCAGGAAAAAAAGATGTGTAGCAGAACCAGCTATAAAACGAAACAGTAAGTAGGTACAGGACATTCGTTGATATCCGGGTGAATATCCGCGTTTCATTTTAAAAACGTACCATCAAATTAGTCAGTAGTTTAGATTCTCGAAGTTACTCGAACGACAAACGCTACATGAAGAAAAAATTATTATAATTTTAGTCAGTAATATTTTCAAATAGGTATGCAAATTTAGGATGCAAAAAAAAAAAAAAAAAAAAACAGACAGCAATGAAACGGAGTACCAGCACCGGTTTGAATGATTAGATATTTGGACAAATTTACCATATTATAAAAATTTAGTACGAGGTTTCTCCGCAAACTAGACAGCGATGACGATGGTCGATAAAGTTTTGAGGAATTCACACATCAACGTCCTCGAGTTCGTTGATTCTACATATCTACAAA
Organism: Ericerus pela; assembly: GCA_011428145.1. Taxonomy (NCBI): domain Eukaryota; kingdom Metazoa; phylum Arthropoda; class Insecta; order Hemiptera; family Coccidae; genus Ericerus; species Ericerus pela. The sequence goes on from WOFM01000730.1 coordinate 507,852, forward strand.
ATCCATTATCAACGATCACACGTACCTCTTCGAGTACCTGTATTCGCTACACACTAAAACACATTTTTCACGTATAAACAAATGACATCTGTCGATAAATACCGGATCGCGTCAAAAAACACAGCATTTCATTAAAAAAACATCCTCGGAGAACATTATACAATCGCAAGTAGGTATATATATAGTCTAGGTATAGTCTACTATCTGCTGGATCACCGTATAACATTTCGAATGCAAGCTCGCCGCTATTGATACAGAAATCTGATAAAATATTGCAGCAGTCCCGTCGTCCAAAAATGAAAATATTTTCATGTAGATCTGCGCGTACACATTCCTAAATAATAATTTGACAACATTCTACTCGTGGAGAATGCTTACTCACGGGTGAAGAAACACACAACCTACCAGACCACACTACATCGATGGATAGGCCAATTTAAAGACGTTAATTTTTTTATCATTGTGAGCAAAACCAACTCGAAGGAGGGAGCCAAGACTTCGGTTATAAACTTTTTTTCACAAATTAAAAAAAAAAGAAAGAACTTACGATTTTTTTCGAGGAAAGGGAAAGAAGGAAAAGAGAGGATATCTTAGGAAACTTCAGTCCGAGAAAATCAACAAAGTTATGAGTAGGACATATTTTTTTCAGTTCCGTATAGCATTCGGAAAACATAATGGGTAGATACTGCGAGTAACTTTCTTCAAAAGGGACGAGAAGTGTGTTTTTTTGAAAATACTAAAACAAAAATTTTTCGAATCGTATTACTTTCACGACATTTTGGCGTCCAAGAGTGGTTGTTCGAACCTAAGCCACGCTTCATGAGTATTCTATCATTTCGGAAGTACTTCAGGCATCATTCGGAATAATTTATAAGGCATTCAATTGTTTTGTCGCTTTCTGATCATTAATTATAAAAAATGTATTTTTATTCAACAAGGTTCAAAAGTGAGTTTACATGATTCGAGAATTGCTCACTCGCTGCGCTCGGTTCGCAAACTTTTCCTCGCATGTGAACACTCGTTTTTGAACCTTGGTGTGTAATATACTATTTCCTTTCTTCTGGTTTCATACGATTATGTATATTCTGCGATTCTTCCAACGGTAAGGTCACTGATCAGATCAATAATGTCATCGTTCATTAGTAAATTCGGAGAACAGAACATGGGAAAAAATCACGCAACGCTTTGACATTCATCAAAAATGTTGCATTCGCCCACAGAACGCGCACGCCGGCGGTTCGAAATTACACAATTTCAAAATCTCGAACCAATTTTCGAGAAAGTCGAAAGGTTAAACGAGCTCGTAAATGGTACATGCGAACGACCGTTGTAATTCGATTAATTCCAAGAAAAAAGGAGGCTATTTTGGTCGTGAATACCGCTCATTAAGGACATCAATTTCTGGTGATACTAATAAAAATAAAAATACCACGCTAATAATGTAATACCTAGCCTACTACGACAATGCTGAAATAAAATCTATAACAGGTATATGGATACGAATATTATTGCACAAAAACAAGTTCGTAAAGCACTTACCCATAAATTGAGTCTTTATCTCGCTTATGGACTTCATTGGCTTGGGACATCACGTGGTTAGGGGTTACGTGATTGGCGGCAGGTGGAACGTTATGGAACATGTTGGCAGTGTGGTTCATATGGGGAGAGTGGTGACTCATTCCTTGTATTGGTCTGTGGCCGGCATGAGGATCATACATGGACCCAGGTGCGGGGGCATCCATATACGGATGGAGGCCGTCGTCGTACTGAAAAAAAATAAATAAACAAACAACAAATTAACATTGATATAAATTTTGAGTCACGCAGTCTAGTAGGTACGTGGAAAAGAGAATCTATATCAATTACAAATTATCTAATTCGAAGGGAGATGAGGGGGGCGACATGCAATATTACATTTAGCGAATAAAAATGTAGAAGGTATAGCGACAAATAATTAAAAAAATATTATTTTATTTATATTTTATCTACTAACCATACTTAGGGATGGATCTTTCTTGGCAGGATTTCAATAACCACCAAAATCCGAGCTCATTATTGATGATGCTTCAAAGGTACCATAACTAACGGAACTTCATTTTTGTAAGCTTCTATTTTTCTCACTAATGCGGTTTTAAAATTATACCAATATCGCAGCTAACCCACAACGAAATAATGTTTATTTCGCATGAAGCATAAGCCAAAAATAATGATAACGAATGCTTATCTTTTAAAAACTTATTTCAAACCAAAACTTATTCATAGTTATAAAGAGATGTACTGAATGAAAAATTATAGTTTGCAAGGTTAGTTATTCTGCAAAATTAAGGACCGACCTGAGATTTTTCGAAAACAAAATAGCTAAATGTTTCATTAATCAATGTGTAAGCCTATTAATTATAATTTTTTTCCTCAATATCAAGGATGATGGTGAATTATGCGATTGAAAATGCAGCAGAGACTGCCTTTTTAAATAGGTATACTTACTGCGACGGCGAAACTGAGGCTAGAAAATTACGTTGTAAAATTTCAATCAAAATTTAAAGCGATCAATTTGTCAAACTATTTTACTAATAAGTCATTTAATAATTTTACTAGAATATCACGATATGAATTTTATAGTTTATGAAATTCTTTGTTAGAAAAAAGGGAAAAAAAGAAAATTTGGGGAAGATTTTCAATATTCTAGATGTTGTTTTCGTCAAGAAAAAGTATCAAATTATTTGTTTTGTCTGCGTGGCGTGGCGGTTAGGTTAGGTGCTCCTTTTGCGATCGGAAGGTTGCGAATTTGAAATCGGCCGCCGCCGTCACATTCCCGACCCAAAATGGCGATGTGTTTAGTTCGGTTTTGTTGATGCTTCAGTATTTTACTGAAAAATTAATGCTGGAAGACCACTGGCTACTGGATCCCGACCATCCTTTCCTCCACTCTAACATCAAATATAGGTATCTTCCAGAAGATTGATAAAATGGCCACGTAGCTGAAATTCGCGGGAAAAAATATGGGAATTAAAATTTTGTCTCCCCCACCACTCAATCTATCTCTGCCACATCGAACGAATATGTTATTCCAGAAGTTTGAGAGCTATTTTCTTATTAGATATCTTCAAAAGCTACTCAATCTCCTCAACATTAAAATTTATCGGCACAGATCTAAGGTTCTGTCACTGAACAACAAACACCACTACAATCATTTTGACTCAATTTCATACAGTATTGGAAAAATTTATATTTCTGTGCAATTATTAGACGGAATATAGAGATATAGGTACCATAATAAAAATATGAATTTCCCATATCAATGTTTTTCAGTTACATAAAAATTGTGGGCTTGTGGCATACTAAATTAGAACAACGGGTTGTATTAATATACCCGTATGCTGAGTACGAGAATATACAATGAAATGAAGTCTAAAGGATGGAAAATCTCTTAGGCTTGTACACAAAAATGATACTTGAGTAACAACTATGACTTAATTGTTATCACTATAATAAACATAAAGGAAAGAAATAGTATGAAGAAATTAATTCCACAAAATTCCTTATTTCTCTTTTATTTTTTCCTTAAATTCTATGGACATGTGATAACTATCCAACAACACAATGTTTCATTGTTTTCACCACAGAGTATTAAATAATATATTAAGTAGAGGATGCACGTGAAACAAAAAATAGCACCACTTTCTCGATCAAAATATCCCGGCCTCCAAAGGTACCAATAATTTTCTATCTCATTTTTAGATCTATGAAATTTGTGTTTGTTGCGACTTCCAAATTAATAATTGTACTTATTCATTCATTTTATTAAATTATTTAAAGAAAAAAAATTAAAATTACTGTCAATGGGTACAAATGAGGGGCAAGCCAATTGGAATTTGGTATAGCAGAAGTGGGGACAATAGCGTCAAAAATTATGTTGGTTTTTGTAGTAGTGTTCAGATCAGCATGCATCTTCTATTATTATAAGCTTTTATTCTACTCACTACCACGATTTTAAAATATACCAATACTGCTGCCAACCTTCCACAACGAAATAATATTTATTTCGTATGAAGCTAAAGCCAAAAAAATAATAAAAGCTTATCTTTAAAAAATTCATTTTTAATGTTAACTTATAATAAGGGCTTGGAGTCAAAGGTGGAAACATCCAAAATACTGTTTTTCCAGAATCGGCGAAAAACTGCCACAGACTAAGTGGATGACTGTGAATGCTCAGTAATAATTTTAAATGGTGGGAGGGTGACCCAATACACGACTTACATCGAAATTTCAACGATTCAGTGCACATGCGCAAAGATTTACCACTTTTAAACATGGATGTTGTCAGTTTAGACTCCAAGGTAGCACTTTTTTACGTTTTTCTGTCACTTTAATCACTTATGATATTGTAAAATCGACTCTAATGCATACCAATGTTGAAAAAGAATATCGGAGCACAATAATAATGGATTCACAAAAATTACCTGCTTTATTACGAAAATTTAAAGGTAGCATAGAAACAGAATAGCTGAAAAATTAATATAAATAATCTGAAACATGACAATCATAAAAATAACGATAACACAATGATAAAACAGCGAACTTAAGCAGAACGTTGTTAGACATCAACAGCGCCTCTTATCAGTACCGCAATTCGAGGTGAAATTAGCCTTGGTGCTGAACCGAACACAATCCATTGGATGATGTAAGTTTTGACTCCAAGGGTATACTTTGACGTGATTTTTAGGCATGAAGGAATGGAATTGGCTACAAACTGATATGCTCACGTGATGTAGCGTGATTTGTAGTATCTAAAACCGTGTTTACCTCATTTTTGCCAAATATGGATGTTTCCACCTTTGACTCCAAGCCCCTATTTAATACTCTTGATTTTCACCAAAACAATGAATTTTACAGGGTCACCCAACTATGCCAGCAAAAATCCTTAGCTGACACAAGCTAAAGAATCACAAGGCAACACTTCAGGGCTTATATCTATATATTTTCATGAATAGATATAATCAATAATGAAAAAAATGTAAGAATTACACAAGTATCGTTCTTACATTTGGTTCCTATTCTGCTAGATTGGAATAACTTGCCATCAGTATTGCCATCGTAGTAATCACAAAACATTTCAACACTCCTTCCTTGGCATGCGGAATAATACCACAATTCACAAGTGTTGTTCTTACTTAGTGATAATCAGACCTTCACTGGGGAAATAGTCTCTCAAGAGACACAAAACCACTGTACATTTAGAAACACTCCCTCAAAGGTTGAGAAAACCACCATTACTGACAATAGAAACCTCGTAGAAACCTCGAATTTGGGAGTCTTTGCTTTTGCTGCCACAGCCAAGTGATGTGACATCGCCTTCGTTCTCGCCCGCATTTGGAAATGCTAAATTTCGCTGAAAAATCTAGTGCTGGAGTGTACCCAATACTCAGTCCCAGTTCGTAGTTTACATTTCTCAACGAATTATGAATACCTTGATAGACCGTCAGGTTATGAACTCCAACAACGACCAGAGACAGGGCAAAAACCGGAAATATTCAAAAACAGAAAGTAAAAAAAAAAAAAAAAAACAACTACGGAATACCTACTCGTATTATTTTATTTTAACGAAGGTGTCTGCTTTACTCGCCGCTAACTTATCTAAATTATCGAAATGTCTGCGATGGCAAATTCGTATTGAAAACAAAACGGTAATGGAGCGAACATATAAGAAGTTGAAAGGGGAAAAAACAGCAAAAATACAAAATTCTTTCGACGTGTGCAGACGTTTTCTTTTTTTTTTTTTGTGTTTCTTTTACCCATTAATTGAACAAATCTTCGGGGCTCGCCTCTTCACCCCTTACCCCCTTGTAATTCTCTAACGTACGACAACAAACGGTGTAAATTGGTAACAATATAATATAAGTTCTCATCGTATTCGCGTAAAGCACCCAAACACTTGCGACAGACAAACGTGCAACCAGTTTTAATGACTTATAAAATTCAGTTTTGTGGAATTTTATTAGGAATACATTAACAACACACAAGTACACATTCGAACACACAGACGAGGCTCTACATCACAGAAGGTAACGAGACAGCAAAAAGAAAAAAAGCGAGAAGAAAAAAGCACATTACATGTTTTAATATAGAAATGGGATGTTTATATACGACGGTTTACGATTGCAGATAACGTTTTACTATTATTACATTAAAATCGTATTAAATTTGGAGGGTTGCATTACAAAAAGAAGAAGGAAATTCTAAACGTCGTCTTACCGACTGTACTTTTTATTAGAACTGGACGAGAGGCGTGATTTGCGTTTCATTATTAATTGATTTCTTACGGCCACTGATCCCTGTGATCCATGTCTGGACGTATTAAGGAGATTCCAACGGTTCACCTACATTGGAAAAACCACGTGAGAAGGAGACGAAAAGAATGCAAATAAAAAAATCGCTGGATAACGTGCTGATAAGCGAACTGTGTGAAGAATCACACCGCACATCCGCACATTTTGAGAGACAGTGAGCAATCCATTCCCTAGCAGCGCCTCCCACCCGACAAAGAGAGTGATTGATTAACTTTGTATTTTATTCGTACTAAGCTCGACCATAACTGATGAATATGCCGAATAAAATTCGTCTAAAAGAAGAGCTAAAATTTTCAAATTATTTTAATATTTGTGATTGAGCTACAGAAAATTACGTAAGGTATGAACCCAATTTAAAGAATCATTCACAGGCAACCTCAAAGAAAAAATTCTACGCAATATGACAAGATCTCTTAATTCGCGAAGATGATATGAACTTTTTTAGCTAAAAAACTTCGTAGCCTCTTCAGTTACAAGAGTAGGCGACATGTTCACGAAGGACTTTTGATTACCACCCAGAAAAAAGTATCTTCTGATCGAATTTTTGCAGTCAACTAACGAACAATTTAGACACGAAAATTTTAGAGAATCATGTACTGGGACTGACGAGTGTTTCTTTTCATACATAGATGTTGGTAGATGAACGCTTCAAAAATAACAAGATCAAAATTATCGACCCTCTTTAGTTTCACTTCTACACGAAGTGGCAGAATAAGGCTCCAAATTGTGTTCCATTACGCATTCACCTGAACAAAAATCTCTATTGAAATAATTAAATTTCTGAAAAAAAATGGAACCGACTGCATGTAGGGACATAAAACATAACAGAACTAAAATGTTGAAAGGAAGTTTTCCAGGTTTTATAATAGTAACTTTTTTCCAAAGTGGCATTACAACTAACGCAGTAGCTGGCAGAAATGTCTTCCAAGTCACATGTTATAAATATATAATGCAAGATTTCTGAATGAAGCAATGTAGATTCCTTCATATTAAATATTTCCCTGATGCAATTTTTTGTAAATTTAACATGGATTTAACATTCTTGAAATCTATTCAAAAGATTAGGGGGTTTTATTTGTTAAGAATGTTTAAATTCCTTAGATGTGCTGTTGAAAACTCTCCACTTTCCATTTGAATTCAGTCAATTTCATATTAGCCCTAATGATAGGTACTTATGAAATCATTACTCATTTAAATATCATTTATTGCACAATTTAAGAACCAAACAGTATTAATTTTTCATATTAATATCAAAAGGTATTTCTGCCAGTAACTGCGTTACTTGTAATGCCACTTTGTAAAAAAGTTACTATTATAAAATCTAGAAAACTTTTTTTTAACATTTTAGTTCTACTATGTTTCATGTCCCTACACGCAGTCAGTTTCATTTTTTTTCAAAAATTTAATTATTTGAATAATTTTTTATGAAGTGCAAAATTAAAGTTTCCAGCAGTTTCTCACAATAAGAAGAATTTACTCTAGAAGTGAGAGATAATTATTGATATTTTAATATTTGGAGAAAACTGAATTTGATTTTTAGTCTATTGCTTTTTTCTCAATTACAGCAATTCAAATTTATTTATTAGTTAACATCCAAATTCTAATCAAATGCAAGGAAAACTTGATTTTAAATACTGTTAGATCTACTATATTGGACTATATTAATAGTAATAGTCATAATGATTTAACAAAAAGGCATGTGAAAAAACGTATGCTATGTTGTATCACACAATAAAAAGTGGAAACTCAAAATTGACCCCCTTTTGGGACCCACTGGGGGTTAAAAAACGAGTCAAATGGAATAATGAACGCCAAATTCGGATTCAGCACCTCAAAAAACATATTTGGTGATGTATCATACATTAAAATATGAAAACTCAACATTAACCCCTTTTTGGGGCCCATTGGGGGATGAATAATGGGTCAAATGGAGAAATGAACACGAAATTCGGATTCAGCGCCTCAAAAAACATACTTGGTGATGTATCAAATAGTAAAATGTCAAAACTCAAAATTTTGCTGATGGAATGTTTATATGTGCATAACTAAGGAAGGCTAATATAATACTGAGAGAATTGTGTTATCTGAAATATTTATATAACCATAAGAAATACCGTATCCTAGAGACTTTTGGGAATCCAATCAGGATGCGTTATTCCGTTTTATTTGTAATCGGTACTTGTGGTTGGTCATCTTACTTTTTTGATGAAAATAATTCCCTAATTTTTAATCTAATTTTTGGGTCATTTATGGGGAATTTTTCGGATTTCTTTGGCCAGTGTTACTCACCGTAAAAATAACAATTTTTTGAACCATCATTCGTATTTTTAAGATGAATATTGAATACCGAGAATGGCACAAAATTTCATTAGATTACCAGAAAACGGGTCAAACACAATATCTCTTTCTGAGGCAGTCGGTAAAAATAATCGTACAATGAAAATGCATAGCAACTGGTATTAAGTATTATAAGCTTTTATTCTACTCACTATTGCAATTTTAAAATATACCAATACTGCAGCCAACCTTCCGCAACAATAATATTCATTTCGCGCTAAGCTAAAGCCAAAAATAAAAAATAAAAACATATCTTTTAAAAATTCGTTTTCAACCTAAACTTGTTTTGATGAAAGCGACGCTATTTCAATCATTACGACAACCGATTTATAAGAGCAAAATGTCGTCTATGAGCTTTTTAATACACTCCTTCCACGTTTTGATCGCCAATGAATAAACTTTTCTTCCTTTACTTCACCGTTTGTACGCACTTTCATCAGAGTAACAAAATGTATAAAACAACATATTTTCCAAAGTTTCTCCCGCGAACCAACTAACAAAGGTGGGCATTTTCGTCACTCGGTAGATTAACTGTCATGATTTCCATTGCTGGGAAAACAAAAAACCTGTAAGCTATACCCACCTTACCAAGCTGGTTACTATCGTTTCTACGATTAAAAAACCGCGAGAAAAAATGCATAAAATATGTGTTTCCAGATAGATGCGGGTTCACTCATTTTGGACATTTTATACGATCACAAATAAATTTTACTATCGCTATATTAAAAACGTATTAAATTCGAAGGAGTATATTATAGAAGAACCAAAAAAAAAAAAAGTTTTACATTTTCTGCCGGTGATTTTAAACTGGACACTGAGGGTGATATGTATTTTATTATTAATTGATTTTTTTATAGTTATTGGTCCAAGTCTATATAATGGGGATTCCAACGGTTCACCTTTTGAAGAAATAATTTGTAAGAGCGAGAGAGTGAAAAGAAACCATAACAAAACGTTACGGCTAAGAAATGAGCCTCAGACACGCGAACTCTTCAAGATTTAACTAAACGTTGCTCCAGGTTGCAACAAGCAAGCAACGCATTCATTACATTCCAATTTATCCTTTCCTTTTTTCTTTTCTATCAATCAGTCCGAGACCAGACGATCGAATAATACGGATTAGTCACGGTTATTCGAAATTATCTTTCATGAATTTGATTTCTAGGCGTAATTAATACGAAATAAAGAAGGTAAACAAATGATCAGTCGGGGTATGCATGCGTACACCTATTTACTTGATGGCCTGGGCACGCACTGAAAATCATACGATTAAAACAATCGCCAATCGATTTATTCCTACCTGCATGAACATTGCATAGGAACTCATTAAAGAAGCATATCAATCGTGCAAATGCTGGTCAAGTGACCAGTGAACTGTTGCAACTGCAACAACTTGCAAACTACACTAAAATTTCTAAAGTGGTCAAACGAAATATTAGCAAAGAGGAAGAATAAATAATAAAAATAGCGATATTTTATAACGCAGAGAGAGCCCAGGAAAATTTTCGAGGATAACAAATAAACAAGGAAACATTTCTTCTTATGTACGTGATCGTTAATTGACGCAAATGTAGGGGAAGATTAAAGTTCGTCAACATGCAAGTCTTTCTTTGGGGGGGAGGGGTGTTACGAGTTACAACGAGGAAAATACCCTCCAGATAACTACATTGGGTCCCCAAGGGAGAACTTAGCTTATATAGGTACTCATATCGCAAATGTTTGGAAATGACTTAAAAAGGTAAATGAGAGGCATTTTCAAAAGCTTTGTTCATTAACTTACGAAAACGATCGAATAAATTACGTTAAAGATGAATTTTTGAACGATAGGTTTTTATGAGTGTAAAAAAGAGAAAAAAATCGAGTTCGTAAGTGATATCGGATAAGAACTAAACACGATTTTAGCGACTGTACAGGCTAGAACATAAACTACATTTTATTTCGTTGCGGTAATAAGTGCAATAAAAGCGTATAATAAATGAACTCTGTCACAGTGACCAAGTTTCAGGCATTACCTGACCACTTTTAAGTCGACTTTGACTGAATCTGTACTTCCCATAAATAAAATAGAATCTCTTTCTCATCACCAGAACATTTTACAGAGGGTTTGGCCGTTTGGGTGTCAATGGGTCGTTCAAAAATGCAAATGAAACATGAAGGTTTTGATCCATCGACTCGACACTACCAGCCAGACTGCTCCGGAATATTTACTCTCAAAAAATCGGTTACGTTCTCACTTCATACAATCTGTTCACAACCTTTTTCTAGGTACTCTCAAAACACACGGAACTACATGCGAGACACGAGTCCCGTCGGTTTGTATCGTGTGATTCGATTCGAAGAACAAAATTGAACTGAGACAGTTTTGCAGTAGTGTCTTCAATTGGCTATTGCTCACTGAGTGCGCCAACAATCATTTATATTTATAGTCCAAGACCAAATGAGAAGAATGATTTTTCGTATTAGTACTTTTTGGTTCTGGTCAACACGTCAGGAGGAGTGTGTCGCATAACTGAATATGTACTACGCACCTTGTCCAATAGAATCGTGTATTCGGTTAACTATTCCGTTTTCTACACACTTAGGAAATTGTAAGAACAGAAAAATAACAAGAAGCACTAGGGCAGATTTACACAACAGGTCTTTGAAAAAGGTTGGAGCAAAATAACAGATTAGCTCGTCATCACCAGACACTAATCAGCAATGCAAAACCAAAGAATAACATCGAACAAACGCAATGAGATGGCCATTAACCGGTGCAGTATGTAGACGCGGTATCAAGGCGGTGAAATTCGCCCTCGATACCGCATCCAAATAACGCACTGGTGGGCTGAAAGCCGTTCAAGGATGAATCCGGGATTTTATTGAGGGGAGCGTACTAACCTAGCAAAGTAGCAAAGGATGGCACAAGGGAGTGGTGAGAGGAGAGTTTCGCCCCAAAAATATTCAATCCCTTCAAACCTCTTCCCTCCACTATATATTCAACGCCGAAAAAACGTATTTAAATGCACCTTTACTTCAGTCTTGATGCTGTCACCAACAACAATCACTGTTCTCCTGAAAACTCTGACCACCTATTTAGTTGTTTTTAGATCCTTACTTAGAAATTTTTTCCTGTTTGTTCATTTTTTAATTTTTTATTTCAAATTACTGAAAAAAATTTCAATTTATTTTAATGGTAATAAATGAAACAAATCTTTGAAAAGTAAAAGGTTCAATATTAACAAAGACGTTTCTGTACTTAAGCTAATAATTTAACTTATTTTTTCTATTGATCAGACAATTTTAATCTAAGGGGGCGCGCATTTCCTGCGTCTTCCCACCAATAATAAGAAGGGTTGTTCGAAAAAATATTGGTATTTACCTACCCCCCCCCGCACAATAAGGATTAAATACACATTTTCATTTGATTCATAGGAGGTATTAGCCGTCCTTCCTGGAATCGGCCTTGAAATCATTATTCATTCACCTCTTTTTCCATTCCCAACCAATTACACATTATTGGGAAGTCCAGTACAAAAGTGTCTCGCTTAGTGGTAGAAATTAAAAATGCTGAAAAGGTGATCATGTTTGTTTGATAACAGTTTTTAAGTACAAAACAGGCATTTATGAAAGGAAATATTTAATGTAAGAAGTGAAATTTTTGAAAAACTAAAACAGGATTACATTTCATAATTGTTACTAGAAAGTTATAAAATTGAGTCATGTAAAAAATAACTCCAGAAGGAAGATATGGATGTGTTTTTCCTTAAGGGGAATAGCATGTAAAAAGATATAAACATCTCCACGAACGCCCTTTCAGAAGTAATAGCACTTGATAAGCACTAGCACTTCACCAAATGAGAAACATTTTCGAATCTCTTCATTTCCTTCTATATCAAAAATAACTTCATTTGTGTTTGAGCAAATCTGTTTTTTTACAAGTTAAAGAATCTCAATTCGGTATTTTTCACAATTTCAGGCTCATTGTAAATATAACGGTCAAACAAGGATCTGTAATTTTACAATCGTTTATTTTTTTTATCAATTCGGGTAGATTTTTATCAAAAATGTAAAAGTTTTACTATCATCATCACTTTCACAAACTGCAGTTAATTTCAGTGAATTTTTATTGTTAACTAACCATCAAACTTTTAGCCATCCCATCAAGTTATTAGTAAATTCAAAAGAGGCATAGAAAAATAAAAAATAAAAACGACGAAATCATCGACGACCGAATAAATCAAAATCCAATACCCTGATACTAAAAACAAATCAAATTTAACAAGTTTGAGATGAAACTTATAAGAGCAACCGGACTATACCAAATAAACAAGTCCAACCAATCTGTAAAATTCCATTTCCTCTCGATTAACTGTAATATTACAGTGAAATCCTGAGATCTGTAATTTCTACAACTGAGGCTCAAACATAATTCTGTACAGAATCTGCAGCCGCCCAAACGATTTTCTGTAATTTTTCTGCAAATTTCACTATACCTGTACAGAATCTGTAAAGACAATCAGACGATCGAACATACCTTTCATATTGATTTTCATTCTTCCGTTTCAATTTAGTAATACAGATTCATCCCATATTCATGTAGTATGTTTCATGTTATGTATTCAACCAAGAAACATCTGTATTCCATCCAATCAACTCTAGAGAAGTGATTCTATACTCATGTCTCATGCGCAATTCATCGACTCGAACATCATCACACCACCACAAAAAAGCAAACAAAAAAAAAACAACCAAAAAACAGCTGAATTCATACGACAACCGACAACAATCAAGGATCCAACCGACACATTTAAGAAGAAAATTTTTCAAACGAACATCAAAATGAAAGAAAAATGGCGAAATTTCGTACATACAGTTTCAGTTTACCGATTACAGCTAATTACAGTAACGTTCCGTGTTACGTCACCGTTATCAAACCAAAAACACAAAAACACGCAGAGGATGGAGACCAGAATGAAATGGGCGAACGGCGAACACCAGACGTGTATAGCGACTATATACCTACCCACTAGCAATGTTTTGTCATTTATCTCACAATTACAGCCAACGTATACACCAAGGCTCGAATGAAATTTTGTATTTATGAATCAAAAGCGTTTTGAACAGCAGAATCAGAACCACGTTAACCAACGTCCATGAGAAACACAGACTATCGGTGGAAAACATCGAGCATTAAGCTGGACACGCCATTATGCATAGGAATACACACGAGCAATTATACACATTATATGTATATAAAATAAAACACACACGTACATACGCGCACGCGCGCACACACGCAGAATACCTACTTTACATAGAACAGATACGTGAGAGCAGCAGTTTTTCAAATTTCCTTCTATTTTCATGTAAAAATACTCCGCGAAATAGGAAAGAAGACCTGCACACAGCAGTCAACGCAGGCACTTCACATCACTATCTAAAACCAATCTTTGAAAGTTTCGAGACAACTGCATAGTTTTCATCATTCTCATCCCTCACACTGTTTCTGAGAAATTTTTTCAACTGTAAATATCCTTTTTTCCATTTTTTCCTTTTTTTTTGAGGTTTCGATCATGTCGATAACGATCCTCTCGCAGGTTACAAATCTTTTGAACGAGACAACGGGATAGCGGAGTTAGTAGGACAGAGAAGAGGAACAAAAGGGCAAGGGCCACGAAAGGAAAAAATATAGAAGAATAAAAAAAAAAGGAACGATTTCCCTTTTGTTTTGTTTTGTCTTATTTCTTTCCTATTTTATTTATTTTTTTCTATACCTTTGTATATGTTTTTAGTCGTTTAGATAGTCACCATCCCACACACATACACACACACACACATATATATATATATATATATGCACACTCGCACTAGACAAATACCTAGAGAAACTCTCGGCGAGGTACATACTTTCACAACAATGTTTATAAGGGTGTTGGCTGCAGTGCATAGACAGGAGGGAGAAAGACTTGGAGATACTCGAAAACAACAAATTTTCGTCAGAAATCTGTTACTCGGTTACTTCGAAGGTGATGTGGACATGTTAGTTGGGGTAACTTTAGGGTGCCTAGTCCGCTACACAATCTGCCTGTACAGAGTACGCCCCCTTCTTTTAAACGACTACGCTTTTCTCTCTTCAAAATACGAAGCTCAAAGGCACTTGCACTATGACATTTTTCAACATCGTTCAATGCATTTGATCAATAAGCCAAATGTTTCAGTTGACCAACATTTTCTGTTGTTTTCTTCGTGCAATTACCATCAAGACGTTCTTCGCATTGTACAGTTCCGGTCCTGTTTGAATCATATCGACCTCACTTTCCAAATCTGAATCATGGAGGAGTCACAAGTCAGCATTTGAAAGTAACGTCAGCCTGTCAGCAATGGAGAACCAGTCGGAAGTCAGAGGGCTGTTGCCCTCTCCTTCCACGTCACGACCAAAGCATCGTACTTTGTTTACGAAATCCTCACTAAGGGTTCATTCATAATCATGTTACCAAGAAGCTTCCAAAACACTCAACACCAGCTTAAATTATTTGTATCAAAGCGGAGAAACGATATTTTTGGAGCCCGGCTATTTCAGATTCTAAAAAACTGACAAGGAAATTCGTAACGAACTGTTTTGTTGGATGATAAAATAGTAACAAGACTTATTTGAATATGAGAAGATCATACGGTTTAAATGAGTTAGTGCTCAGCCAATAAAAAATGACAGCAAGCCAGTTTTCCTTTGGATTGCTCGTGCTCTAAGTTTATCTGAAATATGTCACACTTTCTTGATAAATTTCAACAGAAAGGACACCGCTATTCATATTTCAACGAGAATCGTGAATGGTGGTAAGACGGATCATACAGAGGGAATTCAATAAAACAATAAAATGAATGAAAACAGTTAAATTTATAATAAAAAATATCAATTTTCTAATCAAAAGTACTACAGTTTGATCCAGTATCACAATTGAATCAACTTTACCCAGTGCCGATAATTATTTCATATTTTCCCCTTATGCGTTATACGTTAACAATTGTCACATTAGAGAGTAGATTTGGAGAAACACAGGCACGATTCCAACGATTTCGAACGGAGAAAAATAAACCCAGTCCTTATTAGATTCGAATTAAGATTCACCTAGAAGAAGCACTAAACAGATGAAAATTATCGGTCAGGAGATATTTATAGAAATCTCCAACGGTAGTCCTACAATGGAATAAGTCGAAATTGATAAAAACGACAAACGACGTATTTTACACAAAATTAGTTGAAAACAGAAAGTATTCTGACACAGGCAAAATAGAAGTGAAAGAAGAAGAGGATGAATTTCAAACTCACTTCGCAATTAATACCTATACAGACTTGTAACACATTCGACGAATTAAAAATTGCCAAATACTAGTCAGCAGCAGCAATATTTCCGACAGGAAACCACATCGTATTTTATAGTGTTTTTGTGCAGAACCACACGAATTCGGAACAAATAATATCGAATAAAAGCCCAATTTTACAACCAAACAAAAGAGAGGAGAAACGAAGTCAAAATAGTAACTCGGACGTAAAGAAACGAGTACCTATAAAGAGAGCGCAAAACGCATCCTGTCGCGTGCGTTCGGTTTCCAAGTGCTGATCCGTCATATGCGAGCTTCATTATTAGACGAGGGTATAAAAAACCGCAAATGCGAAAAGACAGATCACATTTCAAATATATACGCGCATTATAACCTACAAAAATAGGGCGAAAAAAAAACAATCAAATAACTGTTGCCATTCGATGAGAAATATATTCCGAGTCTCTACACACCTTCGCTGCTCTGCTCTCAGACGGATGAAATAAATATAATTGCAAACGATTTCCAAAAAAATAGAAAAACCTACGAGGAAAAAACTATAAAGAATTTCATATCGCATACGATTTGATTTGTTCCGTTTTCAACGATATAACGCGAATAGCGTGGAAAAATATTTCACATAAATTTTCGACGATGCGATTAGGGGTGGATCTACTGGCGAAGGGTGAAAAAAAAAAAAAAAAAGTAAAAATCGTATATAAATTATAGTTTTTACGTATAAAAACTTAATACTATGAGCAACCCCTTCGACAAAAAAAATACATATAAAAACCTTAGAGCCTTGTATGAAACGTTTTCGAGGAAAAAAAAAAGTAGTAATCTATCATCTTCTAACGTGTAATTTACAAATTAGAAACTTCAATACCGTTTCATGCAACAGGTGTACGAATTATTGTTTTTTTTTTTTTCATCTTTTCTCCTTTTTAGTGCTTTCTTTTATCCAATATTTTTGCTCGGAATTTTTAATTTTCTTCAAAGTTTTTGTGAAACAATTGACCAAAAACCTACGGCTTAAGGAATCCCTTTTTAATGAACCTTTTTTCTTTCTTTCATCTTTTCTCACACATTATTAATAAACACGCCAAAAAAATCTATCAAGTTTTGAAAGCCTGTCATTAACAACATTTTTTTTTTCTTCGTCTTTAAAGGGTCTTGAGTAAATTAATTCTTTACGCGCCACATATATCGATACTTGGCAATCTAATGGGGTGTGGTTGATGGATGCAAAATAAAATCGAGAGTTGGTAGGCCACACGAACACTTTTGTAGGTACCTACAGAATAGGGGATGCAGGGTAAAGGCTGTATAGAATTTGAGATCGATTTCCAAACATTAAGCACTGATGACGGCGTATGGTCTTCACGGCGAGTTCAGTAGAAAAATTTCTGTGACTGCTTACACAGCGTAACAGGCAAGAAAAATAAGGAATGATAATGAACATCGAGAATATCACTTCAGTCAAATGCTTCAGTCGGGAGTAAAAGAAGAAATTGCGTTTGAACATATTATGAGGGTAGGTACTATAGGCCATTCTCGATCGCGCGGCCTTGCTCACATTTGTAAGGCAAGTACCCAAAAGCTATTAAAGTTATCAAATAACAAAAAAATTGCGCGCGCACAAACATATACAGACGTGTGAAGTACAAAACAAGAGAGTTACATTATACTCATTCCTGAAGAACCGTTCAAGTTTCTGGGATAAAAACCATCATTTGTGTTAATTCGGCACGTAAACTATCTGTGTGCCAAATTTCAAATAAATTGAAGCAGTTATTGCGTGAATAAGCCCCAAGCATTCAAAAACAATTTCACATTTTTAATATTATAGGTAGTCAGAATAGCGATGATTACCTTTTAAACTTACACAAAGAAAAAACCCCAGAATGCCTAGCCGCCTCGCAAGCTAAATGAAATGCAGATGAAGCATCTTATTCCTTAGGACGCAGCTAAAGTGCTAGGCATGAATCCCTCTCGCGATCAAAGAATGGAAAATGTTACCACTCTTCCCTCGCCCGGTTAACATAGGTTTCAATAAAATTTACGTCATCTCGTACTACGAGTAAAATTTTGTCTTCTACTCGAACATGACACCAAGAACTTTGAAAATTGAAAATCATTAGATTTTTTTGAGTGCTGCATTACTTTTAGGTCCCTTTATACCAACGATTCGTAAGTAGTTTTGCAGCCCTTCCAGCTTCTTTGATTCCATTGCTGAATCTAATTTGTACTTTGATTTTTTCCGATAGAATATTTTTCATACAGATTGCTGTTCAAAAAATTTTGTTTATCCTTTTGGCTTTTTCTTCCAACTTTGAGTATTAACAATTTTTCATTTGAGCCACATAGCCTATCACTGCAGTACAAAATAAACACTATCGGTGCTTCCTATGAGAACAGACTTTTAAAATTTCACGAAGCTAAATTCGATATCTATGTGCGAAACCAAAAAATTTTTAAATTTGTTGCTTTCATTATCCTCTCAATGCGAATGGTAGGTCGCACATTATAATTTGAACATATTTCTCAACATAAGTTGTACGAGACTGTGACTAACTTTAAGGATATACCTACATAACTGACAGCAGACAACAACAGCCACTTCAAACCAGCGTAACAAAACGTGGGTGCCAACAAAATCCACAAAAAACTTCTGTTTGCAGTAAATTTGCTGTGAGCATCAAACAGCAAAAACGAAATTTAATGATTACGTTTTTGCTGCTTCAAATGGAACACGAAGACAAATATACTTTCTTTTGAATCGGGACTATTTTTCGTATTTTTACCACGTCTATTTCGGTGCAAATCATCGCAGGTTTATTTTTTATCCTAGGTAAACGCTTTTCGCTGTTTGTTAGGCAGGCGTTAACCACAGATTGAAAAATGTTTTAATTATGCACACAATGTGACGCTTTCAACACCTCAACTTGCTACGTTTGAAGACTCAAAAATGGCCTGGTCTCCTACAACCCTTATGTCTACTATAACCTCAGTACTTTTGTCGGATGTGGATGGTGAATCGGGCAATACTACTATTTACTCATTTTTCAACGAATGATTTTCAAAAGTTTCGAAAAAGGATACCCAGAATAAACAGGACATCAAAGCTGCAATACAGTATTTGCTGACTATAGAGAAAAAACAAAACAAAATTTCGAGGAAGAATGAGTAACAACACGGCAGACGAGAAAATGTATAGCATCCTTTTCGTAAATAAAGCTAATAAGTTCCATACCACGACTCATGAACTTACATGCGATATATTTTAACCCCATTAATCTGAAAACGAGCTTTTCAGAGCACTATCAATGATTTATATGAGTTCTTTTTTTTTCTACTGTTCATTCTGTTCTCTTACACACTCTCTCACAATCTCTCGTACAGAATACGTCTAAAAATTTGTAATACTTCATCCGAAACGAACAGAAAATTTTTTCATTGCTTTTTCTTCGTCTTCTCAAACGAATTAATTAATTTAATCGTCATTAACAACGTGAATTTACAAAATGTGGCGCGTTGCAAGCGTTGAAGTAAAGACTAAAGACAGTTTCTAATCTTGTCAGAGCAAAAAAGAAAAAAAGAAAAAAAGAAAAAAAAGCAATTTTATTTTCTACGGACGCGAAATTTGTCGACGGAACAACGATATATTCGGTTGACGTAAATTTTTGCTCCTCTACACTTTTGGCCTAACTTCTGGGTTCGCATTTTGCAAATGAATGTGTGCGTTTGTCTGAGATCAGTGTACGACGAATTGTATTAAATCTATTAGAATTTTTTTTTCTTTAAATGCAGCAATGCTCTAATTTCATGTTCAAATTTTTTCTTGAAAATATCGACGTACCACGTGTAAATTTTTGTAAATTTTTTCGCTCCTTCTTCCGCTGTTTACAAAACGAAAAAAATTATTAATGTTTAATAATAGATACCTACGAATATGAAAAACAAAACCTATTTCTACATTATTTGCTTCGCTATTCTTTCGAATGCAGTAGTGTGAGGTCCGTATGGAGAGATTGTAGATGTTATAATATTATTTGTACCTATTTAGCCTACACTGTCATTTCTGATATCGGTCCAAAAAAATACTGGATTGATTTAAGCTGCATTTACACGTTTGAATATACCTGCGCCAATGGCTCGCACAGGGCTTAAGTAACATAGCAAAGGAGTTGCATATTTTTACTCAGTTTGACAGTTTTGTTTACATCACGTCTATACGAGTTATTTGTGGAAATTTACTCGAACATGTAAATGCAGCTTTAGCTATAGCTAGGGATCACGCGTTATTACTCCACCATTTTCAACAATCAAGCTACAAACATAATATAAAAATACAAAAGAAAAAAAAAAAATTCAAAACGTAAAAGAAATTAATAGGCAGCAAAGCGCGTGATTCACAATTACATTAAAAATTTCATGAAAGTGACTACATAAATGACTACAACCCACGAAATTTTGACATGGGCATACATACTTCGACTCACCTGTAGTCAATTTTGCGCTTCACTAGCTACACAAGAATTCTTGCATGATAAATTTTTCATTTTCAAACAAGGAAATGCTTTATGCAAAATTAATTTTTTTTTTTTTTAAGTGTTTATTAATTTAAAATTTTATTCCTTTTTTTCATGATCACACATTGTTTTCGTTGACAAAAAATATTTTTTGCAAAGCAAAAAGCTCCCTTATATGTCTCAAAAAGATAAAAATTGCAAAGTTAATTAAATAAAAATTCGTACATATCGAACACCAATAGCAATAAAATGAATTTAGTGAAAACACTAACATAATATTTTTGTCTACAAATTTCAAATTTTTCTAAAGGTATTGCGATATCTTATTGGTGATGCACTCACAAATAATCTCTGATCGCTGATTTTCTGCCCATTTTAATTTGTCAATATAATAAAATTAAAATGTAGGCTGGGATGCCCAAACTTTCTGATGTGCGGACCACAATTCACAATGCGAACAACAATGTGCGCCACAGATCGTTTTTTTTCAACGAAATGAGAAATTAGTGACATATTTTTAAAAACGTTATTTTCATTAATTCGATGTTTTATTAAGTGCATTTGCCACGAATATCTAATCATTAATTTTGTTCTCATAGAAGGACCCAGGGGTGGAGCTAAATAAATTTTTCGTTTCCTGACCCAAGGGCATCTAAAGCTTAAATTCATGTATATTTATATCTCTATCACTATCTCTTCTCACACATAATTATTATAAAATACAATTATGGGCTAAAAACTGTTGGAAACACCATCACTCTAGAACCATGGGACAGATTTGCATGAAATTTTCCAGAAAAATTTTTTTTATTCCAAAGAAGGTTTATTGCCACTAAGAAAGTCCGTAGCCCCCCTGAAGGTAAAGTTACCCTTTTCTACCATTTGTGAAAATAGAAAGCAGACAAAACATTTATTGAACAGAACGAAAATGAGTAGAAAAGAGAATTGAAAAAATTACTTCCCTCTCTTTGTTCATTGTCTGACGACTACTGGTTGGTGAAGTGGAAATGATACTCCGTCTCACTCTGTTTTTTTTTTCATCAGGTTCCATTTGGATCGACAAAAATGGGGTTAAAACAACTATGGGACACTATGCACGGGAAGCTGCGAGTAACAGCTGATTTATAAATAATATAATATTGATGTATGTACAGATCTTTCTAACGTGGAATAGGTTACAAATTTTGTTTGATGGCCACGAAATCTGATACAACTATTTGTACCAGGACAAGAAAAAAACCTATTGATTTTGGTGTTGTTTTGTTCGTCCAATTACGTTGTAGAAATAGCTCTTAAATGCATAATTTTTGGGAAATTTAAACAAAATTTGAAACTGACATTATTAACTTTGCACTACTTCAATATTCTACTGAGTTTTGTAACAACTGACTTTACGGTTCATAGGAGGGTTAACAGGTCATCATAATACCTACTATAAATTATACAATAGATACAATTTTCCATCAAGTGCAGTAGAGGTCTCTATTGTTGTTTGATAGTTATGAAATTTGGAACAAACATTAGTACTAAGACAGACCCATAGGTTTTTCTGCGGATCAGTTTTATAGTACATTCCATAGATCTGGAAAATCCGATTATTTTGCATTATTCGACAGTTTAACAGCTCTCAAACGTGCAATTTTTGAGAAATAATCACAAAATTTGAAAAGGACATTCATTTTATACAACTTCAACATTCTATAAATTTTGTACCAATTATCTTCAGCATTCATATTCGGGGACAGTTGTAATTTTTGGTCAACAGGAACAAAATTCAGTGCAATCATTAATTAGGGATAAATTTTGATCGATTCTAAATCGATTGCAATTCTTGATAGTAAATTACTGGTTTTTTAAAACCCACTTTTTCTAACAGAACCTTTGCTGGGTTATTGTTTTTTCCCATAATTTTTGCCTAACTTCTTTAATTTGCGACCCATCTGGCCAGCTGACTGAAATTTGGGCACACCTGATGTAGGGTATGTTTATAGCACACATTCGAAATTATTACAAGTCTACCAAAGTACAGAATACATTGATTTGTCATCCTGCGCAATTTTTCATATGATATCATACTGAATGTATTCACAACAAATTCCATTGAATGATTTGAAATGAATAGAACATCTTGAGAGCAAGTCTACACAGAAATTAATGAATTTGATAATGATTGAATAGTTGCTTGGTGAGTTCAGTAGGTATATCTTACTACAAGTAGGTACATTTTGTTTAAATGTAAAGGAATATAATTCGAGAGTTAAAATTATGGCCGAGAAATTTACTCTCAAAATTAATAGCGCATGCACCACTACCCACATAACCACGCACAAACACAAAAAAATGTTCGTTTGCTTCCACAAAAACAACAAATTCCACAGTGTTATCTAGATACGCCAGCAAAAATCCAGGGTTGGCACAAGCCAAAGCACCGTGGAAAACGGCGCTTCAGAGTTTGTTTATAATATATGTATATATATATTTTTTTTTTAATAAAAAATTATTACATATGATTGAGCTTGGCAATCGTATAAGTAAATGTACAAACAGATTTTCAGAATTTGTTATTAAAGTACCTTGGTATCTTTCGAATGCCCATTGAAAGTTTGTAGAAAAATTTTTTTTATAAAAACAGAAGGAAAAAAGTAAAGACAACTCGAATTCTTTCGAAATAATTTACCGACACAAAACGGACGTCACTACAGCCCGAGGTTCTCGAATTTTGAGAGATTTTGTTATTTGTGCGACAATAAAAAAAAAAAAAGGAAAAACTGTTCATTTATTTCCATTTTCAACACTTCATCGTTGTTGGTCATAAAATACAGCTATAGAAATATTACTCACTCTCATTTACTAGACAACTTTTTGCCTTTGCAACAGTTTCTTAAACCAGCGTTATGCATCATGCAAGGCATCTTAGATTTTAAATGATTAAATCAATACTAACGTAGGCATCTACACATTCGTAAGTAAGTACTCAATAATGTACAATAAATTTACCAAATCTTCAGCATGTATAATATATTTTTCAACAAGATTTAGGCCCTAGTATGCTGGTAATCAATGCTACTTTACTCAAGTTTGGGTTCATTTACTTTTAAAAAAACTTAAAAATTATAAGCAACAAACATAAGTATAAGTACGATAATTCTGAAACTATCCAAAATGCACATTTCTCAGCCATGGCAAGTAGTGTAGGCTAATTATTTATAACTAAAATAAAATTCACAAGAAAACTCGTGCTCTTTATTCTCTGTTTTGCACAAAAAATATTCTAATGAAAGGACGTAATACTTATACTTCCTACCAAATAAATGGGTAATTATCATTATTTTCACCTAAGTTTAATAGCATCTCTAATATGAATGGCTTAAAACGAATTAAACTACTTTTTACGCTATTAGCATTTTTTTAAAACTTAATGGCGATGCTCCACCTTGCATAAATATAATAAAAAACTCGTCTACATGTATCTTCTTTTTCTTCCCTTTACGAGGAAAGTTAATTTTTGGAATATTTGCATATAAAATAAGTAGCGGAAATAGTAACCAGTTTGTTCCAATATTCCCTTCAGCACCCCGCTGGAAGTCAAGTAATGGAAATTGTTGAAGGTCGCAAGTGAAATGACAACAACATTATGATGAATCCTATTTTTCCATTAAAAAATACTAAAATTTAATACTATAATTAAGAGGTGAACCAACATTTAAAAATTTTTTATTGAACATTCAATATCACGAAAAAAAGTAGGGTCAACAAATAATACACTTTTGTAAAAAGAATATAAAAAAATTTCTTAGTTTTAGATTTTAAATACATGAGATCGTGACGATTCATAACGATTCGCACTGAAACCAAAAACGTTTTCAAATTTTGAACAAAATCAATTGAGTACCCTTTAAACTCACCAGTTACCATCAAGGATTCTAACGAGAGAATAATAATTAGTTAATACCTACTCTAAACTTGATCGTAAAAACGCTATTAATGATACTATTGTCCGACATAGGTACTTGAATTGTATTTTTGTTATTGTAAATTGGTAGGACACGAAAAAACAAAAAACAAATAAATAAATAAATAAAAAACAGGCCCACGAACAACAGACCCACCACCATTGGTCACTAGAATAATAGAACTGACAGGCAATTTTACAATCATCATCATTACCAAATATTCAATAATTCTTTATTTTCATACGGTAAATATTTATATTTTTCGGTTCACATTGCAAATAAACAATAATTATAAATCAAATGTAGTCGAGTCATATTTTTATGAGAGGTGAGAGAGCAAGATGGTTCTTCCTTACTATAGAAGATCTAGAACAGAAGCTGAAAATCCAACTAGATATTTTAGAAGCGTTCCAGATTCATTCAAGGCTAAGAAAGAATGAAAATTTTTGATTTGGTCACCCTCATTTCGGCAATGCCTACATTATATTTGCTGAAAACGTGTTAGTACCGAATCAAACAACATTTCAAGATAATCAAGCATCAACAAGAAACATTTTTAGGTCACCATTAAAAAATAAAATAACGATTCTCTTTCCTTCACAACACATTACAAATACTGTTTTACATTTTCGGACATAATCTGAATCAAAAGAAAAAATTCTGCGAAATTCTCAAAAAAAAAAAAAAAAAAAAAATTCATTAATTCAATACGACCAATGTAGTCTTGCAACAAATAGATTTCACCGTATAAAATTTCACTTCTTCATTCAATCACATGCTCTCGAGTCTTCTTTGAATTAATATACTTATGATACAGGTTTATACCTATATAAAATTTACACTAAGGTATATGGACATCATCAAATATTTGATCAAGGGAAGAAATACAGAAATGCACATAATACATATAAACACACGTGAAATTAGCTTAAAGAAAGACCATTAAACCAAGATGAATAGACACTGATGACAGAACAACTGCAAAGAAATTATCAGTAAAAGACATCACCACACGGACACGGTAAATAACAATGATAATTTAATGTGGTTATGTCTTTGAATCGGAAAGGACAAAAAACAAAATAACCAATAAATTTTCCACTTTATTTTAATGATTTTTCATACATAGGAAATAAAAATTAGGAAAAAAATGAGAAGAAGAAAATAGAACGAAATTGCTGAATATTATTAAGTGATTCTAATACCTTTTTTGACCACGACCTTAAATTATTTTTACATTTTTTATATTGTTTTTCTTGTAGGCTGAATAAGCTATCAGTAAATACATATCTGACTTTTCTGCGCTGTCTAAAATGTCATTGCGATCGATATTTATTACTTCTCAACGTGAATATCCCAGGACATCCTATATGCAGCCAATCTCACGATTACTAAGTTTTGCAATGTCAATTGACGTTTTACCTTCACCCAGTTCAAAAAAAAAAAAGTATATATATAACGATCATATCAATTAAACGTCGAAATGAGCGAACAAAAATACATAATAGCTGTAACAACGTTCGCCAAAGAATTGCATGGGGACACTATATTATATTATACATTATGGTATGTGTTATATCTACACAGTTCAAATTTACATAACTAGGTAATTTTAAAAAATTTACCAAGCGTATCGCCCAAATTTCGGTTGAGTTTTTTTTAGCAAATGACTAACGAGAAAAAGGAAAAAATGTATTCAGAATTAACACTTATATCATATTTGCCAGGTAAAAAAAAATTTAAACTGCGTTAATTCTCTATTTTATTATTTGTTTATAAATATTAATTATTTATGCAAATGAGCATGTCGAAGCGGTAGGAAGAGCTCGATGGTTTCAAGTGGAAAAAAAGAAAAAAAAGAAAAAGAAAAAATTAGCATAAATTTTTCATTTCATTAACTGGTACAATAAACGGATTCGATTAGTTAATTAGAATAATTTACAAAAAAAACTAAAAAAAAAACAAAAAAAACAAAAAATTTACATTTAAAGACAGAGGACAAAAAAAAAATACACTCGACATAAACTAGGTATGTAACCAAATTAATGTTTTTTCTTTCTACTTGAAATTTGAGAAATGTTAAAATTTGTTACCAAGTGTGAAATTTTGAAATTTTTTTTTTTTGTCTTTTTCTAAATTTTATTTATTCCATATTTTTGGTCCTAAAGAAATTCAAACCGAATTCGAAAAGACTGAAAGAATGGTAGAAACAGTGAGGGGAAAAACGGAAATAAAACAGAAAATATACGATTTTATAGAGCAATAATGTAGCTTCTCCGTCGAATAAAGTTTACGGCGTTATAATTTCGAGTTTTATTCGAATTAAAACATTCTTCGAAGCACGTGATAAATAAACCAGAAAAAATTTGTAGTGTCACGATTTAGAGGCATTCGACAAATGTAATACTGTATTTCTTTTGACGGCCAATTTAATTAAACCATTTCGGAGCAAATATTGAATTTTGAATCCTATTAATGACGATAACATAAACAAAGACTAAATATTCTAAAATAAGGGGAGGTGACATGCCGAAGTTTTAATTTACGTTTGCTTATCATTGAAATTTTGTGAAAAATTTCATTACAAAACTAACTATTTTCTACATCGAAATTTTGAGCGTTTGAAAATTATTTTCGGTCTATAAGTTGGGAAAAGGAAGATGAAAATTTTCGTTAGATATCAAAACAACTACGGTCTCTCAAACCATCGATAAATTAGCGTACGTGCAAATTTGACCTTAAAAGGCAATATTCCCAACAAAAAAAATAATTGACAGAAAAAAAAATTTGAACATACTAACATAAGATTCATGAATCTCTCAAGACATTTAGAAAAACGAAAAACTTCGGAAATACATTAGTATAAGAAAAAATATTTTTTCTTAAACTGGAAATCTATTTGAATGAAAATTGAAACTGAAGATCTACTACAAAATTTGATAATATTCTGAAAATGATGCTGAAATTTTTTTTTCTCGGAGCGACTTGCGTGCAATCGTCACAACAGTGTACCTATTAATAATTTTCGAATTTTATTATTTTAATTTCATGCCATATTAAATAAAATAAAATAAAATATTTTTCAATTTATTTATGACGACAAGAAATTAAATATTAATAATTAATAATATAAACCAAAAAAAATAATATATTTTAGATATATGCACTATTAAAATTATTGGTACCTAAATAATATAAAATTACCTAACAAAAAATAAGAATAAATAAAAATAAACAATTCAATCGATAGTCCCCGAAAATTAGTTTTTCGTGCATTTCAATAATATTCAATATACACAAGACAATGATCTCATCAATTTAAAATGTAAAACCAAAGCAACCTTCCTTCTAACTTTTCGTTCCCCAAAATAGTAATGAAAAATTTGTTGAAATCAAAAACAACCAATGCAAATACAAGAAACGAACACCCCTAAAACTAGATTTCGTGAAATTTTAAATAGGATTCTGGCAGAGCTCATAAATTTACTCAACTCCTGAACCCAATAAAATTTGAAATATTATGAAATTCTTTCGCTCAAAAAGCATTGACGTTACAGAAGATAAAAAACAAAGAAAAAAAAATCAAATGAGAAATTATTAAGAATCCGAATGTGTCTTGATGACCAACAGCAGAACTGTAACCATATAGGGAAATGGGGCACAATTCGGTCCCCAAAAATTTGAAATTGAACGAAAAAATGGAAAATTTGAAGTTAGTTGAAAGAGTTATGATTTTGTAGAGTTTTTGACAAGTAAAAAAAAAAAAAAAAAACTGAAATTCAGCCCAAATTTTCGGCTCGCTACGGCCCTGAACAACAGCGATTATTAAAATAACAATTTTCTTTGAAACAGTTTCTTTTGTTTTCACAATGGACAGTTTTTCTTAGACCCTTTTTCCATCCGTACAGAAATTTAAACTACATCTTAAATCACGAAAATGGTCTTGAAATTGGTGTATCCTCTCTTGACTCGCCAGAAACGATGATGGAGAAAACTTTCAAAAACAACATACCATTACAAACAGCAAAAGTAGAACGACATAAAATGTCCAGGTGATGGAAATTGACATCGTTCATTCGTTCATTTATTAATTCATTTATTTTTTATGGGGAAATAACAAAACGATAACCTTTACTTATCAGCATGATGCCATGAAATAACCGTTGCGAAAGAGATGAATCCACTTTTGGTCGAACCAGCAGATGAACATTGAAGAAATAAAAAAGAGCGCAGTTCATCTTAAAATTTAATAGTTTCACTAAGTCTAGTTTGTATGTAAATAACGTAATACCACAACGATGCGCAGAATTTTTAAAAAGGAGAAAAATGAACGGTCAACTCTTAAAATTTAAAAAACAATTTTGGATATGTATCCAACAAATGTTGGCATCTACAGTATAATATTTGAATCAAAACTAGGAGATTCACACAAAATGCCCCAGAAAATTTCATTAGTACCATAAGTATCATGTATTCACTATTTCGATAGGCAGCCCAAATAACCTTAAAAAACTCGAAAATAAAAATAAATAAGAAAAAATTAGTAAAAGTTTTTAGATAAACCAACCATACTTGATGTTATGGGCAATATAAAAGAATTTCACAACGAAAGTTGATATTCGGAGCCTCCTGATCCGAAACACAGTAGTCGGTGATTTTCGTAAATTATATAATCATTCGTGGGAAAACATTCCCTCAATTCGAAATTTCTAACTTTTAGCCCCCGATTCCGCAATGATTTGTAAGAAATACAGGAGAGGTGTTCAAACCCCAATTCAGTTGCAGTAACAAAAATCGATTTTGAAGAGAATCTGTCAGCAAAGTTCACATCTCTTGTTGTATCAAATCGGTAATTACTTATATTTTACAGTTCTATTATGTAGCAGTATATGTCTAAAAAATCGTTCACATTCCTTCATTTCAAAACACTATCAAAATTGATCCAAATCATACCGAGCCAACCGTAAGTTTTACGTTCCGTTTTTCACAAACATTCCTTGGTTTCTGAGCCACCAAGATAATTTAATTCTGTATTGGTTTCTTTCAATCTTGCTTCACATATACAGCACAATTCAAATCGAACAAGTACTTATCTCCGAAGGGCTAGGCAATACACAGGAACGAGAAATCAAAAAAATAAAATTTAGAATTAAAATTTCATGAAAACGAACTGAAACGTAAAATACCCCGATGGATCCAACAACAGATTCAAGATTTCTTCATCAAAGTTATTTTGGAATAGGCTACCAAAGACGTACCTAACACAAACAGTAAGTATTCAACGATAATGTACGCGGTAGAGCAATAGCGTGAGGAAATTGACGACTTCAAAAAGAGACCATTCAAATAACTATCTTTACGAATCCATTATTAGGTACCTAAAGTTAAACCATATAATTATGGGGCTGCAACACTGCATTCGTAGCAAAAGAATGCAAAGCCAGTAGTCGAAAATTCTCACTTTACAATGAGTCAATTAATGTGCAGAAGACTTTTTCCACAATGACGACGACCTCTTATGACATTTGACGAATCGCATCTCAATATACTTAATTGGAAACATAAAATCGTCAATAAATGAACAACGATTAGGTTGGCCACTCATTTACTTTCGTTTATAACCACCTCATTCGTGTCGATAACTATCTGAAAAACATTTTAACAGTAACTAATAAAAAACTTATACAACATCCTAACCGCCGCTTGGAATTTTATTTTAGACGTACAACGTTCAGAGTAAATTGCGTTAAATCAGATTTAGTATCGTTTAAAATGTGGAAAATCAAAATGAAATATCGACTTCAGCAAACGATTCATTATTTCTACTTTTTTTTTTTTTTTTTTTTTTTCAAGAGAAAAAAGGCAACACATTAGGCAATTGGTTACAATGACGGATGGTATGAAATTTTTGAAAACTTTGTCACTTTTCGATTTCCATTTAAATTATTCAATTAAATCGAAAGTAATCGATAAATTCAAAATTTAATGAATGAATCGAAGAAAAGACGATATTTATTTTAATTAAATTTAATTGTCATAGGTGATGGGCGAAGTTGAAGTTGATGAATTTATAATACCTTTTCTGCCCATTTTTCTCTAGTATGTTCAAAGTAGATGAGAACCTTATTTGAAATTTTGCTTCCAACACGCAAACACCCTTAGGCAACGATTATTCAGAGTTTTTATTACAAAATATTTTTCCTTTCTGTGTCTTCGGTGTCACGTGGTCAAATTAATATATTGGCGCCATATTTTAAACGAAACTTCTCATCGATTATAATATGGGTATGCTAATTAACTTTACATTACGATGAAGTCATAAATTAATTGGCAGCTCGATTTTACATATTTTTAATTTATACATAGTTGAAGTTATAGATAGATATTAATTCGAGACGATAAAATATGGCACAGAAAATTAGCGCGGATAAAATGAGATGCATATATTAATTAGTTCATTGACATGCTATACGCATAGGTATTTTGTACTCACTGATTATTATCTTAGTTGAGAGATTACCGTTTCTCTGGTCGAATATTTTCATTTTTTGAAAAAGTCTGAAAATAAGAATTTATTTTAAACTGTCAAAATAAATCATCAGAATCAATTTTTTTCGCAAACCTAAATTCAAATAATTGTCAGGCAGATCTGCAACCAATTCTGAAGCATTACGCAGACAACGTCATTCAGAACATACCTAAATGACAACAAAAAAAGAAAAATGGTGAACTGACCTCAACGTCGTTGAAATCTGCTACAAATGCTGTCATATAATATTCAGAAAACAAATTAACGTAACGTTACGTCTTTCACTGCAAACCAACACTACCCAAAAACACAAAATACTGAGGAGTAAAGACCAACTAGGGAGAACGTACTACTCTTTAAAGATAGTCGAAAGAGAACCTGTACGAGGTTGGAAACAGTTTCAAACAACATACAGATATTCTAGCAGATAGAAGTTACATAAAATCCACCGAATTATTACAGATCCAGGACGATAAAAATGATGCAAATTAAATATTGAAAACCGATAAAAAAAGATGATCTGCAGAATATTTTTCCAGCACTGAAACGACAGAGCGAAAATAAAGATTCTCAACAAAGAACATTGCATGATGAAAGGCTAAATGGAAAAGAAAAAAAATATGGCGACTCCTTCAATTAAAAATTTTTTAGGTATAAACTAAGTCCAGGACCATAAAATTAAGGACTACTATATTCAGGTAACGACATAAATGAAAAATCGAAATCAAAATATAACAGCGATAAAAAAATTGACGAGACTAATAAAATGTATTTCTGTACACTTCTGTCATAAAAATTGTATAACCCATAAATCGAAAAAAAAAAAACAGAACAAAACCGAGGTATTATATCATTGCACTAAAATACATCACACGTTACTGGCAAAAACTGTTTTTTCGTTCACAAATTTCTGAAAAATGATGGTCCTAAAATAATTTTGACGATAACGTCAGTTCGTCGTTCGAATTCGTGTAAAATCTCATCAGTCATTATATTCCAAAAAGACGAATTAAAATAAAAAAAAGAAAGAAGGAGAAAAAAAGAAAAACAGAATTTTACGAAGCTAATTTTGAACATTAGGACGTTGAAATGCGTTAAAGCAAAGAAAAAATTAAAATGCAGAATTTACACAAGTTTATAAATCGAATACAGGTAAATTTGGGTACTTGTAAAACTAATTGAAAATGGGCGACTAACAAATTTTTCAAAAGGAATCAGAATGGCAGAAAATTTTACACATTGAAAAAAATAAAAATAAAAAGCTGTCTTGGTCCTGAATACTTACGAGAAATGGGGAATTGGAGACTCCACAAGGAGCGCTGAATTCTCCTCATATTATGTATTTTTCCCATATATTTTTCCATAAGAAAAGAAAATAGTTTAAATTGATTTTCTGACAATGCGGGAAAGGCTTTAATATGAATGACACTCAAAGAGAATTGTATTAAAGTAAATAAAAACAAAAATTACCAAAAACATAGGTATCCACAGACATCAAATTTTAAACATCCAAAAATTGACTTCAAAACATGTTCACTATTTTTAATTTGTATAGGTAACTTCTTTAATTTAGATTATAGACAAATATATTTTTAACGATGATCGAATTACCCAAAGAAGAAAAAATCGGCAAAAGCTTGCCGCAGAGCTCGCTCAAAGTGCAAGAACTTTCCGATGATAATTGAAACTATGACCAAATGAAAAAAAACATTAGGTTGGTTTTCAACGATGTACCAATCTATGGCGACATGGCGATTTTGGAAACATTACTCGCTGAAATTTCATTCAATTTCAAAAATAAAACCAGTGATATCTATACGAACTATACCTTCCGTCTGGGTCGAAATTAACAACATCTTTATTTGGGTTAAAGAAACAACACACTTCGTCAAAGTGACACAATGGGTATATAAATTTAAATTTCTTCTTGAAACTATTCTTATGGTTATTAATTCAACTCGAATTATCATCCTCATTGATATTCCTCGCAAGAAATTATAAATTTTTAAACAATACAAATGTAATTTTATGTCACCATGCCGTTTAATTCGAACATTTTATTATCTAACTGAGCAAGAAGGGGCTGATTTGGAAAAATAATAAATTCATTTCTCGCTTTGAGGCGATAAAATCGCAATACTGAAACCGTTAGAAATGAGAAGAAATCGATAAAATTACCATTCAGGAGGAACAAAAAAAGGTAACAGTTATGGCTGAAAGCACAATTGTCCAACGTGGCGAAGTATTCGAAGAAAAAAAATACAGAATAAACTTTCTGAAAATTGAATGTCCGCGTCAAAAATGAGGAGTCGGGGAGAAAAAGTTTAATCTATTGTGTACAGAGTGAAAAATTGGAATTTTTTGGGTTGCATTACTTTTGGGTCGCCTTCATCATTATATATGTTGAAAAAAATAGTTTTTGAAACAAACAATTGAATTAGCACAGTTTTTTCACAAAATGTAAATATTGTTGCAGCTATTTGGTCATTTTACATAGCGGTAGTGTCGAAAAAAACCTGATTCTTGTAAACACGCGTTCACATTCGCATACACAGAAAAGAACTAAGGATTAGGTATTCGAATAAATAATGGCTGTGTTCGACATGGCAAAAAAGCAGCGGACTTAAAAACTTTTAGGGAGGCTATTCCGCTAATGTCCAAGTCGGATTATTCGCTTTTTATTGGCGCATGTAGTCAACATTAGCGGAATAGCCCCCCTAAAAGATTTTAGGTCCGCTCGTTTCTGCCATGTTGAACGCGCTGGTGTAATATTAAATATAAATAATAGAAGACGCAGGCTCCTGAAACGCTCTTACAAAAAACGGACTCACTTTCGTTGCTACCGTCTCCACTCCTACGGCACTCAACTCAAATTTGTTTGCCCCGCATTTGGGCCCATTGACGATAATGAGAATTTTTTTTCAAATAATTAAATTAAATGAATCAGTGGATATAATTACAAATTCAGAAATTACAACGAACACGAATTACGTAGCCTACACAAAAATGAGATTGAAAATTGTAAGCTTCCGTAGGCGTGGTGATTTGGTCTTGAAAGTGGTGCTACTCTTCGTTTCATGGGCGTCCTCTATTACATTCAATACTCTGCGGATGAACAACTATTGAAAGAGGAAAAAAATAGGACTGCCTCAAAGAAACTTCGAATTTAGAAAACTGAATCGACGATCACTGATCATCGGAGAAAAATAATTTAACACCCTACTCCATCTGCTTTTCAGCAGTTTGAATTATAGAAAAGATAGCCGGATGACAAATTAAGTCGGTAAATACTGAGAGGGTTAACTACAAAAAAATGTTTCATATAAGCCTCGTTACATCAAAATAAAATAATTGATTTCTAACTAAACGTCCTAAATATTCTCCTCCACTATCAGCTCCAATCTCCCCATTTTAATAATATTTTCGACAAAAATACCACAAATACTTTACGTTAGAGGACCTACCACGTAGCACCTTAATTTACAGCCTAATTACCTGCAACATTAAACAAACACGTTTAAATTGGTGGAATGTTTCACACACTAACGAATGCGAACGTATGCCTGAAAAAAATGTACAAGTACACGAAGGTACAAATTTCGCACAATTAATGCCACATTGCACGCGCGAAATTTTCACCCACAATCACAATTTTTTCTCTTCCCAACATAATAGATCATATACTTACCTACATTATAGTAATTAACAAACATGAGAGAGGGAAAAAAAAAGATTGTCACTCGCATTTTAATCCTTCCTTAAATAATAACATACGATAAATTTTAATTAATTACACCATGGTACCGCATTAGAGGGAAAAAAATGTACAAACATGTAGATCTAATGAATTACATACAAATGTAAAAGAGAGAAAGAAATGTTAGAAATTATTCCTGTAATTACAGAAGGTTAACAATTATTAACCCTAATTTTCGGTATTAATTTTCGGATACGGGTAATTGATTTCACGAAGACAGTAAGAAAAAAAAAATACAAATGTATTACAATTTACGACGCGGCGGCTTTTAATGTTTTTTTTTTCCTACATGAAAAAAAGTTTCTTATCACAACCAATTATAAATCTAGATAAATAGTTCGATAACAGGAATACCTATATGATGCTACAGAAAATTTATATACGTTTCAGACCACAAATACCTACTATACTACTGTAATCCAAATTTTACCCACACCTACCATAAAAATCATCCACTTTCTTCAATTTGATGGTCACATATGCTACCGAATTAGGTAATTAAAATAATATAACACATACAAATGCCGAATGTAGTTAAGTCAAAAAGGACACATCAGCAAAAACACTGGACATCTTTTCATTTACGAGTCGACGTAATACAGAAATACGGATGCACGTCAGTTGAAAACTTTGACTATATGTATAGTACTGAACCAGTAAAGAAAGATGATTTCTGGTTAGGCATGCCGGCGCTATATAGGCAACCACAGCGTACCTTTCGACGTATTTTGCTTTGTGTTTATGTAGGCTATCCTTGCGAATTTAAGGGATCTCTTTATCAGATGTATTCTAAATTGGTGAGCTCAAGCAAAACGTCGAAAATACACAGAAGGTACTCTACAGTTGCCTATTTTCTCATCGGCAAGTCTAAACATTAAAAAGTACATTTGTCTAATGGAGCTTTACCGGCCCAGTACCAATGGTTGAAGAGCAATGATTTTCGTACATTTTCTTCAATCCAATTTGATCGCAGCAAATTCCAAAGAACCGAATTTTAGATTAGAGAGATGAAATGAAAACAATAAAGAAATGTTCACAGATAAAAATGAAATTTATCTAAATACGCTTTTAAAAGTGCAAAACGTTGCGTGAAACCTAACGCACTCACACTCACACACATACACACACACACACAGAGCCGTACCCCAAGTCGCGCTCCGCGATCGTAGGCGCTTTCGATGGTCGTATCCTACACTTCGTGAAATTGTCAGCAAACAGAATAAAAAAGCGTAAATATAAATAAACGAGAATCATATATTCACCATGGCCAGTACAAAACACACCTGTTCCAATCAATATCAACAGCCTAATTTTCGCTAATAAGTAGATGCATAAGAAAAAATATTCAATTCTCAAAAAAGGATATTCATGTTTGAAGAGGGAAGAGGAGACAGGACTCTGTGGTGCAGGAGAGTTCCTAAAGTCATGTAGGTAACAATTCCAAAGAATCAAATGCGCAATCTTGCAAATTATAAGTTCACGTTTGCTTTTAACTTATTCAATAAATTCCTATTGTATTGTTATAGTTGTTATAGTTCGAGATTTTACTTTAAAATTCTGCGACAGGACGTGACGATCTATTCATTAGATACAACGTACCTTTACTTTCTGCGATACATAATATTTATACAAATATCTAGCAAAGATAAAATAAATTGCACGTAAACAAAGCCTCATGATATAAATAGGTATCCAACTCATCGATTGATTCGACAAAAAAATTAAAAAAATTTGATGCGAAATCATCGATTACAAACAAATAACGGATAAATTACTGAGATAAATTATCTACCCTACTGTAGTATAATTAAAATAATTTTCCTTCCAAATCTCTACGAGAAACAATTTTTTTTTTACGCTTTCAAAAAATTTTCGAAATAAATGTTAAAATAGAAATTTAACAAAAAAAAAACATTTTATTAAAAGTTTTTCACAGCTTAAAGCTTAATGCGAAGTTGAAAAATTAAATATTTTCTAAAATACTAAACATGGTTTGGAAATTATTCTACGAACAGAGACTTTCATTTTCATTTTTTAGGCGAATGCTGTTAATTTTTTTTCCTCCATCTTCGTTCTATCTTCATTTTTTTGGCTTTTACAGTAACTAAAACGCCATTTTTGACGGCGCAGAAATGGTCTGACCGATTGACGGTTGATGGATTCAGCGCAAAATTTTTTTTTACTCGATTTTCACATAATTAACATAAAACATCGATTAAGAGTTTATCACGGGTTCAAAATTTGGAAATCTTTCGAGTTCGTTATAAGCAATTTACAACTTGAGCGTTGTTTGTCGACCCATCGAGGACGGATCCAAACGAGACCCAGATCTATGGGAACATAACGTATGTATAATGTATGCCACTGATTAGCAAATTTTGGGATGTAAATTTTTTTTTTCCTTTTAATTGATGAATTTAAACGAAATTTAATGGTATCTTCCGAATCGAATACACAGAGCCTGTAGTCTACACCACCAATCTAATAAACATGTAGCAAAAATTTTATTCTATTTTTGGGGACCTACGTGATGGATTCTTAAAACATAACACAAATTAATTCGAAACATAACTTTTTTTTTTTTTTCCAATAAACTTATAATACCTACATATAGTGTTAAAAAGTACATCTGATTTTTATTTTCCACATTCAAACATAGACGTAAATTTTGAAGGCCTCACGTTTCACTTTTAACAAATTACCGAAACTTTTTTCACCATTGGGAAGAAAAATAGATTAAGTAAAAATTCATTTTTACAAATAAAATATAATTATAATACCCTAGACCTTGAGCGACACAGTTGCGAACCATTAACAAAATAATTTTGCAGATGTTTCAGTCCAACGATGGAAAAAACAAAATATAATATGAAATATACCAGAGGTACTTATACAGCAAATTAACAAAAACTTATTACGTTATTATCGGCAAACTAACCAAAATTATTTCAAAAATTTATAGGTAACATATTTTTTCGGGAAAACAGTATACGAAAAATGTACATATTATTAGTATTTAAAATGAATTATGTTGCGATTGATACACCAATAAATAAAAATTAGTCGGGCACGGCGAATTCGATCTTGAAAGTTCATGTCCGCGTTTAGATGGGAACACACTTTTTTTTATTCAAACGTAAGAAGTATTCGAATATGTTCTAAAATTTTTGCAAAATATGTAAAAATATCGTCAATTGGGTAAATTTTCACCGACCATAGAGAGTATTTTTTGCTTGCATAAGTGTAGATGGAATATTTTTATTTCTTCTTTGCATTCAAAGATTGATGAAAGAAGAATAGCATAATCATTAGAATGAATTGTATGAAAAACTGAAGGGAAAAAAATGTAATTGAAAAACAAAAAAAACACCGATTACTCGCTCTCATAGGTACAGTATGGCTAAAAATCCCGAAAAAAGAAGTAAAATAAAAAATTCTTGTTCTTCAGATGGACTTTTTTTTTCGACTTGCTATACTTGGTGAAAATTTACTAAAACTGAAAACATTCGTCTACTTTTGCTGTAATATAAGTCAAACTTGACTCAGATTTTCGCTTAAAGATGTTAATATTTTCAAATAATTCAAATTCAAAGAATTTTGATTCTGAAAAATATTGGAAATACCCAAGGTATATTGACTTTTCGTAGGAGTGCTCGATTGTGCGTATTACTAGGATATTCCTTTTCCTACGTATGACGTATTTTACATACATTAGCATACATAAAACCGGCTGAACGTACAGTAGTTTTATATTTTGTGTATTATTTTACTTATGCTAACCCACTAAGGAACTGATCGATCGTATTTCGTAACGAAGTAGTTTATATACCTTGGAAGTACCTATATTTATTACAGTGACAATGATGGCATTATTTTATAAATGACCAAGTAATCCATTGCTGATTCGAAAAACCTGAAGGTGCCAGCGACACTTCTTCATCGGATGTTTTTCAAAAATATTCCCCCTCCTCCCCATAGCAGAGATATGTTCCATGTCGAAAGATGAAAAGTTTTCGCTCTCGCTGGTCCAAATAACCTGGCATGACTCTAAAAACAGGGAAACAAAAGAGAAAAATTTGCAGTTCGCATGGTCCTGGAATTCAATGGTTTGAAAAAGGGGAAACAAATGAATTTCTAAAAATACGCTTTTATAATGAAAAAGAAACTCCGAAATAAACATTAAAATTATCAGTAGTTACAGTGACAACACTAATAACAAATATTGATACTTTTTATTATCGATAACTGGCGTCTTGGCGATTGCGATTTTAGCGTTAGTGATGGTTAACACGAATACTTCAGGAAACTGAAACTGAAATTGGTGAGCAAGTAGAATAAAAGCGTATAAAAAGCTGAAAAATTTTCGATTTCGATTTCCCTTATCCCAATAAGCTACAAGAAAAATCTGTCGGTCTCAAATTTTAAATTGTTTACTTGGTAATGGGATGTC
The DNA here is from genome assembly GCA_011428145.1 of Ericerus pela. NCBI lineage: Eukaryota > Metazoa > Arthropoda > Insecta > Hemiptera > Coccidae > Ericerus > Ericerus pela. Next base: position 547,059 of record WOFM01000730.1, read on the forward strand.
CTTTTGTTTTGATGTTGGATTTTTCGTGACACGAATTTTTCGTTTAAGTTACCCCCCGGGTCCAGGTTAAAAACATGTTCATGTTAATAAAAAATTTTACGTCACTATCTATTTTTTCCCGAAAGGCCTAATAAAGCATACGAATAGATTGGATGGGGACGCCAACATGAAGTTGCATCAGGGCGCTGAAGTGATCAGAAACTACTCTTTATTTTCTGCAAAGCTCTTTCAGATTTTGAGAGTAATTCATTGGTCAATGAAAAGCAGCTTTTCACAAAAGATGCCTTTATCCTAAGTATATTAAATTACCGAATCGTTTTATAATTTTTCCAAATAAATTTCAATCGGAGAAGTCGTACTAAGAAGATAACTCAATTTATGCTACATCTAATATTAACAAATTCGTTGAAGAAAAAAAAATTACCGGAGACAAAATCGCACAAGGCAAGACCGAAAAGTTTACCAATAACGTAATTCATGTTTTAGATCCAAAATGAAACCTAAATTTACAATATAAAAAACAAACCCGTGCACGGAAATGCAACAACCATCAATGCAACAACGATATATACATATGTGGATATTAATAATATTATGTGAGAATGAAATACGACCTCTTTCTCCCTATCCTACCCTCCAGTTCTCGTTTACAAATATGGCCGCACCGATGACAAGATGTAAACACATGGCTCTCTATACTATAGCTGGTTCGTACAGTTTGGTTTTTTCGAAAAATACTTTTTTTATTTTTTCTCTTTTAACACCGGTTTGCCCAAGGGAGGCGAAAAAGAAAATGTTTTGGAATACTTGAACAATTTTTCTATAACATACCTTTTGAACTGCAGTAAACATATGTACGACTGATAGGTATTACATTATAGTGAAGAAAATTCAACTAAAAGGTAATGTTGAAGTAACTAGCTTCACGTAGGAAAAGAAAATAGAAAAAAAAAAGGACATAATGTCTTTGAGAGGGGAAAAAACACATTATTCGGCAAATAATGCAAGGTAGTTCACAATTTTTACGGTGTTAAGCGTACTCTCATTTTAGAGCAGTGGAGTAGACTTCTTTACACCGAGTAGTAACAAATATACAGAGACATTGTAGACTGAGAAAGACCAGGAGAGTTATTTTAGGTGGGAGAAAAAAGAGGGTTGATGAAAAAAGAAGCCGATAAAATGGATACAGACAAAAATAACTGTTCTTTTTGTTTTATTCCCTGTCCAGCGCCTACGATATATAATAACAATGTAGGTATATAAATAAGTTCAAATGAACTGATCCATCAAAATTTTACAGAAACAATTTGAATTATTATTCTAAAGAGGAAAAAGATGAGAATGTAGAAGTGTATAACTGTACTTACTTATATGAAAATATTCACAATAATGGTTAGAAATATAATTTAAAAAAAATTAAATGTTCCATATATTTTTGAGAACCCATAGTAAAAGTTTTTATTAAAAATCGCAGCGAAAAAAAAAAATCATAATATAGATTGGTGTAAACAAAAGAATTCCATGTTTGTTTTACAAGCTTAATTTGACATACTTATTATTTATTTCCATTTTCATTCAACAGTCATGATCATCGCTTTTGAAACGTTGATGCCACAACTATAAATTATTATCAAAAGTTTAAAGAAGGTTAGTCTCCAAGATTTGCAAAATTATTTGTAGCGTTTAACTTATGATTATAGGTTACACAATTTGAGGGAACTGAATTTCCAAACTGGCTTACTGTAGTGAAAATCAAAACTCGGAATTAAATACATTTTATTTGGTAGAATAAAATTTTATAAATATGCCAACAACAAACAAAGAAGCACTGTAGACTTTCAATGAAATTCGGCGTCTAATTGATAATAAAATTAAACGCAAACCCAAAGCCGTAACTCATTCTCAAAAGCCAGCGACAAAAAATTCGATAGATATTTACGTCGATACACAGAAGGCTAGAAGCACAACCATTACGATAAAACATTTCAAAAAGCGTTTAAAAACAAACTGTAACATTACTTAAAACTAAAAATCGTAATTTAAGCGGTAGACTGCGGACATAGATTTCAATTTCGAAATAGTTTGGATGGTAAAATCAACCTTAATAGTTAAACGTTTTCGCTTTTTTTATAAGCTTTTATTCCACTCACCACTGCGATTTTAAAATATATCAATACTGCTGCTAATATTCCGAAACAAAATAATGTTTATTTCGCATGAAGCTAAAGCCAAAAAAAAAAAATAAATAAATAAAAGCTTATTTTTCGAAAATTCGTTTTTAACCTAATTTGTTCAATGGACAGACTTAAAATGCAACTAAATGATTGGAAAAATTCAATAGTGTTGACTTTGCAAACAAAATTATTTGCAATTATAAACAAAATTATTTGCAATTATATAGGTAGGTAGTGAAGTGATTTAATGTAACTTTATTATAATTTTCACAACTGAAGTTTTCACATTAGGTACTTATTGTGCTTTTTTCCCCTTAAACGACACTTTCATGATTCAACTGTCGGTTAAACGGCCGTTGAAGTTCAAGAGAATTTAGGTAAGTTACCTAAAACCACGAATGAGGCAACGAAAAAAAATTCAAAACGAATAAAGTGTTCATTCATAACCGCCCATATTTCTATCACAAATATCCAATATCCTACAACACAACCTGATAAGAAATGATATAGGTACCTACAGTCATGATAACGATAAAGACATCTCACAAAGTAATTATAAAGGGTAACACGAAATAATTTACTATTTGTATGAGGATGCAATTAATGCGCCAAAAGTAAAAACACTAAGTTTGTTGATAAGATCAACTGGCGAAATTCATTGAAGAATCATTGATAAGATAATTCTTTTTACCGATCACAAAAGTAATAATACCATCGCAAACAGTAAATCGAATGGTTAACTTGGCGTTGTGGCTTGAAGCTCAGTATTACACTGAATGGATTACAGATTCAAGACCAGCCGCGTTACATTCTTGATCCAAAATTGTGGGAAGTTCAGTCTGGTTTAATTATAGTGATTTTAAAAAGTAGGTAACTGGAAAATCCAAGTTGAGACACCTCTGATCCGGATCTCAGCCAACCGCCAACTCCTTCTTGCCCATCGACATCACCAATAATCGACAGACGCTGGGAAAAATAGCTAGGTACACTGTTACAGCTCAACAACAACAGCAAAAAAGTAAACCGAGAAACAGTGAGAATAAGTTACAGGCTATACTACACTGAAATTAAAATTTTATGAAAACTGAACAGATGTTGCCTACCTATTCAAGAGACAAATGAACGATTTAGTTGCTTAAGTAGAATAAAACATTAGTACCTATGAAGAAAATAAAATGAACAAGATAAGCTGGTCATTACTTTGAACCGGACCCAGAGAAATCAAATATAGTCAATATAGGTATGTGTTAACAACTGCAAACTTGCAGGTGTCTTGGAGGAAATTCGTCGGTTATTCAGTAATAAATTATTAATTTTCTAAGACAATTCCAAGACAATATAGTCAATGTAAGCCTTCTGGTTTAAAAGAAGTTCCTCAAATCTAAAATTTGAATGTATGGCTGCGAATTTCGAAGAAAATCGCATCAAAGAATCATAAAATCATAATTTTTCAGCAAATTTCATAAACTTAAGAAGGATTTTACGAAAAAATTCTTTAGGAAGATGATTTTTGTAGCATCTACGTTATACCAATAGTATAGCCACGAAAATTGAACGATAAACATCAACAAAAATAACACAAAATACAACTGATTATCAATGATTTTCTAAGCAACTAATATATGTTTGAAGTACAATATACGACCCGTTACAGAAGCCAAACAATAAAACCACAATCAGCTGTATTTACTATTAATATGGAGTATACATAGCACATCCATTAGAACGGCAAGGCCGAAACTCCAGACTAAATCCAGCATTGGTCAAACACAACTCACTTTAAAAAGTTAATTATAAATGCGGCAATAACATTAAATTTGTTGGAATTAGTGTATCACCATATCCCTTTCCTTACTTTTCATACTTCCACTAATAAGTCACAAAACTTCTCAAGTAAGGGTGTGGAAGTATACTTGCTACTCGTACAAAACAAATTTGAAAACAGGAAATTCTCTCAAAACCAAATAGGAAATTGAAACAACCTGTAAATCATAAATTTTTAAATATTTTCAAATTTTTACATTTTCGTATATGAGTTGTTCAAAAATCTTTTAAAATTTATCTGGATAATACGCGAGGAAACCAGCTGGAATTTTATACTTCAGAAAAATTTGTAGTCACAAAAAAGAGAAAAATAATTTTATTCTTGTTTTCAAAATCAAACTGTGGAAACCTAAATGATTTTTTTTATTATACCCGTATAAAATCGAAAACATTTCAAGATGAAAAAATTATATATGAAAAAAACTCCGACAGCATAATGAGAGTTTATCAAATTTTGTAAAACTCTTATACGAATTGATTCGAGTTGAAAGCCTAAATATAATTATGTTACCGGACTCATAAAATAATTTCATAAATTCTGAATAAACCCTCAAAGAAAGTGAGAAAGAAAGAATATAGGTAACAAAAATGTTGATACATTAATAAGAATTTTAATACGATTTACTGCTTTAGGATGCCTAAGTACCTACAATAATATCAAAACTCCTAGTACCCGATAAAAGAAGTGAATTATTAACTAGGATGAGGAGTGCAATTTGAAAATATGAAATGGATAGAAGATTCCAGTCATTGCGTTGAATTCCTATTAACTGTTATCTGAATGAGAAAAATATTTTACACTATACCACTGAAATGCCTTTCAAGAAAAATTCTACTTTTAGAATTCGTGAGAAATAAATAGATTTTCAGTATTAAATTTTCTAAATCCCATTAAAGTATTTATTGTAAATGGTTCTCTCCTATTTCACTTAAAATCCTATTATCAGTAAACAGCAGTTTATTAAGTTTTTACAGATAATGGCCAGAATTAGTCCCAAAAATATTTCTACCTTAGAATACTGAAAAAAAAAAAAAATTATTTCGTGTGTAAACAGTAAAATTTATGAATATGAAGCAGATTTCATCTGAGAATTTTTTCGATATTATATAATGAAAAAAATCATTAAGGTATCCAAAGTTTTGAATTTGAAAACAGAAAAAAAACTATTTTCCATTTTTTTAAAACAATAAATTTTTGTGTTCAAGTAATTCTAAGGGAGAAAATTCCAGAATATTTCCTTGTGTATTATTCAGATAGGTGATTTTTGAACACCTCTAATAGGAAAATGTAAAATTTTGAGATTTACACGTGAGTTCAATTTCCTATTTTGTTTTTAGAGAATTTTCTATTTTTAAATTGGTTCTGTATGAATAGCGAGTAGTTCCACACCTCCAATTAAAAAGTTTTGTTACTTTTACTCGCAAAAGTATGAAAAATTATAGAAAGAAAATACTGATTTTTCAAAAAGGAAATACATGTTCTTTGTTAATGAGGTAAGAGTATTTATGAATTAACAGCGACGTATAAGTACCTATATAATCTGATAATATTAGCGAAAAATCGTTGCTAATCAATCCGAATACGGTTGATTAATCCGTTATTGCTAGGTAAGTTATACACATGGGTAGCCTAAAGGTGATAGGCGAAAAGTTTCCAGTTTCTCTTTGAGGAAAAAAAAACGAAAATGCAGCAACTCGTTTTGCTTTCAGCTATTGCCACAAGTTGTATAAGGTAAAACATGAAAGATCTGATAATTTGTTGTCTTTCAAAAACGATTCAAGAGTTTCTATTCGATATTCTTATAGATGACATTTTTCATTGTTTATACTTGCTTACTTACTTCACGGTATAGTAGTAATTAAAATAATTTTTTTTTTCACTCAGATGGTATCAAATAACTGCATCAGTTATTTTACCGAAATGTTTCAGTAAAATTTGTTATACCGTACCGAATAAAATTCACTGAACGCAGAGAAAAATCAGACGAACTGACGCATTGTTCGATAATAAGAGCAGAAAAATAGTTCGATAATCAGCATAATGCGGTAGGTAAGTACCTACAGATAACGAGCGCTGTTCAATTAATTTTTCGATCAGAAAAAAATCACTGATAAATCGAAATAGATATTTACAGCTAAACGTCCGTCGCCAATTAGTTTTATCAGCGTAATATGATAGGTAAATTTATTTGGTCCGAAAATCGGAGTGATAAGAGATTTTATCGTTAAATTACGGAAAAATAACGATAGAGCAGCTATTCAATGAACAGAGTCGAGCTGGATTCGTAATTATTCAGATGTGAAAAGAAATGGGTAGGTACTTATTTCGTTGATATGTACTTAGGTACCTACTTAATTCGAATAAAACAGATTTTAAGTAAGTGGGCCATTGATTTTACAACGTTCGTCAGTCAGCAAGACTCTTTTGTTAGGTTTGAATTAGCAGACATTATTGTTGACAATCAGCGTCGAGTGAGCTTGAAGTAAGTAGGTACACCTCAAGGTAAGCCACTGCAAGTCGACGAACATTCAGAGTGAAGTAAAAGGGAAAGTACCGTTGGTCACTGATTTTATTCGAAAAATCCGCGGCGAAAGCCGCAGGAGATTCTTCGCCGGTAAATTTCACTAGCAAAGAATGAATGAGAAAATGGCGTTTCTCGTCGACTGCCGGTATAACATTGCAATTCATCCAATCTGAATTAATGATCACTGATCGGGCGACTGTAGCAACGATTGTAGATGTACCTATCGTCAGTCCAAAAAGGAAATTCGTTGGTATGCGCACCGACCACAGGATGAATTTGCGACCGCCGATTCGGACATGAAGAAATATCGAATGACTCGTAGCGGTAGTCAACTATACTACAGCCAATAAAACCTCATCCTTCAAATACGAGTTGATCAACTTCACTGCTGCCAAAGCAGCCCCATTCCCTAATCGATTAGGATACTAATTACAGCGTCTAAAGAGCCAAACACAAGAATGATACCTGTAGGTACCTATCGACTCAAGCTGTCATTTAACCAACCAATTTCCAATAGACAACTTAAGTATGATTTCTGAAGGGTGATATGACTGTCAAGTTTTATTTTCGGCTACTTTTCGGGGGTGAAATTCACCATTTTTCACGGGCCATTCGATATTTCTTTTCGAAAAAAAATCGCGGAACTTCGAAAAAAGTCACCGATTCCTCCGCGAACTCGTCACAGTATCGGCAGATACCACAAAGACTTATAGGTGGTAGCCCTTTACAGTAATGAGCATTCACTGATAAGCTGCGGTCAACGACGTTAAGTCATACCGGGTATTTATCAGCTAGAATACCATTCGCTGATCGGATCGAGTCCATGATATAGTGGACTACACATGAGGCTGTACTTTTCACAGATTCAAATTCTTAGAACGCTCACGGTTGCAGCATCAGCTAAAATAACACACACTGGGAGACGAAAGCAGGATAATGGACGAGCATACGCAGTCGCACATGGGCATAATGATACAGAGAGAACCGAGATAATGCAGCTATTCGCTATGTGTAGAATAATTGATAACGGCGATTTTACATTACAGGGAGTACCGAACGTCCTTTATCGCGACACCAGACACTCGAGTAACACACTAACACACATGCACACACACACATACACACATGGATACCGAAATTTCGTCGATTATTTAGTCACTAATTTCGATAATCACCAGGGATTAGCCGGTAGGTAGGCGAATGAGACAAATCGCGGCGTGCGAATCCTATCGCGATTTTAACAAATTTGACCAAAAATCACTACTCACCCTGGGCTGTGACATGATGGGCGACGTCGTTGACGTTGACGAAGCAAAAAAACAACAACAACAACAACAACAAAAAACAAAATATTAAGAACCAACGAAAAATAGCTCAACAAACGGAACCGCACATTTAGGCACGCGAAAAAATATATAAATAAGAACCAAAATAAAAACGATTGAAAAACGACGATCGAAAGAACGGAAAATATGATCGCGCGATAAAAAAAAATATATTTTCAACAAAAAATTAAATAATGAACTAACAAAATTTTAAGATAACCGAAGAAATTTTATAAGATTGATAAATACGCGCAAAAAAAAAACCGAAAAAATGAATTAAAAAAAAAACCGCGAACCAAAATTTTTCGAAAAATCAGGAAAAAAAATTTATCTAACCCTTCGATGTCATCGTAGTAACACTGGCGAGTTGTAACGAAGGGGGTAAAAAGTGGGGGGGAGGGGCGAAAGAAAACAAAAATTTTTTTATACAAACGATTACAAATCATATGCAGTGCATATCAGCATTATTATACTAGATACGCGACGATAAAAAAATTGGAAAAACTTTTTTTTTGGCGGCTGCTTCTGCTGTCGTTGCTGCTGCCTCGGTACAGCAAGGTCGATAGGTTTTTCAAATAAATGCCAACACGAAAAAGATTTGCCACAAGATCGATGGCTATTCATGAAGAATAGGAGGTTATAGTGTATATAAAAGAGAGACAAGGTTGCGCGTTCCGCGACACCGATAGACGCATAACTGGTGGTGTATTTGTGTGCGAGTGTCAATCACGCGCGCCGTTTTACGATACCGAACCACTGAATAAGGAAGGAGTGAAAGAGAGAGAGTGAGAGAGAGAAAGAACGAGTGAGAAAGATGGCGTGCGCGCGGTAAAAGAGGAGGAGCGACGACGACGACGACGACGACAGCGACGATGTATGAGCGATGCGCAGCGCACAGCGGAGCGAGAGAAGTTACTGACGAGAAAGAAAGAAAAAAAAAGATTCACGGTGTAAAAGGTGCAGCAGAGCGGGGCGAGTGCACAGTATGAGACACCAACGGGGAGGGGCGCGCGGCGTTTATTGCGCGTCAGACGACCGAATTTCGTACGGTTTGACGCAGATACGGGCCGAAGTGAGGTGAAGGAGTTACGAGGGCGGCGCCTAATGGTTACGTGCCAACGCTAGGAACGAACCACAGAATACAGATATATACTTTGTGTCTTCGTACAGAGGTTAGTCGAGTAGCTCGCAACTCGCAACTCGCGTGACATTCAACTAAGAGCAGAGCGGTTGCATAGCGGCTCCTGCGAGAGTAGGTAGAAACGCACAGTACAGTATTAGTACCATAGGATTTCGTCTGACATGGGTTTATCCTTTGACTGTATAGTACTGGACCGGTAAATCTCCATAAGCCTAATGAAATTTTTAATGTCAAGACATGCCAGCATAAAATTAGACAACTCGAGTGTACTTTGAGCGTACTTTTAATGTTTCACTTGATTTCACCAATTTGGAATACAATTGATAGGCCCACACCTTAACTAAATAAGGATGGCGGACATTAACATAAAGTACATCAAGTGGTACACAATGCCAATGGCAGCCTGCTTAGCGCAAGCAGGTCTAACCTGAAATCATTGTTTTTTACTGGTCCAATACTGTATAGTCGAAGGGTTTATGTGATTCATTTTTTTAAAAGTTCGGGGTGGGATCACCGTTATCATCCGTACCCCCCTTTATTTCTCAAAAACCAGTTTTTTGTTTTATTTTGCGATATTTTAGATCAACCGCAACTTCTTCGCGACCACTCACAAAGGTTATCTATTTTTTACTCAAGACCTACCATTATTTAATCAACTATCTCATCGCCTATATGTACCTACCTTGGCTAAAAAAAAATAATTAAAATTACCTTTGAAATGTCTAGTATAGGCTCATTAGACTTAGGAGTAGGTTACGATAGGATAAAATTCTTCAAGTGACGAAAAAAATAAAATAAAATAAAATAAAACAGGTAATTCAGCTTGGGTAACAATAACGTGTGTACCTTCCATTTCTGAATGAACTTTCGTGCAAACGAAACGCGAAACGTAATAATTGTTGACTAGAAATGCATTTCATGCAGGTAATAAATAATTTAGATAGTCTTTCACTTGACATCAAAATATTTTGTTGGGTTTTTTTTCGCGATGGCTTTCGATTTTTTGATAAAGTAAAACTGAGTGAAAGAGGTAAAGGATTATTCTAAAAGCTTTGACTAAATAGGACTGGACCAGTAAAGCTCCATAAGACCAATGTACTTTTTAATGTCGAGACATGCTGGTGAAAAAATAGGCAACTGCAGAATATCTTCTGCATATTTTTGACGTTTTGCTTGAGTTCACCAATTTAGAATACATCTGATAAAGACATCCCTTAAATTTACAAGGATAGCGTACATAAATGCAAAGCGAAGTACGATTAACGGTACACTGTGGTTGCTAACCAGAAATCATCGTTCTTTAAGGCTTCAGCACACTGGTGCGATACTCAAGCGATATGGTCCAGGCAATACTACCGAGGCGATATTTTGGAGTGGTCCTCAGGCTAGACAAATTAGACCACCTTGGAACTTGAAAATTTTTAATTTCGAATTTCAACCTGCATCAGTAGGATGATTTCACAATTGTAAAAATATTATGCGACTTTACACCAAGTTTTACTTGAATATTTATAGAATAGCCCTCCCAGTGTAGATTAGTGTAAGTTGGTGTAGTTCTATCAAACAAAGCTAATGAATTGGCTATTGCTTTCTGAGTGTATGACTTTTTTATAAAATTTCTGAAACCTAAGCATATCATTCTTTTCCATTCACGGTAAAATGGAATTCACTGAAGAACTGCATTTATTAACGCGCAGGTACAGGTCGTCAGTACCTCTATAACACACCTACGTAGGTAGGTACAGTATCCAATACAATTCGCAACAGCAATTGTCAAGATTTTTTTTTTCAAAATTCGAAGCTTTTTTCAACAAAATTGAATAGGCATTTTAAAGCTGGTAGAGAATGGCTTTCTGAAAGCAGTCCTTGACAACGAGGTAAAAACCAGCCAGACTGATTCAGAGGCATATTTCCTATGATGGAAAACCAAGTAGGTACCCGACTTTTGAAAAATTATAGAAAAATAAAATAATAGGTACCCGACTTTTGAAAAATTATAGAAAAATAAAATAATAATTTTAAAATTTATCTAGTACGAACTTGACTAGACAGTACTGGACCAGTAAAGCTCCATAAACCAATGTACTTTTTAATGTCAAGACATGCGGGCGAAAAAGTAGGCAACCCTACCATTTCGACGTTTTGCTTGAGATCAAAATTTCAAGATAGGCAACAAATGACCGAATACTACCTTTACACTTCTCATATATATTTGGTTAAGTATATCGAAATTTTGAGTACCCTTATACGAATACGTATATTTCGTGATCGACGACTCAAGATTGGTGCTTTTTCTGAAATGCCGGCCCTCGGTCCCCCACCGTTACACCCAATACAATTGTATTTTTTTTGGCAAATAGACTAATACAGGTAGAATACGATATTAAACATTTGAACAAGTTTTTGTTTTAAATGATAATTCGACCAATTTTTGAAAACTCACCCTTTGAAATTTCAGAAATTTCACTCTCGATGGAGTCAAATGAGTTTTCATTTAGTTTTCAATTCTATAAGGAGCACTTGAAAACGTCCATGCTCCATCTATTTTTCTGGAGCTTGGGTGGAGACCTCATCAGATAGCTGTGACTCTGGAAATGATACCTATTCATTCATCAACACAATTTATTTTTCACTGGTTCAAAAAAAGTTCTTCAAACTGATAAGCCCAATGGAACCAAGGGAAAATCTTAGGTGAAAATTAAGGAGCCTATACTTACTTTATTACAACAAACGTCAGTTTTTGGAAAATTATAAAAAAATTAATAGGACAGAAAATAAAAGGAAGAAGAAAAAGAATAATTTTTCTTATTTTCAAATCTTGAAGCGTCGAGAGAAAATATGACCAAAGGGGGTTAGACCCATGCATTCCAGATGTAAGGTAATTCTTACACAAGGAAATCGGTATTTTGTACTGGAACAAGGGCGTGCCCAAGGGTGGCAAAAGGAGCGATTACCCCAGAATTTGTCACTTTTAAAATTTGGAAAAAATGTTAGTGATAAATGTACGATATAGGAGGTTCCATAGATGCATAGATACTAAATTTCTCAGATTTTCTAAATTTTCAAGCGACGAACAAAAAAAGGAAAAGTTCATCCAATATTTCCCCCTTGAAGCAATCCGGGCTATGCCGATGCGCTAGAAAAATCCAAAATTACGAACATTCTGACATATTACGGTTGGACCGCGAATGGCCAGGAAGCCAAGTCCCCTAGTAGTAAGTATAAAGTATATAATGTACGAAACTGCTATAGGGATTTGAAGTCGAAATAGTTGCCTTCTGGTGGCCATTCGTCAAAAATGTTGATTTTGGAATTATGTACCTACCGTTTTTTAGCATTGAGAATATACACAATCAAAGATTTGGAAAGCAGTTACACGAAAACCGTAAGTGGTAGTAGGCTGAAATGTGTAGGAGACATCTACGTAGATTATATTAAGGTTCCCTGAAATTTTAGCTGGAATCGCTTATTTATTTCTCGAGATACTGCCGAAATTCTGCTCAAATCTTGTGATTTTAATGATAAGCATTCACTAAAGTTGGGGGATATGAACAGAATTTCGGCGATATCTCGAGAAATAAAAGTACGATTTCAGCAAAAATTTCAGAAAATCTTCAGATAACATATGTAGATGTCTCCTAAAATTTTCAGCTTTCCACCACTTACAGTTTTCGTGTACTCGCTTTCGATAACTTTGATTTTGTATGTTTTTAATGTTAAAAAACTGTCCATTATCCCGAAAGGAACAGCGCTAGCGGTGCAGTCTAGCTGAGGCTTTACATCCCCATACAGTTTTTTTTTTCTTTCTAATTATGATATAGAAAAAAAAAAAAGAATGTTCATCGACATTTATAGCAAAATTTATGAACAATTTTTTTCTGCAGACTGTAGGTATCCGATTTTCGCCACCTGCAGCCGATTCAAATAAGCGATGTTGGTTAAGGTTATAAAGTTCATATTTTCGACGCAAAGACATAATTTTTTTTTTCTTGCGATACGCTAGACAAATTCAATTTTCATCTTCTTCTTCTTATTGCTGTGCGTAAACTAGTGAAAATTTAGGATGAAACATTGATACCGTGACCCTGGAACATGGGAATGAATTTCCGCTTTTACAACGCACACATTTACAAAAGAAAGATATAGCCGCCATAAATCAATTGGTGAACATACAATTACGCCCCTTCTGGAGTAAATCGTAGCTGACAGTATGAAATATTCTATAAGCGGAGAAGTATTCACGTGGGTTCACGTGAAAAGATGAGTATAGAAAAGAAAAATACTATACAAAAATGATTTAAATCATTTGGCTACTGTTTGCGAATCAATGTTTCCGACAATATAGGACTTAAACTTGACCGAGAATATTGCTTTTTTAAGCGAGTTTTTTCCTCATCTGTTTGAGGTTAGAATACGACGCTGAGACAGTATCAATCAATTTTTGGAAATTTCGTTCGACGGTCAGTCAGTCTCTACACGTTTGTTTGACCTAAGCTGACTTGAATACAGTAGGTAGGTAGGTACCCGCCCAAGTTCAACCTTGTTTCGTAAAATTTTAACTCGTAAAAAATGAACACTTTCAGAATTTCCCTGCCGCTTATTATATCCGTAACCCATTAGGACCCTTCCTTGGTGATTTTCCCATTAAAAGGACATTGTTTCACTTTTTTTCCACGAAAGTAAGTATTTACACAGACTCGCTATACTTATTACTCGGTTTTTATTAGTTCAGCAGACGTTTACGGGCAAATTAATACAGGGACAGATGAAATGTTTTTGTGAAGGAAAGACACACTAACCTGAGGCCAAAGTCCTTCCAAAAATGTTTAGTTCCCATAGAACCTAACCTTCCCCCAAAAAAAAAAACAAAATAAACAAGCCAATAAAATCGAAAGCTTATTAAAAAGAAGCTTCATTCGTTCGGTGTGTAGAGGTGACGGCGGATAAATCAGATCATTAGATTTTTTCTTGCTATTTTTTTTATTTTTTTTTCGCTTCAATGTCGTGAGTTCTGTACACCGCACAAATTGTCCGATGGGCGATAGTCTCTTCAATTTAAAATTGGCGTGAAGACAGAAACAGCAGTGAACATTTCGGTGTTGTCGGAGAGAGAGAGAGGAAAAAAATGCAAATTCAATGTTCACACTCGGGTTCAATTCTCAAGTATGATTACATGATGATGTCATCGTGGAATGTCTCCAGTATTGAATGATTACCTTTATACTCGAGTCATTTTTTCAAGGAAAACACTTATTAGCCGCATCTAATTGTAAAAGGCACATGAGAAAATTGAAAATTTTTGGACAGACATTTTTGGCAGTGAAACTGAAAAGCTCATAGAAAAAAAAGGGCATTATTCAGCTTATAATTATGACTTCAACAGTCGAAAATGGAATATGGTCGCAGAGGATACTTTTTACCTTCTTTAAAACCGTGAAGAATCGTTATTCGTTTTAACCATTCGATGAGACGAGAACTTAAACAAGGTACCTACAGGTTTGATAGTTACTCATCTTAGTTTCTCAAATATTCGTACTAAAACTTCACTTAGGTACTCCAAGTTCTTATACTCACCGATACCTACTAGAACTCATTTCAGTTGCAACTTAATGAACCGAATGCCGAATATCGTGGAAAGTGTGCAATAAAATGGCAGTTACAAAGTCTGCGGACCGTTTCTTTCGCAAATTTTCTCCTTCAGTAAGTGGTAGACCCCAATTGGCATAAAATTTTCAAACGAAGGAAATGAAGTGTAATGAAGCTCTGTACTATACGCGATTCATGGAGCTAGCTGTTCTGCCGCTTTTCAACATGGATGTTTTTGGGCTGAGGTTCGGCTGAAAATTTGCGTAGGTCACGTTTTAGTGTGACGCGATGATGTCATCGCGCGCTGTCTATATCTTAATTTTTGTAAGTTTTTTTTTACTGTAGCACGAAGTTAGTGAGAACGACTGAACCAGTTTTTATGACTGAGGTGTCAGAAGAAAGACTCATAATCATTCACATCATATATCATCATTGCACCCTAAACATCACACATAATCCTGTATAATTTCACGTGCTCGGTAATTCACTATCACGTGAAATAATACATACGTTGTTCATCTCACTCACACGCACGTCATTTCATATTACCTAACATTGTCCTCATCTAATTACGCATTTTCATGACCATATACGGTATCAGACTATTGTTTAAGTTCCTAGAAGTAGTTAGTTTATGAGCTCATTACCTCCGACGTCATCTTTCACCATTTTCATTGGTCAACGTCACATTCAACCGTTCATTTTAGTTTTACGATTACCGTAATTTAACAAAAATCACGAACACTCCCTTCTGAATCATTCTTAATACGCTAAGGACCTCTCTAGTGGCAGAGATCACAATGTTGTAACATTGTTTTGTACTGGACAAAATAATTGTTAATTGAAGTCGTTTGAAGTAAACGGATTAATTGTCAAAGTTGAGTTTTATTCAATCAATTTTTAGTCGACTAATCTCGCTACAGTCTCACCATGTAGATGTGCCATCTGAGGAGTAAAAGTCTACAGCCCCTTGGGGAAAAGTTGTTAATTTTCCCGATATCACCTCTAAAAAAAATTTAATAAGTCCACAAAATTTCATACTTCTGTGTCACCCTCATTCCGAGATATGAGGTTCCAAAAAATTCCAAAATTGAAGTGTAGATATACTATACTCGTACTGTATACATGGCCCAGTCAAATAGATGATTTGACAATGAAATGATGTAGAAGGAAGAAAACAGAGGCGTCGAGTGAGGGAGCAAAGAGAGCCATTTTATGTAAAGAAGTTGGTTACTCTTAGCAAGTTGGTTGCATTTAGGAAGGTTTCAATCCTTAGCGGAAGTCTGTACCTTCCTTAAGTGAAATTTTTAGATTTTCCTCCACGTGTATACCTCACTTCTTTATTGTTTTTAAACTAGAAAAACAAAAAGAGAAAAAAAAAACAGTTCCGTCTCTCTTTCTCTCTATAGCTCTATCATTCTTACTGGGGACTTCTCTGAGGAGAATTATAAGTCTCAAATCAAATTGCTACGGAGAGGTGGAGCCCACGGGTGACAAGTAAGTAATTAGTTTTGAATGGTGCTGTTTTATTTTCCCCTTTTAACATGGATATGACGTATTTCTCCTAGATGGCCACTCTGGCGAAGAGACACTAATAATTTTTTATACGCAGCTTTCAACTAATCCTAGCCAACCTACCCTTAATTTTCCAAGTTTTGGATTTCATCGGCGTTCAGCGGAGTATCTTTATATTCCAGACGACAGAAAACTCTATGTCTAAATGTAGTAGGCCTGGTAATAACTTTATTCATTTAAGGAAATATTTTTTACCCCTAAATTGAAACAAGAATAGAATTCACGTTCCTTTCTGCGCATGTCGAAAGGTTCGTATGTAGTGAAACTTGCCCTTCATTCGCACAATTCACGTTTTGTTCTTTCAAACTGATGCAATAACTGGCAGCCTCGTTTGTTTTATTGGCCACCATGCCATACATCGTTTTCACTTAAGACCGGATGAATTTCATAGCTTGTAACACATGATAATTACATTTATCATTAGAAATAAATTTTTCTTTTACCTGTTCCCATAATTTGAATATTTTTTTAATCGTGTAGGTAATGCGCACAAATGGGGTTAGGAGCCGACACCTTTATACAGTATCATAACTGCTGCAGTTGCAATGGTTTTGGCTTTTGTACCTTTCCAAGATTTCATACAATGAGCCTTCATTTTATTATTATAATTATTATAATCATTATTATTATTACCTAAGTATTATTATTTTATTTTTATTATTTTCATGTTAGCCACAAACTTATTGTTCCTTTGAATTTCCAACTAGTTTGTTTCTCACATTCGAATTTTGACATCGACGAGACGAGAATGAGAGACATCGATGCGAGTAGCCCCAGATACAATTTTTCAGTACAAAGAGTAAACAACAGTTAAATTTACACGCGTTTAATGAATTATTAGAAATACAGAGAACTACAAGCCCGAAGTCAGTAATTGAAAAAAGTGTTATAAATATTTGCATTTCTGACTCTGTAGGTAACAAATGTTTTCCCTTTCGAATTTTTAGGACTTCGGCCGTTTAACTATGCTCCTTCAGTACTGACAATGGGCGATGAAGTATTTCGACTTTTTATGGGCACGATTTATTTTTATTTTTATTTTTATTTTTTTTTTCCAAAAGCAGAATGAAAATTACGAATTTCTATACGCCAAATGCGCCTTCTTTCAAATGCAATTAGATTGATTTTTTTGAATACGTAATGAAAACATACGAATGTACTCTAATTAAACCAAACCGAACAATGTTTTCCCGCTGCATTTGTTCTCACAGACCCAATACCTGCTGCACATTCGACTAGAGTAGGTACTGAGAGAACTGACCAATTTTTTCTCCTTCAGAACATTGTTCGCAGAGCAGTACCCAGCCATCAACAGTCAGTTTTTGGTTTAACCGGAGACGGTTTTAAGTACATTGCCGCCCCGGCTCTAATACTTCTGCCACCTTATTTTTTTCACTACACCCTATAAATGTAAAATTTAAATTTCGCCCACAAATTTTGCCACTCCGGGCTTAAGCCCATGTAGACTCGGGTGTAAAACCAGTCCAGGGTTATCGTTTTTCTTCCGTATGAATGAGTAAATCAATCACAATAATAATATCTTTCTTTACAGTACAGTCAGCTACTTGATTTTCGTTGAAGCTATATACCTAATTTTTATTCGTGTAATAAAAAATTAGTAACAATTTTTTTTAAATCGATTCTCACTTACTTCAAGCAAAATGAAAATTAAAGGTATTGAGATTTCCAAAAAGGTAGAATTTTCTCCATATTTTCCAGGTATCGTTCAACAGAGTTTTTTGAGAATATTTTGTGATAGATATTTGTTAAATAATATATAAAATGTTCATTTTTAAACGGGGGTTAAAATTTCTTTTTTTTTTCTTTCGGTTTTCGAAACAAGTAATCATGGGGATTGGCTATTCTTGATCTCGCAGGGGATACTGTAGAAAATGTTATTTGTTTTTGTTTGTTGAAAAAGAAATTGTTTTCTATTCCTTGATTGTCCACGTGGAAAGCAATAAGCACCAATTTGTTTGTTTCACTTGGGCTGATCTAATATGATGACATCTATTTTCATGAAACTTTGTTACATAAACACAGATAAATCTATAATTTTTCTGAGGTTTATCTATTTCATCGATAGTGTTCTTTACAAACTGAAAGAATACAATTTTTCTGTATTCAACTTTGTGGTATGCCAAATTGGTTTTTACCAGTTACACAAATTTTGGTTTTTTATTTGGCTCCCTCAATTTTTAAATCAATTACTTACCTGGATTGATTCCTATAATACGTAATGAGATACCATACACGTGGTATCTAAAGACGAAAACATCGATAAAATACATGTTTTACCGAAGAGTGAATGAAGATGAAATTTGAAAGAATTGTCAAAATAAAAATGTTGAAGTAAAAACAAATCAGAAATTTTTAAATATTAAATTAATATTTCCCCACAGTGAGATATTCCGAAATTTACTGTGGGGGAGAAAAACTGGAAGGGATAAGCCCAAGGTTTGTTCTCGCCGAACTCGTGTGCTATTTCATAATAAAAATCTAAAAGATCGAAAATTACACCATTTTCTTTCCTCGTTTTTCCCTTATTTTCTCAGAACTTTTTACCCCATTTTGAAAACCTACATCCTCAACCACCGAATTCTCCTACCATACATGACAACGTTAGCTGGACATATTGTTAAACAAAATAATTATGAGTAAACAAAAAATACCGGTTTATTCGGAAATAGAAAAAACATACCTTTGTTTTTTAAGACATAGTAACATTCATATTGCAGAATTGGACGAAGTATTTTGAAACGGACAACAGATTAACAAAATAAGAAAAACAAGATGAATCAACGACGAGGTTTCATCAAAGTGAATTTTTTATACAATGTTAAAAGCAAAATTACAACAAGAAATTTCGTAGGTCTTACTAAAGTGAAGGTACCAAACGGAGTGATTTCTTCTTATCTTGAAAACTAAGAGCTAGCCTAAAAGTTTGCAAGAGAAGGAGAAATCACTATATCAACTTTCATTTCCGATAGCAAGTTAACAAAAGAAACAAGCCACGAGCAGAAATGGAAGATGATATTGGGAAAAAACATCAGATAATGAAACTCCATTCTTCAGAGAAGAATGTAATAAATTATCTGATTTCAAAATTTTACGGATACTTCATCTTCTATTTTTAATTCTTTTTTTTAATCTCTACTATACTACCTAATCCACAAGTTCAACATTATATTAATTAAAATAGTGTCTGTCAGTACCGTAAGAATTCGGTTTTTTTAGACTAAAATTGAGTTGGTGGGGCTAGAATATGACGTCAGGGAATACGAGTATATCTGTATATCTATCAATTTTGGAAATTTTACCTGCCTGTCTGTGTCTATATCCATTAAATTCTAAGTTATCTGTCTGTATTCCTGTATGAGCCAAGAGGTCTTAAAAACTGAATAAGTTTTTTTCGTGAAATTTTGATAGATATATGAAAATAGAGGCTTTTAGAATGATTTCCCTGCACTTTTTTTCATACAGATCCGTTCACTGGAATTTTAAAAAAAAATGGTTTTATTTTTTAGAAGAGTAGATAGGTATTTGTTTATCTTTCCTCACACTCATACGACTAACTTCCACTTTATTTTATTTTATTTCTATTATTTTCCGTCAAATAAACAGACAGACACCAAGAATTTTTGTCACGTATCATAAAATAGTAAAATTTAAACATATTTCGTGGGCATAAACCTGAGTAAAGCCGAATGGGTAGATATAGGATAGTAGGTTAAGGTAAGTGTTGCTGATTGCAGTTAGAAACTCCATTAATTATTTGTGTCAAATAAAATAAAGAAAGAAGTACCACTCCATAGTATTCAGTATTATTTATTTTTGAAACGGAATTATGGAATATCGTTGCAACTTCAGATAAGATCGTCGAGAAGGTATGAATAAAATAATTTTCTGTTTATAAGCCTTGTGTTTAAGATTCATCTAACTAACTTTTGAATGGAATACAATTTAGGCATGCGAGAATTCATTTAAAAAAAAAAAAATGAAAAAAAAGAAGTGATTTGAAGAGGATGACTCAAAAATTTATTTAAGACAAAACATGAAACTTACTGCATAGGTAGGTATATGAAATGTTTTGATCGTTTCAGTGGCTCATATGACGCATCTATAGGATCAGACAGGTACACCTATAATCTAATGTAATAAATACTTATTTGAAAAAAGTTATTTTACCTGTAAGTATAAGCATATACCTACTGGACCGCTATGTTAATCCTTGCTCATGAAATACTAACAATAATGACAGAATTGGAGAATGTATTGCATTTATTTAGAAAATTTGTAGAGACTGTTCAACCTTCAAAACGTCTACCATAACACTGAAACACGCATAGACAGAATGTAGAATGCGCTATGTAAATTCAGTAAATAATGATCTTCAAAAAACCAATATTGGGATTATTATTGGTTAGCCAGTATTGATTTTCTATTGCCTATTGATATCAATAAATTAAGTGTAGTCACCACAAATTCGTCATTAGTTTTTGAGTTGAACAATCGTCAAATACCAAGGTCTGAATCGCTGAATGCGAGAGCGATATTCAAGTACCTACCAAATCCAAATGTGACGAAACAACTCCTATTTCAAGCAATTGTTACTGGTACACCAAGATAACGATTACTATCGATTAAGATGTTCATATTTCAGATACTCAAGTACTGGTCTGGTCAACATTTCTTACAATGTTACGGTTAGTATAATGTTCTTGAAAACCATACGAAATACTCGAGTAATTCTCAAGTCGCAGTAATTAGCACTCAAGTATCGTTCTTGCATTCGGCTAGGGATGTAGCCAAAATTTCTTCAAGGGGGAGCAAAAAAAAAATTTGATAAGTTTTCTTTTTTGTTTGACATTTTTGAAAATTTAGAAAATTTGAGAAATTTAGCATCTATCACTGTCGCATATTTATTATTAAATTTTTTTTAAAATTTTCAAAGTGAAAAGCAAAAAAAAAACCTTAAAAATAAGGTCACAGTGGCAGTCACCCCTTTGCCCTCTGTGACTACGCCCTGGCATTAGGCACTAAAACCTCTAGCAATGATAGTAATTATGGTTGTTTCATTGATATCTTTGATGATGAGAAAATCAAAAAGGCAGCACAGTGTGCTTATGTTTACAGGGCTTGCTTCAACCAGAACTAACCTGCACATTGTACGTACCTATCTATATGAATACATGCCGAATGATTTATAGAGAATTGTTCACCAGAAAGAACGGTGGTACAATAAATTTCTGATGTTTTGAATACAGTTTTTCTTTCTCAGCAGAAAAGAACGACGTAAGTACATAAAAATGTTGAAAAATTAACAAAATTACAATAAAATAAATTAAAAATCTCCACAAAACTTAGAAATGACTACATACTCATGCGCATCAAGAAGAAAAAATTCAGTTAGTAGCCTAGTTGATCAGTGTAGTGGAAATTTGGAAAAGATAATTCAAGATTCTCAAAAGAATTTCCAACATGCAAAAAATAAACAAGAATGAACCTAAAATTGAGGTCGTTTTGTTAAACCGATGATTGGTATTATAATCTATTCCAAATAGGAACGACGTGACGTCACCGAGACATTCACATTTCACAGCTTGGTACATTAAGTTAAAAATATTAGCGTAAATAAAACCAGTTATATGGATGCATCCTTTGTTGAATAGTGTGAATCTTTACCTGTATCTTTCCCCCATTATTATCAGACTATCAGCTCATATTATATGACTTCGTTCTCATTTGGAATGGAGTATAGCATATAGCCAATAAAAATCTTTTTTGGGGGATCTGAGGAGGGGGCTTTTAACCTCCACGACACTCTGTATAACTCCGCCATTAGATTTTTTCCTCACAGTCATATTCATGCAAAAAATAAACTAAAATTTTTTACAAATTTTGGAATGACGTAGAACGTAAGTTTAATAATATAACCATCAACAAAATCGAAAAATTCTGTAGCCAGAAAAAGACCAAGACGATCAATCGAAATTTAACCCTGCAAGACCATAACCAAAACCAAGACTAAGAATATTGATGCAAGACCAACACTGAGACATTACCCTACACTCTGCATAAAATTAAAATGAAATTAATGGTGTGCAAAAGTCAGACCAAGACTAAGATCATGATAGTCTCGATCTTGCACAACCAAGTTGGCTTAAGAATCAGTCTTACAAGATTTTTATTATAAATTAGACTTACCATTCACATCCTTCCATTTTTCTGTATCACTGATCAAGACCAAGATGAAGAGTATTGAGGTCAGTCCAAAACCAAGACAAGTGATGCAACTGAAGAGGTGGGGTCAAGGTTTCGATCACATGGAGGACATATGGATAGACGAGTGAACACAAAAATCCGTGCCATTATGATCCTAAAATGTGTAAATGACCGTAGATTTGATCTGATTTCACTGGATTCATAGCAAAGTCTTAGATCACTTCAGATTCACAGGACTAACAGACTGAAAACATATGTAAAAAGACATACTGCGCATGTTCAGAAAATTGATGCCAATTTACAGGTTTTGTAATTTTAGGCATTCAGGTGGTACAGGGATTTGAACCCATAGTGACTGAACACCTAAACTCCCCGCCTCACTGCCACCCAAAACACGGCACTGTTCTCACTCAGCCATGGCACTGGGTGATGGTGATTGAGGGAGAAGTATACATAAGGCTAATATGTGGTAGCCACCACACCACTCCTCCCAGTATAGCGGAGCGTAATACAACCAATAAGAAGGCACCCTTGGTTAGTAGGTGTGTACACCAGAGTGTGGTTGCCCACCCTTATCGCCACTCCATGGAACAACCAACAGCGCCATCACATTTTGGCAGTAGTGAGGTGACTAACTACTACCTGACTTATGTGCCTGAGAGAGAGCGTTGTTCCCATCTCTTGTATCACATTGAAGTCACCACTTTGGGTATTCAGGCAGTATGGGGATTCAAACTCCTACTGGCTGAACAGCTAAACTCCCTGTCTCATTGCCACCCAAAATACAGCACTGTTCTCACTCGGCCACAATGCAGGGTGACAGTGATTGAGGGAGAAGTATATGTAAGGCCGATGTGTGATATCTGCCACAGTAATCATGGCAAGTTCGATTGATATTGGCAAGATATGGCTGCCGGGTGTCAATACTCCTAAATGATCATAGAGACAAGAAGTAATTTTCCTCAGATGGCAGATTTTTGAGGGCGGCAATATTAATTTTTAGACTATAAAATAATTTTTTTTATCTACCTCCGAAACGGCCGTAGTACACTGCCTCTTCACAGGGTGGAAAATTCTTACTTAGTTGCGCTATTAACCAAGACTATGGGTGTATATTGCATTTGCCTGTCACCACATTCACCCAACAACATGTGAACCTAGTTCATTATACTAAATATTTATTGAGATTAGGTACCTAATGAATCTATCAAACGTCGTTTGCCTCAGACAAACCTCATTCAAATAGGTGTTTAGACTTTAGAGGAACAATTCACAATGAAAGTGACGTTTAAGGTAGAGAATAGATGATTATTATCATTTATACCTACCTTAAATTTTACCAAATAAAAGCGTCTATTTTACTGCATACCTGCACCATCCCATTCACTACACGAATTAAACTATAGGTACTGGACTCAAAACTCACTTGTAAAAAAAAAAGTCCAGTTCGCTTGGAAGGAAAAATTTTAAGAATTTTAAAAATAATTAAAATCGTACCAGAAACGATTTCGATCATTATATGTGAAAATATTAAACGGCATTGAAAAACAGGTGGGTAGGGTCAGTTAGTGTGTCGCCAGTGGCGTTTAAATATTGTGTAATTTTTCATAATACATATATACTAGGTTGAAAGTGTGAGGAAGATATTTAAAAAAACTCTAGCGCAGCTACACTCCACCAGAAAAAGTAAGTTTTCAAATATATGTATTGAAATAATCAAATCATGACTTGTTAAATATTGATTATTCAACGTTCTTTTATATTAGCTTCTGCCTCAGCCTTAAAAGATAATCAGAAAAACATCCTGAACCCAGAAGATTAGAAAATAAAATCAGTAAAAAGTAGAAGTTATACTAGACACCAAAAATCTCGCAATAGGTCATTTACCTCAAATGAAACTGTGGTATAGCGTTATGAGAGTTGAGGAATAGAAATGAGGACCACGAGATCAGAAATAAAATTATTTAAGAGTGGTAAAAAATTTTCATAAATTTTCACAGTAACTAGGCGAAAAAAACAGAGATATTCGTAGTAAAATAATTCAAATCACGAATCAAACGACACAGTCAATCGTGGTAGGGTTGAAAATCACAGACATCTTCAAAAGAAACAACGTGGCAGTTGTATTTTTCTTGGGGTCATGAAACGAAAAACGTACTTATTCCCACTCCTGGGCCCTTCCATGAGCACAAAATTAATAAGTAGATTTTCTACGAAAATCTACTCAAAAAAAGAAGAAGAGAAACACTGAAAAAGAATCATATATATATATATATATATATATATATATAGATGTTTTTCGAAGTACTTAGTTGAATTTCAAAATCTATACTTTCGTCGTTCAATTTTTGGTAATTCGTTTGAGGAGATTTCCTCCCTTTATTTATTAATTATTGTTTCTGGTTCCAACTCGTAAGTGAATACAACTATCTTTCCTTCAATATAGTATACCTAGGTACCCCTATATTACTATACATACGTAGGTACTAGGTAGATTATACTCGAATATTTTGACTTTTTTTTTTTTCTTTTTAAGGTCTTTCAAAGAAAACCGAAAATGCTATTTATTCCGCAGGCAGTACCAATAATTCCAGGAAAACTGCGCACTTAGACAGCTTATCTATACCGAGCGTTGATGGCAAAAAAAAAAAAAATCTCTTCGCATTATAATGTTACTATGCTCAGTGCACAAACTGAATCATTTCGCAATTAAGTTAAGATACCTATGGGTAATTGAAACAGTCGCGACTTGTTTTAAAATATTTAAAAATATTTGTTGAAAAATTGTACTGCAAATAGCTCAAAAATTGAGTTAAGAAAACTAAGCCTAGATTTAAATTTAGATTAGCTTTATGCGAAGAATATCTTATCATTAGACCTCTATCTTGATGGGAGTGAAATTATTAAATTCATCACGAAGAGCTGCGATGAAACCGACACAAAAAGTTAGTTATTGACATCGAATTTTCGAAAGATTTTTATGAGAGGCTCAAACGAATAACTACCTTGACGAAGTGATGCTTCGATTTAGAGTCTGTATTTGGAGCATGATTGAAATTATGTTAATTCGTGGATCAAATTGGGCCACGTATTTTAAGAACTATTTCTTCTTACAAGGTCGAAGCGAGCTTCTTCTCCCCGGCCCAGCACCAAAGTCAAAACACGACTAAGGGGCGAGGGAAGAGGACGAAAATATTTTTCAACAACAGCCTAATTTGAGACTATCTTTTGTATAGGCATGGAAGCTAATCAAATGCTCTCCGCCCCAAATTTATACGCCTCTGCTCACCTCCCTCCAAACGAAAAAAAATTCGCAACAATTTATTATCATTCGAGTAAAAGTGCAAGAGAACGCAGTAAACTTTTTCAAATGCGGCTCATTCGCCATATGAATTCGGTTCAGTTATCTGCACATTGCCAACCAGCTGGAGGTCGAGAATGAAATGCGAGTAAATACATTTATTCAAAAATATTAGGTCTGCATTAAAAAAATAATAATAATCAGTAAGATGATGAAAAAAATTATAAAAGCCTCATTTAGAAATGGTCATTTTAAAATTATTTCATAAAATATTCTTGAAAACTGGCCAAAAAGCACAATTAAAGTGAGTAAGAAAGAAAATGTGAAGAAAAACTTTCTCTTTTTAGAAATATCAATTTTTTCGTCTTTCATATACTTTAATTTTCAAATTGCGGAAAATAAAATTATATGAAGACCAAATGTTCATTTAAAATGTGTGATCGCCCATGAATAAAAATGTGAAATGCTTCAACGAAAGTCAAACAGCTTATTTCAAATGCGGAATACTTCGAATGATGTGAAATACTTGGTGATTTCAATCCAAATGAGCATAGTGGAAAGAAAAATTAATTTACCGGTTACTAATACATTTTTGCCCCTGAGAAGTGGCATTAAAAAAAAAATTTGTTATTCCATCACCTTTTTGCAGACAATTCAGTTTGTCTACAAAAACGTGTCGAACAAAATATAGACACCTTTTATTCCCAATTCTTGGAATAACAGTTGTCTATAATATGATACTTACTTCACACGGACAAACACCATCAAATATGCTGACAATGAAGAGTCATCATATTTGGTAGATGTTCCGATGTCACGCCACCTATTTTAGGTGGGCCATTTTGAAGACATGACAGTAAAATTACGGACACTGTATTCTCTTCTTTTGAAGACAAATTCATTCCTGTCTCCAGTCAAACGATCAAGCTAAGGTCCATACTAGTTGTCTATGGACGTACCAGGTTTCAAATATTATATAAGTGAAATAAGTATAGTGGTAATAAAACGTATTGAATTTGAAACAATAAAGAGATAAGACAAGAAGATTTTATCTCATCATTTGTTGAAATATTCTAAATGTAAGAATATCTTCCGCAAAATTCGTGTTTTACAAATTTTCAGAATAGAGTGATGGGAAAATTGAAACGACAAGGTGGGAAAAATGTAGACAGGTAGTTTATACATGCGGTACGAGGGAAAGAATTTTTCTTTTCATTTTCCTCGCATAATTTCTCAGAATTCTCTTAAATTATTAGGAAACTTAACATCGAATAGGTACTATGTTTTTTGGAACATATGTATGAAATGTTGTATTTTTGAACCATGTACGACCTGATGAAAGTCGCCAATTCCAGATCATTTAGTTTCCTCACTCCTTAATTTCTTTTTCTCAAACCTCAATTATTTTTCTCGTGCTTAATCGAGTCCTCAGTTTCCTACCCACCTGACACCTTTCATTGCCTTCTCATTCTCTATCATTTAAGTCAGTTTACATATTATTTTTTTTTTTAAATTCTCTTCGCCCTAATGGAGGTTTGATTCATCACCCAATAGAATAGGGAGCCAACCCCCTTCCAACTAAGCTTCGATAGCTAATTGGCTTCTCATAAATTCAATTTGCACGTTAAATTATGTTTTTCGATTTTGTTTCTAGGGGAAGGAACTTACACTTTCATTTCAGAAAATTATGAGCATGAAATCGACAAGCATTATACGCGCACGAAGCTCTCATTAAATATGTTACCACGACAACCTTCCTTGCAGTTAGTTTGAAGCACCAGCGCCAACAAGACGGTTCAAGCCACTCTTCATTTTGAGGTTGTGGTTCAAATTATGTTAAGGAGGGTAGGATAAAAAATGGAGAGAATAAAGGATAGTTTTGGTATTCGCGCCGAACCAATCTCAAAGTTGGCCGCAACGATCGATTGGGGGTGGGTAAGCCTGGTTGAGGGGATGGCTTGCCACACTTTGCTGAAAATCTGTGGACGCCACTGGTTCGCAGCACTATTCACCAAAATTTTAATCGTCCTTCCCGAAAACACTGCGCGTAAAATAAATTCATTAGTCAGTTGACAAAAGAACCACAAAATTCTGATAAAGGTGAAAATTTATAATTTTCCAATAGTCAATGCAATAAGAAAAAAATGCAAGTACTAATTTATTCCGAATAACCGATGTACGTAATTTTCACCGGAAAAATTCTCGAAATTTCAAATTTTTGACGCAGGTACCTCTTGAAATTTTACGTAAAACATAATATTAAATAAAAGAGGTTGGACGTCAAAGAGTTAACATAAAATTCGTACAAATCGACAAATCCGTTCTCTGATAGTTTCAGGGTACCAATATTTCGCAGAAAAACAAAAAAACAAAAAAACAAAAAAACAATTTTTTGTACTCTTTACAGGTTTTTCTTCTACAAATTTTCGGCACCCACCAGCGTACGGTTTTGGCTACAATTCAAAAATTGCAAACTTTTTTATTCAGAAATATTTATTATTTAGTAATTTTTAAGAACAATCAGCTGAAAATTATGCAGTAAGTACCTTCAGCTACGTATATAAAAATTTTCTAAACGATTGGATTGGTATTATCACACCCTGCTGCGTTGAAAAAGAATATTTCTCCCGGAAATTAGTCGAATACTTGTAATAGAAATGACTTAGTACATAAAAATGGACGAGAACAGCTCTACTATACGAGGCTCGTCTAAATTTAGATGTTATTTATACGTTTCGAATAGCCGAATGTATTCCCTCTCTAGCCTTAGGGGATAAGTATTCGTCCATCCACCTTCTCATATGGCAGATCCTTCCATCAGTTTCGGTTTACCGCGTAAGAAAATGTACTCCTTTAGACGCACACGAGACCTGAATTCCACGCAGAATAACGTCGAGTCATCGATTTTAATGGGTCTATCTTGTTAGGGGGGTGAACTGAAGACAGCCTAATTGGTTTAATTGTTATCGGTAAATACTTTCTACAGATGAAGAACTTGCGGGGTGCCTGCCTAAGCTTGTATAAGGACCAAGATTTTTAGGAGCGATTGAACTGTACACGCCAATAGGTACATTTTAAAAAACACCATCAGATACTTTTATAAGAATTTCGGTGCTACGCACCATATTTTCGGGGTCAATTTCTTTTTCATCGCCGTAATTAAGTAAAACGTATCCACTCATCTAATGTTCACGTGTACAGAATTACAACCCTCGTAATGTGTAGAATAAGATTCGAATTCCGAGTCGCTCGGTGTTTCTCTAAATTTATTGAGGAAAAAAAAATCAATTAGTAAAAACGTGGTTGGAGTCGGGAGTCGTCAAGGAAAAAATGTTAAGGCATCCCAGTCTCGTTCATGAGTCAGAGGCACAAACAAAGATACAGACAGAGAGACGGAAAGATAGAAAATTTAATGTGAAACTACCCACTTTGTTAAAAGCTCTGTGACGGCAAAAAATACTATGCCAGTACATTTTTTCAAATACATAAATGCAGAAGCTGTGCAAGAGGGAGTGGATGATGATACCCCGTTGATCCAAGCTGTTGTAAAAACTGAAAGAAGTGATGACCTTTTTTTCTTATGTTGCTTTTTAAATTACTAAACGACATATTTGTTTGAATTTTTGGGTAAAAATTTCAATATTTTGTGAGGTTTGAAAACGAACATACATCCCGAGTATGGGGTTTGAATTCACAAAAGTGAAGTATATTACAAAATCTCGACAAGCCGTAGAGTTGAGAACTCAGAAGTCAGCCCAAACAGTTAAGCTACCCTACCAACAAAAGCTCCCAAGGCCTATGTAATATACCGGGCAATTTCATAGAAGCGAATAAAATAAGTAGGCCAACCCATCAGTACCATTCACAGTTAATACAATACGAGTTACTTACAGTTAGCCAAGATGTAAGTTTGGTTGTGCAGTTGTTAGAATTTGTATTGCCATACGGTATTTCAGTGTCCAACGAACCAACAGATTTTAATCGAATATGTTCATCGCTAAAACCAAAAATGGTTATTGAAAAAATGGGAAATGATTTGGTTAGAGCTGTTCACCTTTCGATTTGGTTTTGGTAAAAATGATTATTAAAAACGACTTAAAATGTCGAACTCAAAACTGTAATATGTCGTGAACATTAAGGACATTCACAACAAATGGAAAACATTCACGTCTAAAACGAGACTAACTATTCACCATAAAATCAAAATTGTGAACAGTTAAAGAGATAAAACCGTTGGTTCACCATTGATCGAGTTTAAATATAAACGTCCTCACAAATGTATAAAAGTCAACGTTTAATACTTGTTGATATATCTAGTAGAATGGGAATTTCATCAGTGTAGAATTTAGCGCATATATTCTTTGATATAATAAATAGTATAACCTAATAATTCGTGAGGTGTTCACTGAAATAAATATAAGTAGTACAATATAGTTGATTTGTGTGGTGATGTGAGGAAGAATAGGGAATTTTGGATGTCTCAATTTTTTGGACTTGCAAAAGTTGAATATTACACCCCCCTTAAAAACATCACTTAAATGCCATCATCTGATTATATCTTAATTCTAGGCCTTTAATTTTTTTTATGAACTAACAAATTTTCCTTCAAATAGGTAAACACAAACAACATTTAGGGTTATCATTATTCAACTCGGAAGTGAATCTGATTTAGACAAAAAGTTACTGACACAGTTCAGTTATCTTTCTTATGATGAAGCAGTATTGAAATTCTACGGTAAACTAACACATATGTTGATATGCTTCCATAAGAGCTATGTTATTTATGGGGAAAAAGTGCTACACTTAATTTTAAGATTCTTGACAAAATTCTGTTAATGGTGAGAACTCAGTTCAACCCTCAGTTTTCAGAATGGCCTCTTTATAAAAAACTATTTCCAATCTTCTCTCAATAGAGCTGCCTGTTGTAAAAAATTGCTGAAATTTAGGCACTTTTTTCTATATACAGCTTAGCTATGTCCATACTTGTAACGGTATAATTGTTACAAAAAGATACACGACACATATATTATTTTTTTATAGCATGTATTTTATATCTATCGGAGAATATTAAGAAGAGTGATTTTTACAAAGAGAGAATAATGAATAATCAGACTTAGAATCAAGGGTATGGATTTGAGAAAATTATACAATAGTGTTGTGGGAGATATACAATGTGATTGGTTAATTGAATCTACGTAATTTTAAAGTAAGCCAATGGAATAACATATTTATGACATCAGTGGATGTAGTTATAAATTAAAGAGGAATTGGGAATAGTGCAGAGTTGTATATTGTATTCGTGGAATAAATGACATCGGGATATTTAATGTAGGCATATAATATTAGTGAGAAAGGTGACGTCAAGAGACAGGTCTTGACAAGTTTCATTGACGTAAGTAAAACAATACATTCGAATAACGTTATATGAGAGATCGATTATTTGGAATACAAGAAATATATAGAATAAATATTAGAATAAGAATGATATGGAATTATCATTACAATACTCATCCACATTTATTATCCTTTAATCCAGCACCACCAAAAAGTTTCTCTTTTCAATTTTTAGGCTAACTAGGCTACAATGGCATATTGGCATATTATTCGTTTCTCTGTTAGTAGCAAAATTGGTGAATTATTTCGAAAAATTCGAGTGTTATTAGCTTGGGTCAGTGGCACAGGAGGAAAAGGTTCAGGTAAAGAGAGTTGCGATAAATTTTCACCAGCTAATTGCTTAACAACCACGCTTACCACATTTTTAAATGGCTATAGAAAAAATTAAAAATAATCTCTTCCGAAATTCAAATGTAAGTTTGCAAGTATTAACAGTATTGGATTTGTGATGGAACGATTTATATAAAAAAATAATAATATTTACGCAAAAAAAAATGACAAAAACTCAACAAACAAAAAAAAAGTAAAAGCTTTAGCGCAGAAAGTCTTGCTAGAAAAAGGAGGTTTCGAGAAAAAGAATTATGAATTTTGATGGTCATATTAATTGTCTGTAAGTATAAGTGCGTTAATGGTATGTTATGATTACTATGAAATTTGTTAGCTGCTGACAAAATATTGGAAAACGTGAAATTTAAAAGCATTATTTCTGGAATTGAAAATTAATTATGATGATAAAGTATAGTAAATAATCATATAATTTCAAATAAAACCAAAAAAATATAATAATGTTATGAAATAAAAAAATAAGAAAACATGAATATGTGGTTAATTATTGTAAAATGTTTATGTAGAAAAAAAAAGAGAAAAAAAAGCTTAACCGGAAGTACCGTCTGGTTGATGCGCACCAAAATCAATAAGTCTGGTCCTTGGCATAGAAAAAAAATTCGTTCCAAACTTTGTGATTATCAGACCAAAATTACGACCTGTACCGTGGGAACAGGAAATTGACTTATATCTATCTACCTATTTGTATAATATATATATGGATATGAATTTGAGTTATTGGTGCCAAAATTTTTCTGAGATCATGAAACGAAAAACGTACCCACCCCCAACATTGGGGGCTAATATCGCACCAAGCGTAATAAGTAGATTTTCTAAAGAAACCTACTTAAAAACAAAAAACAGGATGACACTTAAAACACTCAGCCAGTACACAGTGTCGCTATCTACGAGGTAAGAAGTGAAGTAGCTTATTTTACGTTTTACTGAACGATTTCGTTCATTGGATTCGATTAAAAATTTTAGAACCATCTCCATTTTGAATCATCCATCTGATTTATTGCACCGGGCAGCGAAACCAAAATTATTTATTAGGTCTGTTCGATATGAGAATAAGAAGTGCGGAAATTTCAGAGATTTATCTACGTTTTAATATCACGCTGTTGGATTTAGAAGGATGCGATATTATAATTGTTCGCGGAGACTGTTCAATTTTCCACGATAAAATAAAAATGAATTTTAAAAAAATTCGATTTTATAAGAGTGTAAAACGTTGCGTAGAATGAAACTAACGCATATACACCTCTCACATACTCGAATGCCACGTCACTTCTTCGTCCAACTGAAATAAAATCCGGAGCAAAAGGAATGAATTCCTACAAAAAACATTTTTGTTTTTTTTAAAACTGCAAAATTTCCTGACCCGATTCGGCGAGAATTCGTATGAAAAGTTATTTTCTAAGATGAAATCGTTTTTGTATCACTTGCCCTATCTGACATGTATAAAAAGTTCTTTAAATTGTTTTGTCACTTAACAGAACTAAAACCGTAGGGTTTAATTAAGAATTAATTTATGACAGAACTTGTTCGGAGCAAGACCTTTTAAATATAGGCTAGTAAGTTTTTGCCAAATCGAACATGGCCATTGGATTCAGCAAGAAGTAATTTTAGGCCTATCGATAAAAACTTCTATTTCGGTAAAATATTTCTAAAAAAAACCCAGTGGTTTAAACCTTTAAAGGTTCCAGAAACTCAGCCAATTGAAATAGAATTTTCTTCAATGAATATGGGAAGCCAGTAACAGACGAGACACTTAAAATGCTTCATTTTCTTCATCCATTCATTCAGTAGGAATTTCTTGGCTCGTATTGTTGGCTTTTTCTCACTTGTTTTGTTTTTGAGACGTTTCGTCTTACACTTTTCAGCATTTTCTTTTTCTGCCACATCTACTGTCTTTTATTTTCACTCTCTAATAGTTTTTTACATGGAAATGAAGTTGCTACGGCTGTTATGCCTATTCGTTTTAGTTCTTTTAATTGTCCAACCATTTTTTCCAATAGTGGAACTGGCGGCACAGTTTTCTACCGAATAATTCGCAGGAAGTGTCCCTCCATCGTTTAAAATATTGTTGAAATGATGCGAGCAGCCGAACCGAGGCTGAGGATAGTTTAAATTTGAGTTTCTACAGTTTGTTGACCTTCCTCAAGAAAATGGGTTTCTAAACCTCTGGGACTGTTTTCATTTGAAAGAATATTCGTCGTCATTGTGGAAACGAAGTCCGATTCCGAGAAAATATTTAAATCAAAAGGCCATAATACTACTACAGTTTGTGGGGGACGAGACTGAATACTTTAATATTTAATACCTCATTTTGCACGTCTGGCAGTCCGATTTTATGGGAAATATGACGTGTGGAATACCTTGTCGTGAGAGATATTCTCACCAGAAGAAAATTCAACAGAATTTAAGCGTGCTCAGCCACTTCGTACACAAGTATGGGTAAGCCAAAACCAAGGCAAACACTGGTGATTTTAGAGCCGGTTTGGGTGGTTTATATACGGCTTATTTGCACGCACACAAACACACGTATGTAAGATAATACATACATCGGTGAGGGTGGCCAGGTCGCATCATCCCCTATCATGATAAGAGATGGCTTGCCGGTTCGTGTACGGATCGTGACATTGTTTGGTGATGTCACGATTTGGTACTCGTACATTACCTGCATGTACTTGCAGGTAATTACGATTGAACGTATTTCGTGTGGATTAACGTCACGAGGACGATTATTAGCCTGCCCTTTGGGGCAACAACTGTCGTTGAGGGGTTCTGAGCCCCTTTACCTCATACCGTTGAGTCCCCACAGCTACTCCCCCCCAGTTTTTGCGCTGCAAAAATGATCAAAAATGCGCAAGGCCTGGGGGATGTGCGGGCTTCTACTTTCACCTCTGGTTGGCCTCCCATTTTGCCAGGGCGCTACCTACTACAGCCCCGATGCACTCGTAAGACTCTCTACGGGCGTTCATTTGGGCCAGGTAATTTACCCGGCTGTCCTCTCCCCTACACCTTGGTGGTACATTTTTTGAACGGGCTAGGGGTGATGATGGGAGTGAGGGGGCAGCAGATGCTTAAACGTTGGCTTCCTTAGCATTGGGGAGTTTGAGTTCTCCGCTGCTAAGGTGGCCATTTTCCTTTTTTGTTCGTGGCCCTCTAAGCCGTGAACAAAAACCTCATCGGCTCCCATTTCTCCTCTGGTTTTGGCTCCGGCTTTGGTGGTTCCGGAGTTGGAGTTGGCTCCTTCAGGGATCGGGGAGGAGAGATGATTGGAGGCAGAGGAGTGGTCATCTCCGCTAGGACATTGTTGACTGGAGGAGCTGTGTCCATGAGCAGTTCCTCCTCAATCCGGTCTAGCTCCATTTTCTGCTCAGTCTTCTACTGAGTTTGTGAGGACTCAGCAGTTTTCCAGGCAAATTGGAAGGTGGCGGAATTTGGGATGGGAATTGGCAGTGACATTAGAATAGATTTTATTAGGAAAAGGAACCAAAAATATCAGAAAACACGTCCAAGATCTCTGGCGGTTCTAAAGTGGGTGATTTTACTTCAATTTTCGATTTACCATTACAGTTATGTTTTATTATTTTCGTATCTTCTATCGACATATAGAGGGGATAGCGCTTAAAATTCTTGGCCGTATGCAAGTTTTTCCTGTTAAGTTCTGATCGGTTTAAGCAAAGTTATGCCTGAAATAAACTCAGTGAATATAATTTTTTGAATTTTATTACAAAGGAATCTCCGCTTGTGACTTAACAACGTTGAGATTATCTTTGTGTTTAACGGTAAACGCACGTTGCAATGTTTTGTTTCCGTATTGCACGTGGATTTGTTTATTCCTGTCGTTTTCTTTTTGTTGGCATTCCTCGTTCGCTTATCTCCGGAGTTTCTTTTGTCTCATGGAATTCCGATTTTCCTCGCTTATTTTTTAGCGGATTTTAACTTACGTAGCGGATATTACTTTTTCGGGAGTAAATTTTATTTTCTTCGCATTAACCTCTCAGACATGCGAGAAGGGCGGGAATTTTTACGTTTTTTACTGCCAGGGGGCCTGCCTCTTTTTTGTGGACATAAGGGGGCCTCAGGATCGAATGTTTTGGTGGTAACATTGTCCGAAAATCTTACCAAATTTTTTAATGTTTTCTTTTGTGAATTATTTGTTTTACATTTTTCGACAGATTCTTCCATTTTTGTTTGAGAATCTGTCTGGATATTTTCTTTGTTTTCCTTCTGCAACCTTTTTATTCTTTTGTCGTCACTTGATCCAAAATTATGACTTCTGGTACGCCATACCTCGCAATCCAGGTATCGTATAACCTTGCAGCTACTGTGGGAGCTGACATCTCGTGTAGAGGGATTGCTTCTGGCCATCGTGTTGCCCTGTCTATTATTGTCAACAGGTATCTGTGTCCTTGAGATGGTGGCAATGAGCCTACCAAGTCCATATGTACAGTTTTAAACCGCTCTGTTTGTTTGAAGGATTTGAGAAGCGAGCGAGTGTGTCTTCCTACTTTGGATTCTTGACAGTTCAGGCAACTGCGAGCCCATTTGTTGCAGTCAGACTTCATTCGTGGCCATACAAACCTTGCCGAAATTAATTTAGCACTACATTTTGGCCAAGCATGTGACAGATTATGTACACTGTTGAAAGCCAACCTGTGATATTTTACCGGTAGAAATGGCCTATTCTTACCTGTACTGATGTCACATGTTAATAAAACATCAGTACCGGGAATTTTTCGCTGTCTCAACTTGAGAGTAGTATAAGCGTTCGATAACAACTCTTGCAATTCTGCATCCTTAAGCTGTGCTTTAGCTATTTCAGCATAAGGCAATTGGACAGGAGCCGAGATAGCTTCGATTCTACTCAAGGCATCAGCTGGAGTGTTAAGTTCTCCACTTATATACTGGATGTCGGTAGTCAATTGACCAATATAGTCTAATTGTCGTGCTCTTCTCGGCGATGCCGGTTCTGCTTTTTGTGTGAAGGCATATGTTAGGGGTTTATGGTCAGTATACACAGAAAAACATCTACCCTCTAATTGGTGCCTGAAATGCTTCAATACAGCAAAAATTTCGAGCAATTCCCTATCGTATGTGCTATAGTTCTTTTCTGTTTTTGAGAGCTTCCTCAAGAAGAAAGCTAGCGGTAACTTCTTGTTGTCTTTATCCAATTGGTACAGGGTTGCATAAATAGCAAAATCTGATGCATCGGTACTCACGCATAACGGCAGACTTTCGTCTGGATGAGCCAATAGAGTTGCATTTGCCAGTATATCTTTGATTTTCTCAAAGGCCTGTTTGGCTTCTTCATTCCATTCGAGTGGAGTTTTATCTTTCTTTTTGCTTGTCTTAATTAGTGCAAACAGCTTACTTTGTTCGGCTGCTGCATTCTTCATGCAACGTCTATAGAAGTTCACCATCCCCAAGAAACACCTGAGTTCAGCGACATTTGAGGGTTTTGGGAAGTTCAGTATTGGCTCTACTTTGGTCTTCAAGGGGGAAATGCCTTCGGTCGAGACTTTGTAGCCGAGGAAGTCAATTTCAGTTTGTGGGTATAAGCTTTTACCTACATTGATAGTGAGTCCGGCAGCGTGTATATGCTGTACCACGGCTCTCACATTCTCCTCGTGCTGTTGCTCACCGCCTTCAGAGCAAATGCAGATATCATCCAAGTATGCATATGCAAACGGCAATTCCCTAAACAGTCCGTTGATAAATCTCTGGAAAGTTTGTGCTGAGTTGCGAAGTCCAAACCGCATTCGAAGGTATTCGAATGGTCCAAAGGGGGTTATAACCACTGTCTTTGGAACATCCTGGTCGGCCATAGGAATTTGGTGGAATGCCCAGTTGATGTCAATTTTGGTGAACATCGTTTTACCCTTCATATTCGCATTGAAGTCCATTATGTTGGGGACTGGGTAGCGATCAGGAACTGTTACGGCATTTAAGGCCCTGTAGTCTCCAACAATTTGCCACTCTCCACTTGCTTTTTTGGTCATGTGGATAGGGGAGCTCCATGAGCTTTTTGAGGGGCGACATACACCCTCCTAAATAATGCCATGGAAGTACTCCCGTGCTGCTTTGAATTTGTCAGGCAGTAACCTTCGTGCTCTAGCGTAGCAAGGCTGTCCTTTGGTTTCAATGTAATGAACCGTGTCGTTTTTGTACGTAGGATGCCTGCAAATTGAGGGTTGAGTGACTCCAGGATAGTCAGACAGGATCCGTAAGAGTTGTCCGTCGACTTTGGTACAGCTGGATATATTTGTGTCCAGTCTGTAAGCTAGCGTTTTGCTATCCACACAATGTTTAGATTCACTATCGATCAATTTGCCGTTTTTGAGGTCAATGATCAGGCCAAAATGTGCAAGGAAATCTACACCCAGGATCGGGTTTGGAACATCTGCAACCGTGAAGGACCACGTCATGATTTTCTTGAGTCCGATGTCAACTTTGCTGGTCTCGAGTCCGTAAGCTGGAAGGTTTTGACCATTCACAGTACGGAGATAGTATTTCGGAGGAAGTACTTTTTGGTTTTTATTTACTGGCAATATACTCAAGTCTGCACCTGAGTCTATCAAGTACCATCTCCTATTAGTCCTGTCCTTTACAAACAGGCGGCATGAGTGTTTTTCCAAGGGGTCTTTGGCCGCATAGATGGCCCCTCATTCTAGTTTGATGCTTCCTTGTTGTAGGATTTACCCCACCAGTTGCATCTGTTGTTGCATTTGGTGGCCTCCACGCCAAACCTGTTGTGGAAGAAACAACATTTATCATCCCAATTTCGAGACTGGGTTTTGGGAGATGATGTTCTAGGGGGAGTTGAACTCTGACCCCTGTTACTGGAACTAGATCTGCAGTCTCTGGACTGGGACTGTCGTCCTCTGCTATTGCCGTTGTTGTTGTTGCTTCTTGATTTAGATCGTTGTTGCCAGCTACTATTGGATTTCGTTGAGCTTTGGCCTTTGTTCCGTTTTACTTCATCGGTCAACTGAGCTATTTGGGCTCGAAGTTGAGCGAGTTCTCCAGTCTCTGCAGATACTGCACTGACCATGGGCTTTGACCTGGTGTATTCAAGCACATTATCTGCGGATTTCGCAAGGAAGTCCAAGTCTGTGGATGTATTGATCACTGTCGAACCTACGGCGGCTAGGCATTGCACAACACTTTGGGGAAGTTGTTTGCAAAATTGATTGCCTATGACAGAAGGGGCTACGATATTATCCGCTTTCTGCCTTAATTTTGCCATGAAGATCGAGGGTTTGTCATCCCCCATCTTCATAAAACCCATCACATCATCAATGATTTTGTTCTTTGTTTTTCCGAATACATTTTTTATTTTCTTGACAAACCAGGCATATTTATCATCTTCTGTCGAAGGGCATTCCATAATGTCCGGAATGTGGCGGATTATCTGCGGGGGCATGCCTCCACAGATGTGTAGATACCGCTGGTTCAGTGTAATGTTTTCTGTTTTGAACCTGCCTTCTAATAGAGTCAACCATAAGTCTACCTCATTGGGCAGAAATTCCGGGATCTCTATCCT
The DNA here is from genome assembly GCA_011428145.1 of Ericerus pela. Classification (NCBI taxonomy): domain Eukaryota; kingdom Metazoa; phylum Arthropoda; class Insecta; order Hemiptera; family Coccidae; genus Ericerus; species Ericerus pela. The sequence continues at coordinate 586,008 of WOFM01000730.1, forward strand.
CCGTCTTTAGAAGTTGGGGTTTTGCCCTGGCTGCAATTGCAAAAGTTGCATAATCTGCGCCAAGACTTCAGGTTTTAGCTGTGGCTGACTATTACCTCCCTGCCATGGTTGTGGGTTTTTGGTCGGTGGTGGAACCATTGCTATGTCTTTCTGGTGACAAGCGTATTCCACAGAACTACTTCCTTCCTTTCTGGTCGAAAACACTGGTTCCTATGTTTGTAGGACAGGTGTTTTCGGGTCAGAACTTTGGCTTAAAGTTCGACCGCTTCTCAACGTTTTAACTGCGAGTTCTTCTTTATTTATTGCAGTTCCCAGTCGTGCTAATTCTGGGTGTTGAGGGCCTTCTTCAGTTTTTGGTAAATTCGTAGAGCGTCGAGTTGAAGTTGGGGGGGTTGGGGGATGAGTCCAACCTTCTTCCTCCAGGTCTACTGTCTTGTTTCTCCTTGTTTATATATTTTAAGGAGAGGGGTATAAATTCCCACTTCAGCAGACTCTACTTCGACAATATAAAGGTGTCTTAGTCTGCAAAAAATATTTTTATTTGCTAAGAAAGCGAGTATCTCGCCAGCACACCGCGCCAAATTTTTGTACAAGCGCAACGCGCCTAAGGACACCTCACGACGTAGCCAAAAATCACGTCAGGGTCACCACTGTGGAATACCTTGTCGTGAGAGATATTCTCACCAGAAGAAAATTCAACAGAATTTAAGCGTGCTCAGCCACTTTGTACACAAATACGGGTAAGTCAAAACCAAGGAGAACACTGGTGATTTTAGAGCCGGTTCGGGTGGTTTATATACGGCTTATTTGCACGCATACAAACACACGTATGTAAGATAATACGTACGTCGGTGAGGGTGGCCAGGTCGCATTATCCCCTATCATGATAAGAGATGGCTGGCCGGTTCGTGTACGGATCGTGACATTGTTTGGTGATGTCACAATTCGGTACTCGTACATTACCTGCATGTACTTGCAGGTAATTACAATCGAACGTATTTTGTGTGGTTTAACGTCACGAGGACAATTATTAGCCTGCCCTTTGGGGCGGCGACTGTCGTCGAGGGGTCCAAGCCCCTTTACCTCATACCGTTGAGTCCCCACATGACGAAATACTCGTATATTTTATAATCGTAAATTAAGAACACATGCGAGTTACCTCATAAAGCAGCCAACAAAGTAAACGAATCACAAAGTTTCCGTTCAGAGGTTCAAATATTTTAAAAACTGGTAGATGCGATCACCGAGTGATGCGAATTTAAAAATAATAATTTTAATATCTCGGGTGGTGCGCTCCAGTCATGGGTCGGATTTGCGATGGTGGGACCAGCCTTTCGCCTTACTCCATCTTCCCCCACGTGTAATGTGAAAGCGATTCGACGAATTTGTCCAGAATAACACGTGTTAAAATTCTCTTCTCTTCGAGGCGCAGATTTTGGTAAGCGGGGCAGCCTGTTTCTTCGGGTCCCGGATGACTGTATTTTCGCGAGATGAGTCTCCTATTTCTTTCGGCGAGAATATTTTAAAACGAACGAAGATATGATAATTTTCGAATACCTAAAAATAATTTTAACGTTTAATATTTTCGAAAATTCCGAACTTTAAGAATAAGTACGCCATAAAAATGCAAAATAACAAAAAAATTAATGAAAAATAAAAACGACGAGCGAGCAAAAACGTTAAGGATAAACATTATGGCAAAAGCAAGCGAGAAAGCAAGCAAAAAAGAAGAAGAAGAAGAAGAAGAAGAAATGCAACAGCACTAATTGCACGTAATCAGTGAGGGGGAACGCTTCGAATGGTACAAAAATAATATTTTAAATGACATATTAAGAAAAAATGAAAAATGAAAAAGTATGGAAACCATTGCGAGTCCGTGACAGGACACATTTTCAGCCAACCTTCGTATTATTCAAAGTGTGCATCAAAATTTTAATAAAATGCTCATATGCGACCGATTTAGCCAAGTGCTACGCGGTAAAAAAACCGGTACTCACAATAATTTGCACAAAACTTAGCTTTGTTGTTGGTTTTTTCTTCTTCTTTTTTTTTTTTTTAAATAATTTATAAAGTCTCATGTTTTTTTAATAGGTAATCTCTCTTCACTCCACACGAAATTCTTTAAGAGTCAGAATCAAATATTTTACGCTATTATTTTTATTTTTATTTTTTCATTCGGTTTGCGTGTATGTGTAGGTAAGGTTATACCTACGCGGATTAACTCCGTTCGAATTTCTACCCTCTGTTTTAAATGGCGTCGTATTTTTATTTATTTTTATTTTTTCTCTTTATTTTTTGTCTTCGTACAAATTCTTTTACCAACTTTACAAAAAGTGAACATGAGAGCTGCGTACACACATACGCATCGGCGAAGAGAAAACGGTCTCCGACAGTAGCGATTGTGTATACGCCGTGGAAAACAAGTTGAAAATTTTACAATATTTTGTATCAACAGGAAGACATAATTCCTTTGAACATATTTTTATTACCTCACCTCCATGACTGTAGTATATGACCATTTTTTTTTCTTTCTTCGCAAATACACATTTTTTCCCTACTCTCGCCTTCTCTAACACTCGTACTCACTTCTAAATGTACAACGTACGTACAGCGTTATCAGTATATTTACTTACATAGATAACATTATTTCAGTTATTTACATGGTTATTCAATTTATGACGCAGTACGTGAGAAACTACGATTCCGAAGTGAAAAAAAAAAAAAAAAAAAAAAAAAGAAAAAGAAAAAGTTTTAAAGAAAATTTTAATCACTTAGTAGCGTTGCTAAAACGAAAATATACGTTTGGTGGTGAAATAAAAAAATTATATGTTCGCACATACGACATTTCTGCCTCCTTTCAATACGTTTTTCAAATACTCGTTTCGAATGGGAGTCGATTCTTAGGGAAAATACGAGACTTGGTTGGTGAAAAATTTCGAACTTCTCGTTCACAGTTCGTTACCGATGGGTGCCGATACCATTTTGTTGGCTGATAGGCGAAGTACTAACTTGGAGCAATCTGCTCGTGTTTTTACTTTGATACTTGGCTCATTCCTTCGTGAACATAATAAAAGCAACCGTCCATCTAAATTCTGCTCTCTTCAAATCATTCGCAATGCGACGGGTTAAAAAATTTAAATGGTGGTCTCGAGACGTGAGTTTTAGCCAAACTGAAGCCCGGTGAAGTTATAATCGAAAAACTGTAGCGCAACGAGTCATGTCAGAAAATGTAGATTTTCTTAAACAAATAAAAAAAAAAAAAACTAAATAAATAAGTAGATAAATTAATTAATTAACGCGTAAAGAAAAATTAACCGAATTCGCCTGAACGACGAGGTTCTTAGTACACTGAAAATGATTACGTATTTATTTTCAGGATTGTTGAATTACAACCGCTACCGCATACAGCAGTATGCAATATTCAAAATTTTGAGAAATCAAATATTGTATAATAAGTTTAGGTTGAAAACGAATTTTTAAACGATAAGCTTTTATTTATTTTTTGTGGCTTTAGCTTCGTGCGAAATAAAGATTTTTTTGTTGAGGAAGGTTGGCTGCGGTATCGGTATATTTTAAAATCGCATTAGCGAGTAGAATAAAAGCTTATAAAAAAGGAATTAAGTTCAAGGCCCATATTCACAAAAAATTTTTTTGCACAATTTCGTACTTGAAAATGTGGAAACATTTTATCTCTTATGAGAGTTGCAATGTAAAAATAAAACGTTACCACACTCTGAACTACAAAATTGTACCAAAAGTCATTTTCAAGTGAAGTTTGAAGTGAAACGAGGTTAAAGAGACATTTGTGAATATGGGCCCAAGGCTTTCCTCCAGAAATTTTCTTCATATGCGATATTCCTGTATTAACGATAAAATTTTTGTAGATTTTTCGTAATAATATTGTTACGTAAATTAATATATTATTATTTCTTCGTGTCGAAAATTTCCTGCACTTATGCTATAGTTTGTCACGAATTTTTTGTGAAATCAAACAATTCGGTACATTTTTACAGTTTTATATACGCACGTGTATCTCTATATTATAAATTAAAGATGCTTTTTTTCGTCGCAGCATCCCGCCTCTCCAACTGAATAGATTTTTACAAAATTTTAACTTCATGTGCCTACACTCTGATGGTTTTTGCCAAGTTCCGTGTCAAAAGTTCTGTCCTCGCAGCTATAATTAATTTCGAAAGTTTCAGCTTTGAACCTGTTCTTTTCAAACTTAGTCATCAATTCTACTCAGTGGTTTCTGCATCGTTCTTGTATACCATAAATTTTCATTAATTTTTCTTTCTCGTATACTCGACTGATTTTTTTCAGTCTTTTTTTTTTTTTTTTTTAATGACTTAGCAACACGTCTTTGCGATTGTTGATGTCGGAAAATTTTTGCACTATTTTAAAACGTGCCCCAATACCGCGAAGTTAAACATTTTCAATGTTAAAAGTAAGAATAAAGCGACCTCACAGCACCCCTGGAACCAAGTCGTCATTTTCGATGAAACGGGTAGGTATAATTTGCACTCACTGATTCAATAGGGAAGATTAAACGTCGAAGTCATTTTTTCTTGAAATAACATTTTGAGGACTTAGCTGACCCACTTTTGCTCCGAACCCTTCAATTATGTCGCAAAATTTTATTTATCGCTGATTAATTCAATGAATATTTCTTCGATTAATACTAAGAATACGAATTTAGACTTAATATAAAAAAAGACAGATTAGGTAGGTATATCAAACGGAAATTCATGAAAAAAATATGATAAATACTTGCCCACGGTATAGAAAATTATTTTAACAATACCGTAACTCCGTACGAAGTGTTTTACTAACCTATGCATAGGGGAAAGTGATGTAAGAGTACAAACTTACTTTTCTATACACCTTAACTCAAAAACTACTCACTCTAGTGACATAAAAAATTCATGGAATATACCCTCATCTATAGTCTACAACTTACCTGTATTCATTTTATTGTGGAATAAATAGGGCCGAGAAGGGGTCCTATTCTTTCAAAAAGTCAAAAGTAAGAGTACGTACTTTGATTTTATCACGAATTTATTGAACAAAAGCATATTTTTAAATTGAAAATCCTAAATTTCAGCAGCAATAATCACACGTGTAGCCTTCTGGTGTGTCAAAACCACTACATGCAGCATGAGCCCATTCTCCACAATAAATGCATCGGTACCAAAATTCTCGTCCTTATCCAGTTTCTTGACAAACCAAACATTTATCATCTAAAAATAATAAATAGGGAACTAAATAGTAGTATTGACGTGCATGCGTGTGTGTGTGTGTGTGTGTGTGTGTGTATGTGTGCGCGTGGTACATTCATTGATTCCATACAAAAATGCCACTCTTTGGATACTTTCACCATCATGGATTCTGTCTTTTACTGCCTGAAGAACTTCATCAGTAAATTTCAACAATCAATCACTAGTTCTTGGCCTTTGAAATAAGTATATTACGTTAATGACTCATTGTATATTGCAAAAAGTAACTTAAATATACCAGGAAACATTGTTATCATAAAACGGGTACTCTTACATTTTTATGAATTTTTTGTTTAAAAGTGTCACTAATTGATCAAATTGATAGTTAAAAAAAAAAATTGTACTTTATTCTAAAGCTAAAAATAAGTAGATTTCAATTTTAATATTACTTACCGGCTCATTTTTTAAATATTTTTGTAAAACCTGACCGGCGACAGTCAAAAAATCATAGTGAAACATACAAAAAACAAAATTTAACGAGAAAATATTTGGGATTTTTTTTTTTTGCATTCCACTATTGTTTTATCACCTTCGTCATCCATTGACATCATAATCAGTGTTGCCAACCATCACACTGTAGAAAAAAATAGCACGCGTACTCTTACATCACTTTCCCCTAATGCTACTCATCAACCCTTTTTTTCAGGTATAACTACAAAGTCACCGATAGATGACAAAACGAGTTATTCAGTTTTTAAAGTCACCCAACCACCGTCCTTTCAACTGCCGTTTGTATTGCTTAACTGATACCTACACTGAAATTTGACTCAACATTTGTGGGTTAGATTTTGCTCAAAACAATTCATTTTGTCGCCTAAATCAGTTTATTGAAGGTATTGATGCGAAACCAAGAACATTATGGTCTTCGTTTTGATCTTGATCTTGTTTTTTCTTATCACTAAGCACAACGCATGTAAGTTATTTTTTTAGCAACTGCGTTATGTTTTGTATGTCTCATCTCCGGAACTACAAGCGTTCGACTATACAGATTTTAATGAAAGTAGGCTCGAAATATTGCTGACCATCCGGAGAATGTCCTAGGCTATTCATATTTGAAAATTAAAAAATCATAAGGATGTAATTGAAGAAAATGAGAATTTAATGATTGAAAAAATTAATGTCATAAATTTGGGCATATCCACCAATAAGAGCTACTCATTCAGATTAACACAGCCGATTTTTTTGTTCTTTTGTTAATAAAATTTATTTTAAATTAATTTTCTCGTAAAACGAGTGCTTACAGAACTGAACCGAAAATTTTACAGATCTTATTATGATTTTTATGTAACTTTGGGATATTAAACAATTTTTAATTAATTTTACACGAAATTTTTGTTAAATAAATATTTCTAAAAAAAGAAAAAATAAAAAAAAACAAAAAAAACAAGTACCTACCTACTGCTAACACGTATTTGTTAATGGAAAAATCACAAAAATTATAAACTTCCGTCATATATTCTTGAAGTTTCACATAATTTTGCTAAAAGCAGCAGAGGTGCTGCACGTCAGTGACTTTAGGCCAGTATAAAATTCATATAGGCCTAAAATTTACTGTTCGTTTCTCTTTAGTGTACGTAGCCTACGACTTCAATTCACACCGACACTATGGTGGTCAACTATCAATCTGAAAGTACGGTTCTTCTTTGTGCAACAATTTCTTACCAGCTCCACTAAATCTTTCATTCTCTAAAAATTCCTATCGGACGATGGACTGAGTAGGCTATACTCGAGACAAGTTTACTTTTGTCAAACTAATGCCCATTATAGGTAAATAGAATTATTGCCGGCAAGATGGGAGACAATTCAACCGCGACGATTGTTATCAGAAAATAGAGGATGAGGAGAATATTCGCGCAAAAAGTGAAGCTGAACTATTTATGACGTTATAAGGTAGGTTTCGTAAAACATATGTTAAAAGGAATAGCTGAAGGGTACTGTGCACACATCGGTATAGACGCCACTATTAAACTGTGTTTTCCCTGAATTATGGTTGACAAACTATCCTCCTCTCATTCTCTCTCTCTCTCTCTTCCTCTCTCGTTTTGTAATCTCGCGATTAAATTTACAAAGACGAAACATTGTATGGGTGTCTTTTCGTTCAGCCGATCATAAGTTCCATAGATTTTTTGTAATTAAAAATTTTTGAACTCGTTTCAACGAATGAAAAGCAATAAAGATTTTTACGCGTGATATCTTTGTGTATGCGCCTCAATTACCGACTGCTAAACGAAGGAGAAATACAAAAAATTTAAAAATAATTAATATTGAAAAAAAGAAAAAGAAAATGGACGTCTGCTTAAGGAGGACGCGTAATGCAGGTATTTTGACATTTTTATGATGTCGAACAAATGATCAGAAAATCTCAAAAAGATGTGACCGAATTGGAGAGAGAATGAAAAAAAAAAAAAAAAGTATTTCGAAAATTCACTTTTTTTTCCCTCTTTTAAAATTAAATTTCAGAAAGCAAATAAACCAAAAAAAAAAAAAAAAAAAAAAAAAAAAGAAGAAAAAAAAGGAAAATAGTCGTCGATAGCAGCAAAGGGAAGCGACACGCAATTCACAAGAAGATGTTTGAGTTATAATTTCGAGTAAAGAAAATAATTAAGGAAGGAAACCTTACACCAGCGAATAGTTTGGTCATGCATTATGAGCATAAGCTGAAGCCGTGAGAGACTATGGTGGTCGTTTCTCTACAAGAATGTATTTTCTTCCAATTAAACAGATGTATGAACAGGGAATGAGTGAATAAAATTTTTTTTCTCAACATTATCATACGCAGTATTTATGGGATCACTTAATTAAATTTAAGATGGTATTTCCGATACCTGAAACTCACGAATCACGAAAGCTAAATAACAAATTGAATAGAAACTTCCTGGTAGCAGAAATGATTTTCATTCAATACCAAAATGTTTCGACATTATATTGCTGCCAGGAAATAATTATCTCTTTAACAATAACAGCAAACTATCTCTGTTCTATCACCGTGACCTGTGATCGTACATCTCCATCAATTTTATTTTTGATTTTGTTTTGGTGGAAAATTTTAATTTTAAAGGCTTTTCATTCGAGTTTGCATCAGCAACGGCGAAAGATCAAAATGGCAATCTATTCTCGTGCTTATGGTACTACGGTATTTCGGTATTTAATAGTGCAGTAGATTTCTAGACAAGAGGAATACCAATTGCATTCGGCAACTCTAAATCGTAAAAAAATTCCAATAACACACCAATCGGAAACGTAGATTTTACCTAAAATCGGTAGAATTTAGCGTTCATTATAAGTTTTGAGAATTTTGGGCGAAGTATAATGAAAAATTCGATCGAAAACTAACGAGCGGATTTAGCCCATTTCTGAACTTGACCGCATAGGCGTCGATTTGGTCTTTTTTGGGAACTGGGCCTCCAATAATTTCTTAGGGTGGCCTCGTGCCCAATAATCTTGTAAATTTTACTACTTTCATACGTCTCTTTCGTGTCAACTGATTAAAAATTGCAGTTGTTAAGACTGAATCAGAACCAAAAAATTTTCACATTTTGTCTTCAGGCATCCGCCCTAATAAGTTTTCTTAGACGGCGCCACTAAAGTTGACTGAGATATGGACCCGAAAGATGCACATGCAAAATTTTGTTCCGATCCGTAAAGAATTACGCCTTCCAGTTTTTCTACAAATTTTGTCCTAACCCGTGATTATAATTTTGGAAAGAGGGTGTTTATGGACTCTGAGGACCGTGATAGGAAAAAGTATACGGAAATTTTTCTCAAGTCGAAACATGTCACTTTTTTCTACGAAATTAACCGAAAATTTTGATAGAGCTCGGGAAAATTTCAGATTATACTTCACGGAGCTGTCACAATAAATCATTTTACTATCTACTCCAGCGTATTACTAAGGGCTTCTATTTCCCCTACTTCCCAATATTGGTCACAGATTATTTGACACAATAAGTCATTTCAGAGTTTACTAAATACTTTTCATTACCATCACTTCTACCGATTTTCTCTCGTCACTCACTTCGTATAGGCGTCAGTTACTGAAACAGTATGGCTCATAATTTTGCATATTTCAGCTTGACTGTTTTAAATTTCAACATTATTCGAATAATACAAGCGATAATGCACTTTCATTATATCGGTGAATGAAAAATGCAACTTTATGAATGAGATTGGTGGTGAAAAAATAAGGTTTTACCGATGAGACTTCACAACAGACAAAAAAATAACCAGATGGGAAAAAAATACACGAATTATTTGTTTCCCTGTTTAAAGATAACTATTTTCACGTTTTCCAAATAACAGTGAATCACTCTAATGTCGTGAAAATAGACATCCAATGTTGCTACTGTGATAACTGATAATGATTTGTTGAACTCTATTTTGACCATTTTTAGGATTCAAAATTCCATTTTCATCAATTATTATAATATTATAAATACTTACATTTGATAGTTGAAATATATTTTCATTCACCTATAAATAATAAAATACCTTACTATACAGAGTTGAAAAATAAGCAATTGCCACTCGTATGTGATTGCAGCACTCGCCTTTGGCTTGTGCTACAACTTCGCAACTCATCCACAATCGGTTACTTTCCTCCCTTTTATAGTAATGTAATATATTTCTAACTTAGGGGAAAGGCTGGTAAGAGTACGCACTTAAGGTTTGACCTCATGTAACTGAGTCAAAACTTGAGTGATTTTGTTCAAATTTGGTGTAGCTATGTTGTGAACCTTTATTTACCTATTCCCCACCTTCCAAATTTTCAAGAGCCCCTCGAATTGTTTAGGGGGTAAAAGTATAAATAAACCCAAATGCGTACTCTTATATGACATAGCATCTAAGAGTACACATTTGAGTTTGTAAGAGTACGCACCTAATTTTTTTCATTGATTATGAGAAATTGCATAGTCTGAAATATATATTTATTTCATACGAACGTCAACACAAATCACAAAAGGAATTTATTGATTCCCGGATAACCAGTGCAGGATTCATGCCACCAATGTTTACATTTGAAACACATAATCCAATCGTCTGCAGGCGGATCAGAAAAAAGTTCTTCACATGTTGAGCATGAAATTTCCTCATTTTTGGAGGTAAGTTTTTTAGCACTTGTCGTCATTTAGTTTTGCTTTTATTTCAATCCTGTTTTCTTTTGTGAAAAATAGTTTTTGTTTTGCGGACCTTTTTTCATAAGAAACAAATAAATTAGTAGTAGGAACAAAATGCGTACTCTTACGCACTTGTGAGTTTTACCAGTAATATCAGTTTTACTAACTGACAACAAAATGCATCGATAACTAAAGATATATGAAAAGGTAGCAAAAAGTATGTGATTTGAATAAATATGATTACTTATTCAGTCATTTTCAATAATAGTCACTGAACTCTTATTCTGTGCTTTAAAAATATTATATCAGAAACCAAAAAATATGAAAATTTGTAATAAAAGCGGAAATAATGATTATAAATTCACGTTTTTTGGCATGAAGGAGTATTTGAACTAGAACAACATATGAGATGGAGCAGTGTTGCCAACCTCTCAGTTGCAGGAAAAAAACAATGCGTACTCTTAGAGACTGCGTACTCTTACCAGCCTTTCCCATATGCGTTACAACTTCTTTTTCAGCAGTCTGTTTCTTGAAACCTATTTAGTTTACTAACGATAGTGAAAATTAAATGATTTTTTCAAGAGCCCTACAGAGTGAGCACTAAGCAAGAACTGTGCTACTAGTCAACAAAAACCTCATTTTGATGATAATGAGATTGTATAGGCATCGATTATACATGGGGAGGAAGAAATTGATATCTTGCATTTCATCGGTATCGACATTAACAAAAGAATATTTTTTACACAAAGGGAAGTGTATTTTTTTGTTGTTTCTCACGCAGGAAATAGTATTTTACTCAACTGGTTAGCAAAATGAGTGATTATCACGAGTGGCTAACTGGATGAGTACCATATTTTTTTCAACAAATTCGCCAAAAAGATGTTATTATTTATCCGATTAAAAGGGTAAACTTTATTCACGAATAGAATTTTATATATGATTAAATATTATGGAGATGTGAACTTGGTTGTTTGCCTAAGCATCACCATGTAAAATGGCCCATTTTCACTGTAACATTTTGCAACTTGCGTACGTGTAAATGGTGCTGTGAAAAAATAAACGACAAACAGTCGAGAAAAAACTCATTTCTACGCTGTTTCTACACTTGGCGAAGAAATAAAAATAATTTTCGACTTCTTTCCAAACTGAATTGGAAATTTCGTATTTTGCTAATCAAAATCATAATGCGAATACTACTACCCACTATCTCCTGGTAATCATTTTCTCTGCAGATACGATAGGCTGTTTCGCTATGTTGATGGTAAAAACAATTCATTTTTGAATTACGTTCTTACAGTTGTTGATCTTTTTGATAAACTGTTCTCGAAAACCAGGTTCCGTTCTTTTCCGTTTTCTTTATTTTATTTTCTGCACAATGAATGGGGAAACACTTCTTCGAACATACGCTGCTGAAGAAGCTTTGTAATCGCAGTAAAAATACGAAAAATCAAAAATCAGTAAGTTGCGTTACTAACGAACGTTGGCAATTGGAACATACGTACGTCAATAATGTTATGAAAATAAAAGACTATTCATTACCTTTCACGTTAATTCACATATCAAAGTTCAGACAAATGCGAAAATTACGTAGCCTAAAGAGAGTCGTAATTTGGTGCTTTTTTTTTTAAACGAAAAATAGAAAAATCTTTATAAAAATTAAAGCTGTTTACTTGCAAAATGGCAATGGAAAAATCTTTTTCACATCTCGATCCGAAGCAGGTATCGTGACAAAGTCGGCGAAGCGACAATGAAGTAAATGCCTACCTGCACTTTTGCGCCAAATATTCAACTTCCAGCATCGGATTTCCCATCATAACAATATCATTGCTCTATGAGAAAGGTGAAACGACTCTACGGAGTTTTGAATCCGACGCCAGTTTTCTTACAACAATAAATAACGAAAGAAGTTTTCGAGGCTTTTTTAATAATCGAACTGGATTTTCGTATATATTCGAGGGAGTTTTTCTATTTTGTTGCCAATCCAGGAAAAGAAGGGGAAAAAAAAAAGAAAAAAGAAAAAAAGAAGAAGTAGAAGTAGAAGAAATACGGTACCAAACTTCTGCACGTATATTCACTAAAAATTCACGCTTCGAAGAAATCGTATCTTCATTCACGCATTTGGACAGGCTAATAGAATAAATATATAATTTAAAAAGAAAAAAAAGAAAAAAAAAAAATTTCATCCTTATCGAAAGAGTACAGTTTTTTGCGTGGGATTTGTTCTTTCTCATGAAAAGAGAAAAATTTGTGAGTAAAAATAGTAAAAGGGAGAAAACAACTTTTTTAGGGGTCGAAAGGATTATGTTGTAAACTATGAACAAATTTTATATATGATTCGGTTTCGTTATGGAAATCATTTCCATTTCTCTACCGAAAATTCGAATTGTACAAAATTTTGCGAAAACATCAACCAAATAATTTCTTTAAATTTCGCATAATATTAATTTCTAAAGTATACCTACGGTGCTCTTTAAAATAACCCTGTTTGGGTGTTGTTATTTCTACCAGATTGGGTGAGGCGTTCGTTTTCAAATGATTCAGTGAATCATGCAAAGTGGTATCTAAATACAAGTCTCAGTTATCAGATTTTTTTATCATTAGAGTTAATGGAGACTGGGGAGTGGGAATTTTTCACTTTTCAATTTATATTTACCAAAAAATTAAGTACCCTAATTTATTTTGTAGATTATTGATGTAATGTCAAATTTAAGTTGAATATTTTATGAAAACAATATTAGCTTGTGGTGTCCAAAAAAACTTCGTCATATTTAAAATAGCCCAAGTACCTGTCCAACTCGTAGCTTAGTTGATGTATGTGACGGGTCCGAAGTTAATTGAGTAGGTAAGAAGATACCTTTTCAAAATTCATTGACGTACTTTTAGTATTTGATGAACGGATTGAAAATGAAATGCCAGCTTCTTTCAGCTTTTGTGAAAATTTTTCAAAACTTTCTTCACTTTCAATAACACATTCAATATTTTTATCATCTTCATCAAAACTGATACTATTTTTCTTCAAGTCAACATTGAAATCTTTGTACGAAAACATTGTGAATATTATAAAGTATTAATATTAAAAAAGAAATGAAAAGCCGACTTTTTATTTTGTAGTTTCAGCTTTGCTAAATTTTCGGATATTTTTCCTCACTATAATGATAACATCGAAAAATAAAGAAACACCCAGGGAGTACGAGCAATCTCGTTCATATTCATTACAAATCCGAGCAACTCCTCACCCAAGCTGGTAGAAATAACAACACCCAACCGGGTTTCGTTTGTATCCCAGGGCTCTTGTTTTTGTTTTTTCTCGTTAAGAAGACGACCGCAATGCCAATGGCCGGGTCAGGGATGTAATTATTACAAAACTTACAGTTGATACTTTTTATACCTACAGTTTTTAACATTAATTTCTACATAATCATCTAAATAGATACCCTATATATCGTTGATGTCTGCCACACTGTTTCAAACTAGGTAAATGTGCAACCAAACAAAGAATGCCAAATGGAATTAAGAACCGGCCACCACCACAGTGGTCACAATTATTTGACTGAGTTGGATATAGAGTAACATTTCTCACTTATAATTGGTTAATTAGCGAAA